>CM022707.1:1230000-1568127 GCA_012295165.1 Asparagus setaceus
GAGGCTGTATCCTACCCTGAGGTGATCGCTGCTTTTGAAGATATTTGAAATGAGTTTTTCACCAAGGTAGTAGCATGGCGAGATTTAAAGGGATCGAGCGACGACCGTCTAGCACAAAGTCTTTGTGATCGACTAACTACTGATATTCAGGGACAAAGTCTAGAGTGCAAGAGAAGATCTGGTGTACCTTGGCTGTGAGTGAACTTCAGTCTCAGTTAGGACCCACTCATTATTCTACCGTCCTTTAGGAGATAGAGATTGAGGTAAATCAACAGTTGGTCCAGCAGGCTGAGTAGCAACTCCCATTGGCTATCTGTGCTTGAGGACGCAAGGAAGCACCTACTCGATGTCCGAGCGGAGGCCAGATCCTTTGTTTAGGAGGGTCTCAAAATTTAGGGCAAAATATTCTCAGGGAGAAGGAGATTGATGAAGCTCAGGTTAAACTCAAGGGATTTGTCGATGCAGACGACCAGACTTTTCACCAACGCATTTGGGAAACAACAATGAGGAGGCTGTATAACAAGTTGGTCATCTGTGAGAAGGAGCTATGGGCCATGTCTAAGCAATGAAGCCCGAGACTCTTAGCGACTGTGTCTCCTTCTTGCCATCCAACATTGCTTAGTAATAGAAACGTTCATGCTTGTTGCTGGCATACTAGTCAATCTTTGCCACATTCTCTTATAATACTTGATAATAGATCTCATATGGCACACACATATATTTTTCTATTTCAAAAGGGACCCCTCGGGTCGCACAAAAAAATATCCTAATTCAAAATTCTAAGGAAATACCTAACACTTTGGAAGATCCGCATAGCTCAGGTGGTCATTGGTAGTATTTCTTTACGTATTAGCCACTGGTCGGGAACATTTGCAAATTCTCCTTTTCATCGATGAGGCAATAGGCACCATTCGAGTAGATCGACTCCACTACTAATGGCCCTTCTCATTTCTCATTGAATTTCCTTTGCGAATTGTGCATGTCAATCATGGGCCATTGCATAGTTAAGACCATGTCCCCCTTCTGAAATATCGTCCTTTTGATCATCTTATTGAATGCCTGGGAGATTCATGTTTGGTAGAGCTCAATGTGCTGCTTAGCGACCAGGCGCTTCTCATCCAAGGCTTCTAGTTCTCGAAGGCATATATGGGCATTGCCTTTTGATATGATTCCCGTCATCAAGGAAGTATGGAGTGATGGAATCTGGAGTTCTAACGGGATGAGGGCCTCACACCCATAAACTAGAGCGAACGAAGTGTTCCCTATCGGGTCCATAATGTAGTGCGGTAGGACGATAGGCACTCGCGTAAGTTCTCATCCCAATCGTGTTTGTTTCCCGAGATGAATTTCTTCATTATCTTGACGATAGTTTTACTGAAAGGTTCAGCCAAGTGTTTAACTATGGGCTTGTAGGGCATAGAGGGCACATTTTCAATTAGGAATTTGTTGTAGAATCATCCATAGGTATGGCTGATGAACTAGGGGGCATTGTCGTGGACGATTTGTTCGGGTGCACCGAAATGATATATGACATGGTGTCTAAGGAAACTAACCACATTCCTGGTTTTGATTTCCTTCAGTGGCACTACTTCAGCCCATTTTGAGAAGTAGTCGGTTTTGATCAGGATGAACCGATATCCTCTAATAGATGGTGGGTTAATCGGACCAATGATATCCATTCCCCATGTCCCAAATGGTCATGAAGACACGGTCGAGTGGAGATATTCTGGGGCTTGATGGATGAAGTTGGCATGATGCTGACAAGCAGGGCACTGCTTCGCGTGCTTCATGGCGTCAGTGAACATCGTCGGCCAACAGTAACCCAACTGATGAAGTCTTTTGTGAAGCTTAGGATCCAGCTAGTGAGTCCCGCACATGCCTCCGTGAGCCTCTGTAGGCTGTTAAAAATTTACTACTGATAGCTAAGACCCACAAAGTGCTGTTAAGCGAAGTCACAATCTGAAGACTTTCACAATGATAGAATAGAGTCACAATTCGATGACTCTAGAACACAGGGATTATAACTTGACAATCCTTGTGAAGTCCAACTAAGAGATTACAAGAAAATAATCACTTCAAAATAAAGCATGGAGCTCAGCATCGCGTCCAAGCTCAAAGCGTGGAGCTCATCGCCGCGTCCAAGCTCTAAAATGCGGAGCTCATCCCCGCGCTCAAAGTTCAAAACGCAGAGGTCATCCTCGCGTTCAAGTTCAAAATGTAGAGGTCATCCTTGCGTTCACATCCAAAACGCGAGGGTCTCAACCCTCGCGTCCCAGTTTCAAGCCAGAGACGCGGAAGTCGTTTAAGAATGCGAAATTCGCATTTTGACTCGTTCAAACACGATCTAAACGGTTCCAAAATCGTTTTGCACGATCTGAGGGCAACTAACCCTCGTTCAGGAGAGATTTAAGGGGTCAGTTGTACCCCTTAGACCCCTATAAAATAGCTGAAAAATCAGCTGAACGGAGGGATTGGAGACTTGGTGAAAGGAATTCTCGGGGGGATCCTTTGGTCTGATCTTTTGGTCCTGGCTTTTGGAGATCGGCCTTGAAGTCTAAGGACTCATTCAGAGTTCCAGAAACTCGATTCAGAGTTAGAAACTTGATTGCAAGTTCTTCATAACTCCTAAGAATTCCATCGAAGTTCTAACGAAGCTAGGCGTTCGGATCGTCAACGGGATACAAGGATCAAACTCCCATCGACACCAAGAAGAACCCGACATTAAATAAAAGGGAGGATCAAATCATCCTTCCTTCTTTTGTAAATCGATCAACCGATAAGAGCTTGTGAGGAGAGAGATTGTAAGTCCTTCTTCAAGAAAAGAAATTAATACAATACATTTCTCCATTTCTCTTTAACTTTTTCGACAAACAAAAGATGGCGACTACTGGGGAGATGTCTCTTTCACAATCGAAGACTTTCACAATGATAGAATAGAGTCACAATTCGATGACTCTAGAACACAGGGATTATAACTTGACAATCCTTGTGAAGTCCAACTAAGAGATTACAAGAAAATAATCACTTCAAAATAAAGCATGGAGCTCAGCATCGCGTCCAAGCTCAAAGCGTGGAGCTCATCGCCGCGTCCAAGCTCTAAAATGCGGAGCTCATCCCCGCGCTCAAAGTTCAAAACGCAGAGGTCATCCTCGCGTTCAAGTTCAAAATGTAGAGGTCATCCTTGCGTTCACATCCAAAACGCGAGGGTCTCAACCCTCGCGTCCCAGTTTCAAGCCAGAGACGCGGAAGTCGTTTAAGAATGCGAAATTCGCATTTTGACTCGTTCAAACACGATCTAAACGGTTCCAAAATCGTTTTGCACGATCTGAGGGCAACTAACCCTCGTTCAGGAGAGATTTAAGGGGTCAGTTGTACCCCTTAGACCCCTATAAAATAGCTGAAAAATCAGCTGAACGGAGGGATTGGAGACTTGGTGAAAGGAATTCTCGGGGGGATCCTTTGGTCTGATCTTTTGGTCCTGGCTTTTGGAGATCGGCCTTGAAGTCTAAGGACTCATTCAGAGTTCCAGAAACTCGATTCAGAGTTAGAAACTTGATTGCAAGTTCTTCATAACTCCTAAGAATTCCATCGAAGTTCTAACGAAGCTAGGCGCTCGGATCGTCAACGGGATACAAGGATCAAACTCCCATCGACACCAAGAAGAACCCGACATTAAATAAAAGGGAGGATCAAATCATCCTTCCTTCTTTTGTAAATCAGATCAACCGATAAGAGCTTGTGAGGAGAGAGAGATTGTAAGTCCTTCTTCAGTAAAAGAAATTAATACAATACATTTCTCCATTTCTCTTTAACTTTTTTCGACAAACAAAAGATGGCGACTCCGCTGGGGAGATGTCTCTTTCACCGACGAAGAGGTGGTGGCGCAGTCTGATGTCCAACTCATTGGAATAACGGTGGAAACTCTAACTGTAGAGTTCGACCAAACGAGGTATGAAGAACCACTCTCTTCCGGGTCCCTTAGCCCCAAGGCTATGCGAAAGATCCGCAAAGTCTCCAAAGAGATTAAGGCCCCAAGTGCGGTCGATTCATCAAAGGGAGACTCCCTTAAGCTTGACTGTTTGAACCGCCTCTCCTCTGAAGAAGAGAGTTCTGTCTCGGAGAAACTCGTTGATCGAGTTAAGAATTCTACAACCGAGCCAAAATCAAAGGGCTCGGGTCACAAGAGGCCTCTTGAGGCAACAAATCCAGTCATTACAGAGGATGACATTGCTACAAGAGCCTTGAAACAGGCCAAGAAGAATGCTGCTCGACGGAGGAGGAGATCCCAGCGGCGAGCACAACTCCGAGAGAGTCGATCTCTCAATCAACGCGAACTTCGTGTTTGTGAGCCAAAACGTGAGCCTCACGTTTTTGAGCCCAATCGTGAGCCCCGCGATGAGATGGAACGCAGCCTCTAATGGCGCGTTGTACAAACAAAATGCGGGTCCCGAACCCGCGTTCAGCAATTAAAACGCGACCCTCAAGGGGGCGTTTCAAATACAAAATGCGGACCCCAAATATGCGTTTCCCCAACAAAACGCGACCCTCAGGGAAGCGTTTCCGATGTAGAATGCGGACACCACGTCCACCACAACCAAAACGCGACATTCAGGGTAGTGTTTCTCAAAGCAGACACGAACTACGCGTTGCAAATGCTAGACGCGATGTTCGCAAAGACCAACATGGACTTAAAATTCATGTTTATCAGGAATCCGACTCGTCCAATGATAGACAGGGGGTTCCAACCTCAAATTCAGATGGAGGCCCTGTGCAAGTTGCTGACTTGAGGGAACTCATACCGAGAGAAAGACCGGTGCAACAGGTCACTCCTACTTGTCAATGTGAGCGACTTATTTCTGCGGTCCTCTCAGAATGCCAATGTTGTGCATCTGCTCCAAGACAATCCATCTTTGAACGGCTGTCGTACGTCAATGTGCCTAACAAGCGACGGCATTTTCGAAAGAAAGAAGCTTTAGAAAATGAATACCCTGGAGTTACCATCAATATGGTTGGTAGAGGGGAATCACACGTCCCTAGTTCTGATGAATTGGAAACGGCTCGATCTCCGAGTGTTAAGGAGATAGTGAACGAGTTCGAGGGAGTTTATCGACACACTCGGACCCGAACGGGAGTTATCCCTCCCGTCAACTATCGAAGATTGGCTAAGGGAACGGAATCTGATGATGAACATTCAGCAATCGCGAAATCCCAATCCTCCAGTTCTTTCGTTGAACATCAGAGTTTCGCGTATATGACAGGGAACCCTGAGGATTTCATGAAGAGACTTGATAAGCAGCATGCTATGCTCCAAGCTCAACAAGACACCATCAATGAGCTTCGAAGTATGATAGCCGTGCTTATTGCAGACAAAACCAAGCCTCCAAGAGCGGAGTCTTCCCGCAGAACGGGAGCGTCCTCGTCAAAAGAGAAGGAGAAAAGGGCCGAATCTTCAGGCCACGAATCTCACGACTTGGGGTTTTCCTCTGAAGAAGAGAAAGGAGCTGAGGATAAATAAAATTCTCAGTCGGTCAAAATGGAGGAGTTTGAAGCTCGCCTCAATGCCATTGCCAACAGGAGTGAACTCCAAGAGGAAGGTGTTGTGAGGCCATATCCCGCTGAATGGGATGTGGCCCCTTACCCTCCAAAATTTAAAGCTCCAACTTTACAAGCTTTTGATGGCATAGGGTCACCAAACCAGCATATCTACTATTTTAAGTCTCAGACTGGAAATATGATATTAAATGACTCCATATTAACCCGTTTATTCATAGGCACTCTCAAGGGAGTTGCCTTTGAATGGTTCATGAAGTTGCCTGCCGGATTAATCCAGAAGTGGGTAGACTTGGAAAGGCTCTTTTTGGCCAGATTCTTCGAAGACGATACGGAAGTTTCAGTCCCTACTCTTCTCGCCACCAAACAGAGGAAGGGAGAATCTATCAAGGCTTTCGTAGAAAGATTTCGAGGAATGGCCCTGCGATGTCCATCAGGTATGACACAACCTACTCTAGTAGAAACTTGCAGGCACAATTTGCAGACCAACCTTCTAGCTCAAATGGGACCTGAAGAAATGGGGAAGCTAGATGATCCAAATTATTGCCTCTATCATCGCATGTTGGGACATCCTACAAGGAAGTGTTTTTTCTTCAAAGACATATTGCAAGCACTTGTTGATGCTGATGTGCTCAAGCTGAAGCCTGAGCAAAAGACCGTCTCCACCAATGTGACTTCGGTCCAATTTAGAAAATTTCCACCCATCGATACTCCTAATGGTGCTATCCCCATCCCTAAGGGGAAGATGCGTTTGACGAACATCGATCCCCATGGTCAAGAAGATAAAGGTTTGGTACCCCTTGCTACCCCAGAAGGGGGAGCAATGTGGGTCCACCCTGACTTGCTTAAAGACCAGCAATGGACAAGCGCTTCAGGTAAAAAGAAGAAAGGTAAATTTTCTAATATGATTATCCCATCTTTAAATGAAGATGATAGCAACCTGGTCCCTCTCACCGATTCGGAGGAAAACAAGAGTGCTCTCGTCGCCGAGCAAGGAGCAAATCCCAGCGCAAGTACAAGATCAGGAAAAACATACTTAAGGAAGTATGATCAAGATGTTCATGAAGCACCCGCGCAAGCCAAAGAGACAGGGGGTCCTGTTTCAAAGAAGCCAGTAGACAAAAGAAAGCTGATCTGTTACAATAAAAATCTTCTTCAAGAAGCTGGAGGGTCGAATACTCCATTCCGTTTCGACGTCATGGCTCAACTGGCCAATATCCCGGCTAGGATCACGCTCTATGAACTTTTGAGGCTGTCCAAGTCTACACGAAAAGCTTTGGTCGAAGCTTTAACGGATACAGAGAGCTTCATTACACAAGTGCTTGTAGTCCCAGAAGCTACGAATGAGCTTTCTTGTGTCAAGTGCCTGCAGACGATGAAAAGTCTACCCTGCATATCATTCACACAAGAAGATATGCAAATCAATCATAAGCATGATAGGCCCTTGTACTACACAGGGTACATGGGATCTTCAGAGATCAGTCGCATCCAAGTTGACCCAGGGTCTGCGCTCAGCATTATGCCATACCGCGTCATGCAAGTCTTAGTGATCCCCCTGTACAGACTAAGCTCCACCCAGACCACCATCTTCGGTTTTAACTCCAACAGTACCCGACCTCTGGGCAAAATCAAGCTCAAATGTCGGATCGGGGACCTTAAATCCGAAGTGACCTGCTATATCATAGATGCGGACACATCTTACTGTAGGCGTTAAAAAATACTTACAAGATCCCTGAAACCAACTCGTGACGGGGAGTCGGCGAATGACAACCCATCGGATGATACGGACGTCGAATCGTTAAGACGCGAACCCGACGGCAAACCCACGGCGTCACAAGCACGGTTTAAACCGGACTTGAACGGACGATCGGATTTCAGGACCGTTGAACCGGAACAAACTAAGAGTTAGTCCCGGAACCAAATACAGACGGAACCTAAGCTCGAGAGACCGAGAAAAAAAAACGGCGAAACGAAAAAGACGGCGTAAAACGGACCTCGCCAACTTGTCGAGATGCCTCTACCAGTGGAGGTGGCTCGGCCAACATGGCCGAGACACATTCCCCTTTTTTTATCCTATAAATAGGGGGGGTCTTCTTCATTTCGGGTGGATCGGGGCTGGATTTGAGAGGGCTTGGACTTCGGCTGGATTTTGGGATTTTCTGAAGAATTCTCGCGAGATCTACGAGCCGTCGACGCACAGTTCCAAGCACCGACGATCACAAGTTCGGTCTACATTAGATATTCAATCGCGAGGTAAGCGAACTCGGGTCGGCTACAGAACAGCGCTGTGATTTCTCCTAGTAGATCTCACCCGCTCCGGCGATCCTCTCCTTCGTGAGTGTGATCCCCGAAGGCGATCCTCTCCTTCGTGAGTGTGATCCCCTCAGGCGCTTCGTTTCCTTCGTGAAACGAGCCCCTTCACGTCTGTAGTTCCAGAACCCGGGTTTCCACCTGGATCGGAATTGCGCGGTGGTCCATGGACGATTCAAGTCCCCGGCACAGGCGAAGAACCCACACAAGCGAGGATCCCGATAAACGGATCCGAGCGTTTGTTCACTCAGGAAGAAGTTGTAATTCTCGTTTTCATTGTACGCCTTAAAATAAAAGGCAATTTCTTTTGAATTTTGTTGTAGGCCCAAGAAGCTGTAAACGAGTTCAAGCAACAATGAATAACAAAACGACTTTCCCCGCGAACAAGCTGGCGACCATAGTGGGAGCCACCGGCCTCAGATCGGAGGTCGTCGTGCCGCAACCGCGGATTCTTATCCCGGTGGAGGAAGAGGTCGAGTTCGAGTTCGACCAGGAGAAGTTCGAGGAGTACCTATCCTCACCCTCCTCCAGATCCAGTTCCCCCCGCCGCTCCAAGAAGGTCTCCGCTGCAAGGAGAACCCGATGGGCCTCCGATGTAGAGCCCCAGGACGGCGAGTCCAATCCCGCTGCCGCAGGTAGCGAAAAATCCCCTTCGGCGCCCGAAGTCCCGACTACAATGGCGCCCGAGATGAACGCCGATGACGCGCCCGCACTCTCCAAGCGAGCCCGCCAAAGGCGACGACAAAGCATGGCGCGCAAATACGCCAAGGCCGCGGCAATCCATGGATGGGGTCCGCTACTTAAGCGATCTAAGATCCGCACTTACGCAGAGGCTCCAGCTCAGGGATCGACGCCCATCCAAGCCGCCAACCAACGAGTGGGTCCGTGTCAGCGGAACCGCTCCACGCTTCAGAGCTGATCCGAAGCGCCAAGACTCCTTAGTGCAGCAGCACGAAGCTTTGGTGCAACAAGCTCGTGAATTGAAGAAGGAGGTGGTAAAGAAGCCGCCGACATGTCACCAGGTTTGGAGGCCCAAAACTAACGGTGCTCCAACCCCAGCTGGTACGGCCCCAAATCCTAAGACTGCCCACACTCCAGTTCCTGTCCCGGCACTTAAGCCGAAGGCCGCAGGCGTTGCAAATTCAGCGCCAAAGTCCAAGTCCGACGGCGCCAAAGTCAGCATGCTCAGATTTAGACCGGCATAAGTCGACTCCCGCCACCACCACCAAACCAACTATCAAGGATCGTTTGGGTCCTCTGAAAGAATCGCGGGTCACTCCTCATGCAGGAGGTCGCACCCGCTCCACGAAGGAGGGGAAGATCCCTATGGTCCCACCAACCGGAATAAAGGTTGAAGTCCGAGAGTCCGCCGAGACTTCACGCTCACATAAGCAAAAGTCAAGGCGAGTCACTTTCGGTAATCCTCGGAAGGAGAAGCTTTCGTCTGACGACGACGATGTTATACCCGAGAGATCGTGCCAACACACGGCAGGTTGCTCCGGTACTCATACCAAGGAGCTGTATTACAGCGCAGGGGGTACGAGGAAATCTCGGAGGGGCTCCCCCAAACTCATACGGTCGTGCTTGTGCTCGAAGCTCATCAAAACAGTGCTCTCGGAGTGCAATTGCCGGCAAGAAACTCCAGAAAGAGTTTCGGTCTTCCAGAGACTTAGCACCGACACGTCAAGACCTAGGTCAAGGCGATTCCGCAGAAGGATGACATCTCGAGAGGATGAATTGTCAGAGGTCACTAATAACATGACCGGCAAAGAACCGACGTCACGGACTATCCCCAGCGCATCGCAACGGTTAACTCGTTTGCGGTCCGGGACTATCCGACGGTCCAGATTTGACAAACTTCTGAAAGGGATACCCGCGGAGGATGATGCGTCGGATATTGGCTCATAATCGCCTCGATCATCTTGTATCTAGCGAAGGAGCCCCAAGAAACACTTATGATCGCATGCATCAAGTGGCTAAAATGCTAGACGAAGCGTTGGCTAAACAACGGGAAAACTTCAAGCTAGAGATGGATTTGGCCATGCAGACGATGAGAGAAATGCACGACCAACAGATCCAAGCCTTGACCAAACATCGAGGTGAATCGAGTCAGCGCATCGACGTCGACCAAGATGACAGCGATTCAGACCAGGAGGAGGCACGAGAGGATGATAACCCTCCTGAACCACGCAACGTTGGGCATAACGTAGATACTGTTGCTCATGAGAGCGAGAAGATTAAAGACCTCGAGAGCAAAATCAACTCATTGATTTCCGCTCAAGAGGTGAAGAAGACAGGTATTCCTTGCCCATACCCGAGGGAGTGGGAATCAATCCCGTACCCGTCTAAGTTTAATTTAATAAACTTCACACCGTTTGACGGGAAGGGTTCCCCGACGCAGCACTTGATTTATTTCAAGTCGCACCTCGGAGTTATTTCCGGCAATGAGCCCCTGATGGTTCGGTCATTCGTTGGTACCCTTCGCGGGGCTGCCTTCGATTGGTACCGCCGTCTTAAACCAGGGAGCATTCACAGCTGGGACGACATGGAGTCTAGCTTCCTCACCAATTTCTTCGACGACGATACCGAAGTATCGATCGGGACATTGCTCGACGAGAAGCAGAAGGACGGAGAAACCGTGGATATTTTTGTCAAACGATTCCGGAACAAGGCAATGAACTGTCGGGTTCCAATAACAGAAGAGTTCATCCTTCAGACCTGCCACAACAACTTGTCGATAGACGTGCTCGAGGCAATGGGGATAGCACCATCTATAATGTGGAAAGACTTGAAGGTCCGGGGCGAACAAGCCGAAAGATTCCTCAAGAGGAAAAAGGCGGAAAGAGGCCAGCCGACAGCGGAAGCCCCAAAACGTAACTTTGTCCCACGTGGCAAAGGGAAAGAGCAAGCCAAGACGGCGGTCACGAACCAAACGTTTCAACTCCATCTCAAAGAAGAATTGCAAAGAAGAAGCAAAGAACAACGGGCGCCGCAACAGCAATACCACAAAGGGCAACCCGGGCCACGTAAACGTAAGGCCTCGTGAGCCAAGATTCCCGAAGTCCTATTCCTTTAGGGACGACGAGATTCCTGGTCTCTTCAAGTATCTCGTGGAGAATAACAAGATCAAGCTCCCTCCGATTCAGAATCAAGAGGAAGCGATGAGGACGAACGACCCAAAGTACCGCTACACCATAGGCGCTCATCACCTTACTAAATCCTCGCTTTCACTTAAGGATAAAATCCGTGCCTTAATTGACGAGGGTCATCACTATGAAGCCGCCCAAAGAAAAGAAGGTCGGAGCAAATGCGTGTCCATAAGTTTTGGGTCAGTGCCATTGACATGGTTTGAACCTAAACCAGTGGTCAAGGTCGCAATGAAGACGGTGAATGACGACCCACACGAGCAACGCCAGAAAGGACTTGTATCGTATACGGCCCCAAATGGCGAAGTCCTGTGGGTCCACCCAGACCTGCTTGAAGATGATCAATGGGTAGCTCCTTCTTCATTGAAGAAAAAGTCAAAGCGGAAGGGAAAGGCATGCCATGCTACTTCCGCAGTTCTGGAGGGAGATGACGAACAGGTGGTAACGTTCCAGCTGTCCGAAGGGGAACCTGAAGCCCATGCCACCAGGAGCGGACACGAGTACAAATACAAGTACCCAGAAGTCCCCGACCCAAATGCCAAGACGCTGTCAGAACTGGGGGTACCAACGATTCCCCTCACTCGCGCCGAGAAAGCGCAACAGCAGGTGGCTGCCAAAGAAGCCACAGCGAAGCAGCCACAAGAAGTTCAGCTCCCGAAGCAGTCTCGGTTCAATCACCCGATTAGAAGAGACAAACCGGGAAGCTCCAACGCCCCATATCGCCGACGCTATGGCCCATTGGCTAATATTCCCGCAAGGATCACTCTTCTGACTGTTGCGGTTTTAAAAGAGACAAGAGAAGCTCAAGAAGCCCTCCGATTCGTAATCAAGAGGAAGCGATGAGGACTAACGACCCAAAGTATCGCTGCACCATAGGCGCTCATCACCTTACTAAACCTTGCAGCCTTTGATAAAATCCAGGCCTTAATTGACGTAGGGGTCATCACTATGAAGCCGTCCAAAGAAAAGAAGGTCGGAGCAAATGCGGTGTCCATAAGTTTTGGGTCAGTGCCATTGACATGGTTTGAACCTAAACCAGTGGTCAAGGTCGCAATGAAGACGGTGAATGACGACCCACACGAGCAACGCCAGAAAGGACTTGTATCGTATACGGCCCCAAATGGCGAAGTCCTGTGGGTCCACCCAGACCTGCTTGAAGATGATCAATGGGTAGCTCCTTCTTCATTGAAGAAAAAGTCAAAGCGGAAGGGAAAGGCATGCCATGCTACTTCCGCAGTTCTGGAGGGAGATGACGAACAGGTGGTAACGTTCCAGCTGTCCGAAGGGGAACCTGAAGCCCATGCCACCAGGAGCGGACACGAGTACAAATACAAGTACCCAGAAGTCCCCGACCCAAATGCCAAGACGCCGCCGAACCGGGGTACCAACGATTCCTCACTGCCGAGAAAGCGAACAGTGGTCGCCAAAGAAGCCACAAATAAGCAGCCACAAGAAGTTCATCTCCGGCAGCTCGCTCAATCACCCGATTAGAAGAGACAAACCGGGAAGCTCCAACGCCCCATATCGCTTCGACGTTATGGCCCATTGGCTAATATTCCCGCAAGGATCACTCTTACTTAACCAAGCGGTTTTAAAAGAGACAAGAGAAGCTCTTCAAGAAGCCCTGGCTGATTCAGAGGTCTTCCTCACCCAGATTAAGCCGAGTCCAGAAGAGTCGGCCCAACAATGCAACCTTGTGGCTAAACACTTCCCCTGCATCACTTTTACAAAGGAGGATATGCAGACGAGGAATTCCAAGCACGATAGGCCGCTATACTTCACCGGGTATATTGGCTCTAGTGAAGTTAACCGGATCCAAGTCGATCCGGGTTTCACTGTGAGCATCATGCCCCTGCGCCTCATGTATCATCTTGGAATCCCCGCTAGTAAGTCAAGGCACAGCATAAGGATCTACGGATTTAACACTAGCGGGTCTCAGCCGCTGGGTAAAATCCGGATAAAGTGCCAAATGGGGGACTTAAAGTCCGAAGTCACCTGCTATGTGATTGACGCAGAGACTTCCTATAACTTATTGTTGGGTCGACCTTGGATCCACAGTAACGTTATAGTCCCATCCACTCTTCATCAGTGTCTCAAATACGTAGACATGAATAATGAGGTCAAGACGGTGGTCGCGGACAAACAACCGTTTAAGGGGATGGAGAATTATTTCACTGATTCTCTCCTCTACGGCAATGAGTCCGAAACTGAATCATCGGCCCAAGGCACGGACAGCGGTGAAGAAGCTGATACCGAAGCCGAGCTTGATTATTGTGGTGGTTTTGTTTTAAATGACATTGTACCCCTTATAATCAATCTTGACGATGAAGAATCGTCAGATGAACATTGTAATTGGCAAATTGCCGATGAATCAATAAATGACGATTTAGAGTACCCTTTGTCTTTGAATGATGTGATGACAGGTTTATACAACAATCCGGAGTTGCACTTACCAATTGGTCATTTTGCTTTACACAAAAGCAGCTCGAGACTCCTTTGGGACAACACTCCATCCCACCTAAGATTAAGTAGTGAAAAGACTTGGTTTACGGAAAAGGAGATGCGCTCCAACCCCAATCATTTCTTAGAAGAAGATGAAGATGATAATGGCCTATCCTCCACACATTCAGATATAGTCGAAATCTTGGATATCATGAAGAAGTGGGGTACAACTTGACACAAGGAGAAGGTCTATGTTTTGGGCGAGGTCCTCGAGTCCCTCCTAAAGCGGCATATGTCCCAAGAGGGAAGCCAGATAACTACTATGCATTTAGAAGGGGATTGGGATATGAATCCTCCTCAGAAGATGAATGCTCGTGGTTGATTGATAATAATCCACCCGATGAGGGAGGCGGACATCGTCCGATTCTTGGCTTGGGATTGACACCCGCCTGGAGGCTTTCAAGGCTTTAAGGTCAAATATGGCTTCAGTTGATCCTGCTACTATTGAGGATGATGAAGATATGCCAACATGGAAAGATCCATGAATCCATCAACTCAAGGAGCAGTTTGGGGATAGATTAGAACAAAGAGAACCCCCCACTAAGGACGAGGTAGTCCAGGTTAATATGGGTGACGAAGAGCATCCTAAGCTCATAAACATCAGCAATACTCTTCCCTCGGAAGAGAAGGAAGAGTTGATCGCCCTAATCAGGGAGTATATCGATGTATTCGTCTGGAGTTACGAGGACATGCCAGGACTCGACCCTAATGTGGCGACACATCGCCTCAACGTCAAGATGGATGTCAAACCTGTCAAACAACATAAAGCGGTTTAGCCCACAAATCTTGCGGGCAATGCGTCGGCGAAGTGAAGAAACTCATAGAATCGGATTCATCAAGGAAATTCAACATCCGGATTGGGTGGCGAATATAGTCGGTCATGAAGAAGAATGGTTCGATTAAGTGCGTGTCGACTGGAGACACGAGCGGCTGCTTGCGAAAGACGACTTTCCTCTTCCAATCACTGATGTCATAGTCGACAATACGTGCGGATTTGAAAGAATGTCATTCATGGATGGTTTCTCGGGTTACAATCAAATTAAGATGCACCCCGATGATGCCAAGCACACAGCGTTAAGAACGCTCATCGGTATATATTGCTACACGGTCATGCCGTTCGGCCTCAAAAATGCCGGTGCCACATATCAGCGAGCAATGACTAAGATTTTCCAGGATCATCTCCGGAAAACGGTCGAATGCTACGTCGACGACTTGGTTGTGAAAAGCCGTGACAAAGGAGATCACATCAAAGATCTTAGAACGGTATTCGAGCTCATGCGAACTCATCAGCTAAAGATGAATCCTGCCAAATCCTTCCTTGGAATGTCCAGTGGCAAGTTCCTCGGTTTCGTCATCACCGACAAAGGAATCCACGTCGATCCTGACAAAGTGAAGGCAATTCAAGAGTTGCAACCTCCGAGAAATCTGAGAGAACTCAGGGGGTTGCAAGGGCGATTGGCGTACATCCGACGGTTCATATCGAACCTATCTAGGAAGTGCCAACCATTCTCTAAGTTGAACAAGAAGAGTGTCGTTTATTTGGGGCGGCCTTTGTCGGAAAGCGTTTGAAGAGATCAAATCGTATCTCGCTAAACCTCCCCGTTTTGTTGCACCGCTGTCCGAAAACCGCTTCGATCTACGCCAAGGCAACGGATCACTCGTTAAGTGCCTTACTCGCGGGGCGATGGCGGTCCGCGAGCAGCGATGTACTACGGCGAATATTAGTGGTCTTTGAGTCTCGATATCCAATGGTTGAGAAGCAGTGCCTTGCATTAGTGTTCGCAATTCAGAAAATGCGGCACTATTTAGTCGGGCAAATGATTTATGTTATCACTAACGTAAACCCGGTACGAATATTTATGACCCAGCCGGCCTCAATGAGTTGGCGTTTGGCGAAATGGGCCTTGCTCTTGTCCCAATATGACTTGCACTTCAAACAACAAAAGTCGGTCAAAGGACAAGCGATTTGCGATCTCTTGGCTGCCAACCCGACAACGGACGCAGCTGAGCTATATGATGATCTTTCGGATGAAGTCCACGAAGTCAACACTACATCGCACCAACAAATATGGCGGATGTATTTTGACGGAGCTTCTCGGGCCACTAATGTGGCAAGTGCCCCCGGATGTTCTAAAATCTCCGCTGGAGTCGGAGTTGTCTTGATTTCCCCGGCAAATCATGTCATGCCCCGTGCTTATTCACTCACTGAACCTTGCTCTAATAACGTAGCCGAATATAATGCGCTACTTATTGGACTTAGTTTCGCCAAGGAGCTGGGGGTCGAGTATCTCGAAGCGTATGGCGATTCACAATTGATAGTTAAGCAGATCCGTGGTGACTACGAAGTTAGGAATCCTGATCTGGTCCCCTATCATCAGATAGCCGTTGAAATGGCGGACTCATTCGAAGAATTCTTCATCGAATATATCCCGCGCCTTCAGAACGCTCATGCGGATGCACTGGTGGCGTTAGCTGTGTCGTTAGCACAACCTTCCGAGACCGAGCAACTAGTTACGGTCAGGACACATCAACTCTTCGTACCAATATATAATGAGGTACTAGAAGACAAAGGGATAGTTACCAAAGAAGTGTATGCAACCCAGACCAAATTGGAGCCCCGTGATTGGCGCTTTCCTATCATCGATTATGTCTTACATGGTATTCTGCCAGAAGACGTGAAGGAGAGAGAGTCAATCCGGCGAAGAGCTCCAAGATTCTTTTACAACACAGAAACCCAGATGTTATATCGCCGGGGGTACGATGGTATTTTACTCCGATGCCTTTCAAACAAGGAGGCAGAAGAGGTCCTTCGGGAAGCACACGAAGGTGAATGCGGTGCGCATCAGCCTGGTCCCAAGCTCTACGATCGAATCAGAGAATGGGCTACTTTTGGCCACAATGATTAATGACGCAATGAAGCACGCCGAAATGCCACGCGTCAAATTCACGCATTATATGCATCGCCTCCGTGAGTACCGCATCCTTCGCCACATCCCGCCATTCGAGACATGGGGAATGGGCGTTGTAGGTCCCATTTTTCCTCCGTCGATCAAAGCGTCGATTTATTCTAGCGATCACCGACTACTTCTCCAAGTGGGCGTAGCAATCCCGCTAAAAGAAGTAAAGGCGAAGTACCGCCACAATGTATCAAACACCATGTCATCTACCGACACCTGTTCCAAGACGGATCGTGCATGACAACGGTCCCCAATTCATCGGCAATTCCTTCATCGGGTTTTGTGAAATTCAAGATACAAGACGCCTCACAATGTACCTATAATCCACCGCAAATGGATTAGCCGAGGCGCTCAACAAGACAATCATTAAAATTTTGTCGAAGCTGGTGAAAAATAACAAGCGAGATTGGGATGATAAACTCGGAGAAGCACTCTGGGCATATCGCACAACCGTACGCACACCAACTGGAGAAACCCCATATTCCCTGGTCTACGGGTGTGAAGCAGTTCTCCCATTGGAAATCCAGATTCCGTCACTCCGCACCGCCCTTGCAACGGAGATGACGATCGAAGAACAACATCAGAAACGTCTCGAAGAGCTCGAGATGTTGGATGAAAAGCGCCTGGAAGCTCAACAGTGCATCGAGTTCTACCAAGCTAGGATATCGAGAGCTTTCAACAAGAAAGTACGACAACGGAGTTTCAAAGAAGGAGATTTGGTCCTCGCTGCTCGACGACCAATAATCCTCACTTCCAAGAAGAAAGGTAAATTCGAACCTAAATGGGAGGGCCCGTTTATAATAGAAACGGTCTACTCTAATGGTGCTTATCGCCTAATTACCCAAAATGGCGACCGGCAATTAATGCCGATAAATGGGAAGTTCCTGAAGAAATACTACCCTTAGTATCTTCAGGATAACCCGTTTCAACAAGAAGTTCCTCGTGGGATGTTTCATCCACTTTCCTTGAGGATAACCGTAGATTTGTCCTCCATCATAATTTCCCACACCGATCAAATTCCTTGACAGTAGGTCTACAAATTTTCTGGTACATTGCTAAAAAACCTCTCTTGATTCCTTCTATGAACAAGATGCCCACTCAAAATCCCTTTCACGCCGGAGATAGAACATAAAATTCTTTCTCTCCAAGCGTAAGATCCTTTTCGTGACAAACGGAAGGGTTCTGCCCATCCCTCTCCTAGGTAGCGCCGACTGAAGGTATGCGCCGGGATTTTCAGACCAGGTTGTCCGCCTGAAGGTCACCTGAGTCTCATCGGTTCTTAGAGTGGAGATCCCACTTTTAGTTTCATCTTTCCTCTTAGGTAGCGCCGTGAAGGTATCGTAGGGATTTTCAGAACCGGGTTGTCCTTTGAAGGTCACGAGTCTCTTCGGTTCTCGGTGGAGATCCACTCTTAGTTCCATCTCTCTCTAGGTAGCGGTGAAGGTATCGTAGGGATTTTCAGAACCGGGTTGTCCTTTGAAGGTCACTTGAGTCTCTTTGGTTCTCGGTGGAGATCCCTCTTAGTTCCATCTCTCTCCTAGGTAGCGCCGTGAAGGTATCGTCGGGATTTTCACACCGTGTTGTCCGCCTGAAGGTCACTGAGTCTCTTCGGTTCTCGGTGGAGATCCACTCTTAGTTCCATCTCTCTCACGGGTAGCGCCGGTGAAGGTATCGTAGGGATTTTCAAACCAGGTTGTCCTTTGAAGGTCACGAGTTTCTTCGGTTCTCAGTGGAGATCCTCTTAGTTCCATCTCTCCGGGTAGCACCGACCGAAGGTACGCTACCGAGGTTTTCAAACCAGGTTGTCCTTTGAAGGTCACTGAGTTTCTTCGGTTCTCAGTGGAGATCCCACTTTTAGTTCCATCTCTCTCTAGGTAGCGCCGTGAAGGTATCTTGTAGGGATTTTCGGACCGGGTTGTCCGTGAAGGTCGCTGAGTCCTTCGGTTCTCGAGTGGAGATCCCACTTTTAGTTCCATCCCCTTCTAGGTAGCGGTGAAGGTATCGTAGGGATTTTCAAACCGGGTTGTCGCTGAAGGTCACTTGAGTTTCTTCGGTTCTCGAAGTGGAGATCCACTTTTAGTTCTATCTTTCATCTTTGGTAGCGCCGGTGAAGGTATCTTGGGATTTTCAAACCAGGTTGTCCTTTGAAGGTCACTTGAGTTTCTTCGGTTCTCGAGTGGAGATCCCACTCTTAGTTCCATCTCTCTCACGGGTAGCGCCGGTGAAGGTATCGTAGGGATTTTCAAACCGGGTTGTCCTTTGAAGGTCACGAGTTTCTTCGGTTCTCAGTGGAGATCCACTTTTAGTTCCATCTCTCTCTAGGTAGCGCCGGTGAAGGTATCGTCGGGATTTTCACACCGTGTTGTCCGCCTGAAGGTCACTTGAGTCTCTTTGGTTCTCGGAGTGGAGATCCCACTTTTAGTTCCATCCCCTCCTAGGTAGCGGTGAAGGTATCTTGTAGGGATTTTCGGACCGGGTTGTCCGGTGAAGGTCGCTGAGTCTTCGGTTCTCGAAGTGGAGATCCACTTTTAGTTCCAACTTTCATCTTAGGTAGCGCCGGTGAAGGTATCTTGTGGGATTTTCAAACCGGGTTGTCGCTGAAGGTCACTTGAGTTTCTTCGGTTCTCGGTGGAGATCCCTCTTAGTTCCATCTCTCTCACGGGTAGCGCCGGTGAAGGTATCTTGTGGGATTTTCAAACCGGGTTGTCGCTGAAGGTCACTGAGTTTCTTCGGTTCTCGAAGTGGAATCCCACTTTTAGTTCCATCTCTCTCTAGGTAGCGCCGGTGAAGGTATCTTGTAGGGATTTTCAAACCGGGTTGTCGCTGAAGGTCACTGAGTCTCTTCGGTTCAGTGGAGATCCCACTTTTAGTTCCATCCCCTCTAGGTAGCGGTGAAGGTATCTTGTAGGATTTTCGAACCGGGTTGTCCGGTGAAGGTCGCTGAGTCTTCGGTTCTCGAGTGGAGATCCACTTTTAGTTCCAACTTTCATCTTAGGTAGCGCCGGTGAAGGTATCTTGTAGGGATTTTCAAACCGGGTTGTCCGTGAAGGTCGCTGAGTCCTTCGGTTCTCGAGTGGAGATCCACTTTTAGTTCCATCTTTCATCTTAGGTAGCGCCGGTGAAGGTATCTTGTAGAGATTGTTTGGATCAAGTCGTCCGATCAAGGACGCTCAACCCTCTTGATTCCTATAGCGGGCCCTTCGTGGTTTCTGTTGAGAAATAGAACATAAAGTTCCTCCTCTCTCACCAATTTGATCCTATCAATCAAAACTCCTTAATCCAAGATTCTTCTTGGGGTATTTTATCGAAGCCTAAGAAGGGATAAAGCCAGCGCCTCACAGCGTTGCGGTTTAGTCTTTCTCCGATTGAAGAAGACACGAGTTTGATTCTAGGTATTTTATCCGAAGCCTAAGAAGGGATAAAGCCAGCGCCTCCTGCAGCGTTGCGGTTTAGTCTTTCTCGATTGAAGACACGAGTTTGATTAAGGGAATTTGATCACGAATCCTAAGCGAGGGATAGGTCGGCGTCTAACAGCGTCGTAGGGTTAGTCTTCAGTGAAAAAGGCGAAGCCTCATTATTCAACATCGTAGCATTAAGTCTAAGAGAGTTTCATTCTTTTAGCACAACGTTGTGTAGAAACGATTTAGATAATCTACATGCTAGCCCAACTCAAGCGGTAGTTGGTAAAGGCCCATCAAACCCGTTGAAGGGGGTTGGCGATAACCCTAAAGTCAATGCCTCACCGCAGCGTTGCGGTTTAGTCTTTTTCCGATTGAAGAAGACACGAGTTTGATTCTAGGTATTTTATCCGAAGCCTAAGAAGGGATAAAGCCAGCGCCTCCTGCAGCGTTGCGGTTTAGTCTTTTCGATTGAAGAAGACACGAGCCGATGCAGGGCATTTTATCCTGAAGCCTAAGAAGGGATAAAGCCAGCGCCTCACAGCGTTGCGGTTTAGTCTTTTAGATTGAAGAAGACACGAGCCGATGCAGGGCATTTTATCCTGAAGCCTAAGAAGGGATGAGTCTGGCGTAACAGCGTTCTTAGAATGGTCTCTTGCGGTAAAGAGTATCGAGCCTATGTATTCAATATCATAGCAACAAGTCTAGAAGAGTTTCATTCTTTTAGCACAGCGTCACGTCTTGAGCGGATCGGATAATCACGCGCTAGTGTTCGCGGGGAAAGTTGGTTTGTTATTCATTGCTATTTGAACTTGTTTACGCCTTCGCTGGCCTACAATAAAATTCAAACAAAGAAAATTTGCTTTTATTTTAAGGCTTACAATAAAACAAAAGATTACAACTTCTTCTGAGTGAACAAGCGCTTCGGATCTCTATTATCACGGGATCACCGGCTTGTGTGGGTTCTTAGCTTGTCGGGGGACTTTTATTAGATGGTGGACCACGCAATTCGGATCTGGTAGAAACCGTGATTCGAACTACAGACGAGGGCTCGTTTCACGAAGGAAATGAAGCGCCAAAGGGGATCGCACTCACGAAGGAGAGGATTGCCTGCGGGGATCGCACTCACGAAGGAGAGGATCGCCGGAGCGGGTGAGATCTACGAGGAGAAATCCTGGCGCTATCCACGAAGGGTATCTGTAGTCGACCGGATAAACACCTGCGATTATAGATCGGCGTCGGTGAACTTCGTGCTGCGTGATTGCAGCTGTCGCGTCGGCGGCTCGTAGATCTCGTGAGAGTTCTCTCCCCAATATCGTAAAATCCAACCTCGGCCGAGCACCCTCTCGCCTATTTATAGGCAAATGACCAAGAGAGGGGGTTACGGCCGGACACCATTGGTGTTGGGCCTCAACCGAACATAAGCGGTGTCGGGTTTGGCCGGCGCCGTTTGGCTCCGTTTGGTTGGTTTCAGGACTTTTCGTGACATTTTATCTCGATCTTGTCGTTGTCGCCTTAAGTCCGTGTCGATTCATTTCTTTCTTGACTTCGAATTCGGTTGGTTCGATGGCGTTGGCGGGTTAAGTGGCGGTGATCCTTCTCTTGTCGTCGTTTGAATCGGTCGTTGGCGTTGAATCAATCGATCTCGCTTCGTCGAATCTTATTGATTTTGAAGCTTTGTTGTTGGATTTATCCCACATTTATGCAACCTCGTTGGCTTGTATGCATCGCCGGCTCACCTTATGTATTGATGGAAACCGTGATGCGTTTTGCGGCATAGTCAATCGCCGCTTGTCGGATGGGTCGTCGGTTGTTAACCCACCGTTACGAGTCTTGTTTGGGTACTGATAAGCAATTTTTAACGCCTACAGATACCCCCTCCAAAGCGTCTCAGTCTCGATTCTTGATGAGCCTGGGATGCTTTGGACGTGATGAGCCCTTCACCCTTTAGTTGGCGTGATAGGACTTATGAATGACCTTGGCGTTTGATCTCTCCACACCTTTCAGTCTTTCCAGTTCTTTGTAGGATTGCTGAAGGTATTACGGTATTGCATTTCTTTGTCTGACCGTTGTTGAGATCTTGACCAGAAGTCGATTGATGAATTTCTTCTTGAGAATAGCCTCAGCATTTTGATTCTTCCAATCCTCTCAGGTTATCCAGTGCTTTGTAGGATACCCGAGGGCGTCACGGTACTGTATTTATTGCTTGATCGTTTGTTAGAATTTCAAAATATAGTTAATTGAGTTCATTTGTTGTTGACTCGTGTTGGTGAATTGTCGTCCAATTGACCATTGAGATTCCTCCGTTGATCGGGGAAACCTTCACTGCGACGCGTTAATTGGCGTCAAACCATATGGATTTTAGCCTTTAATCGGCGAGAGTGCGTGATTGGCCGTCACGATCTTCGTGGATCGAGCTGTTGATCGATGAATCCTTGGCGGCGTTGGTTGGCGTCGCTCTTGTATCACTCCTTGTCGGTACAATTGTCCACAGTGGGAGGAATTCTTTTTAGGATTTATTCCAATTCCAAGCTGATGGCGGAGCGCCCCGTGGCGGCCGAATCGACATTATCTGATGGGAGGAGTTCTTTCCAAGGTAGGGCCGTTGTCCGTCAATATAAGCCTTGTCGAATTCATCAACTTATCCTCTTGAGGTTCCACGGTGGGAGAAATTGAGGGTTATCGAGTTATCCTTAAGAATATGGTAATATTCTCGGGAACTTCGTTAAGAACTAGGAAATAGTTTATACTCGTAGTCCTATTGGGTAGGATTAGGCGTAGCGTTGATTGGCGTCGATGTGATCATACGATCGAGTTATCCTAAGAATGGAAATATTCTTCGAAAACTTCTCGACAAATTAGAAATAGTTTATACTCGTAATTCGATTGGGTAGGATTAGGCGTCGATCGTCGATGTGATCCATACGATCGAGTTATCCTAGAATATTTTTCATGAAAATATTCTTTAGAACCACTTTCGACAAATTAGGAAATAGTTTATACTCGTAATCCTAATTGGGTAGGATTAGGCGTAGCGTTGATTTGCGTCGATGCAATCATACGATCGAGTTATCCTAGAATATTTTTATGGAAATATTCTTAGGGAACTTCTCGACAAATTAGGAAATAGTTTATACTACGTAATCGATTGGGTAGGATTAGGCAGCGTTGATTGGCGTCGATGTGATCCATACGATCGAGTTATCCCTAAGAATATTTTTATGAAATATTCTTAGGAACTTCCGACAAATTAGGAAATAGTTTATACTCGTAATCGATTGGGTAGGATTAGCGTTGATTGGCGTCGATGTGATCCGCGATCGAGTTATCCTAAGAATATTTTTATGGAAATATTCTTAGGAACTTCTCGACAAATTAGGAAATAGTTTATACCGTAATCGATTGGGTAGGATTAGGCGGCAGCGTTGATTGGCGTCGATGTTATCCATACGATCGAGTTATCCTAAGAATATTTTTATGGAAATATTCTTAGGAACTTCTCGACAAATTAGGAAATAGTTTATACTTCGTAATCTGATTGGGTAGGATTAGGCGGCGTTGATTTCGTCGATGCAATCCGCGATCGAGTTATCCCTAAGAATATTTTTATGGAAATATTCTTGAGGGAACTTCCGACAAATTAGGAAATAGTTTATACTCGTAATCGATTGGGTAGGATTAAATGACAGCGTTGATTGGCGTCGATGTGATCCTACGATCGAGTTATCCTAAGAATATTTTTCATGAAAATATTCTTCGGAACCACTTTCGACAAATTAGGAAATAGTTTATACTCGTAATCCTAATTGGGTAGGATTAGGCGTAGCGTTGATTTGCGTCGATGCAATCCGCTACGATCGAGTTATCCTAAGAATATTTTTATGGAAATATTCTTAGGGAACTTCCGACAAATTAGGAAATAGTTTATACTCGTAATCGATTGGAGTAGGATTAGGCGTAGCGTTGATTGGCGTCGATGTGATCCGCGCGATCGAGTTATCCTAAGAATATTTTTTATGAAATATTCTTAGGGAACTTCGACAAATTAGGAAATAGTTTATACTTCGTAATCGATTGGAGTAGGATTGGCGGCAGCGTTGATTGGCGTCGATGTTATCATACGATCGAGTTATCCTAAGAATATTTTTATGGAAATATTCTTAGGAACTTCGACAAATTAGGAAATAGTTTATACTCGTAATCTGATTGGGTAGGATTAGGCGGCAGCGTTGATTTCGTCGATGCAATCGCCTGTCGAGTTATCCTAAGAATATTTTTATGGAAATATTCTTGAGGAACTTCTCGACAAATTAGGAAATAGTTTATACTCGTAATCGATTGGAGTAGGATTAGGCGGCAGCGTTGATTGGCGTCGATGTGATCGCTGTCGAGTTATCCCTAGAATATTTTTATGGAAATATTCTTAGGAACTTCGACAAATTAGGAAATAGTTTATACTCGTAATCGATTGGAGTAGGATTAGGCGACGTGGGGGCGTATTTGGAAAATTGAGTCGGCTAATTCTCTTCCAAATATTCGCGAGAGAGGATGGGGGAATTATTGGGCTGATTTAGTTCCTTTTCTTCCTTTTTGCAGGGTCTATAACGACTCTTCGACTTAGTGAGCTTTGATGTCGGCGACGATCCATCTCGGTGATTATCAGGGTGGAATGGTTCGTTCTTCTCTTATTTAGCCATAGTGATAGACACACTTCGGTACGGGCTTTCTCTCGTTAGTTGACCATTCCTTGATCCTAGGGTAACCACGATACGAGATGCGGGTTATTGAGTTGGCCCGGACCATTCTTTGATGATCTCGATCATTTGGAGGTTAAACTCAAAGTGCAACCTTGAAGGCAGGGCTCCCCTGTTATATAGAGAGCGAGACGAGGCTCGCTGGCGGCTGGCGTGATGCGTTATTCTTGGACTCGAAGTTCAGATGTAGCAAGACCGGGTCGCGTCTTTTGGAGGCTGCTATCGCTGAAGCTTCGTCTTCGGTGGGACATTTTGATCTTGTGTTCTTCTTTGGAGCGAGAATAGTAGAGCTCGAGCAGGAACTTCAGCGGTGAGGAGAGTCGATCATTTTGAAGGCGGCGAAGGCCAACAAGGAGGAGACTCTTGCGGTCATGTCAGAAGCTTGAGTTTTCATGAGCGGGTGAGGAGAAGTCGAGGAGAACCATAAAGACCCTTAATAGCGGCGAGGAGGCTTTGGGGCGAGCTTGGGAGGAACTCAACAAGTTTTCCTCAATAAAGTATCGAGTTAAAGCGGCAAATTTATTGTCACAAATTTGGCGTTTAGAAAACTTGTGTAACCCGACCTTTATCAATAAAACATATTTACGTCCTCTTTTATGCTTTATTATGATTCTTTTATTTCGTCGAAATAATTAACCATAATACTTATAAGATTTTTGGCAAACCCTCGGCGATGTGGTTTGATTAGCCTTTACCAACTACGTTTGAGTTGGGCTGGCGTCTGGATTATCGGATCCGTTCCTTGCGTGGCGTTAGCTAAAGAATAAATTCTCTTAGGCTTGATGCTATGTTATTGAATACATAGACTTTGTCTTCTTTTCGGATCTGAGACTAGCGGCGATGCGTGTTAGGCATCGGCCGAGGAGTTATTGGCTAACCCCGACCCTCAGCGGTTTGACTAGCCTTTACCAACTACCGTTTGAGTTGGGCTGGCGTCGCGGATTATCTGGATCCGTTCCGCTGCGTGGCGTTAGCTAAAGAATAGAATTCTCTTAGACTTGATGCTATGTTATTGAATACATAGACTTTGTCTTCTTTTCGGATCTGAGACTAACCGGCGATGCGTGTTAGGCATCGGCTTGAGGTTATTGGTTAACCCCGACCCTCAGATTTGATTAGCCTTTACCAACTACCGTTTGAGTTGGGCTAGCGTCGCGGATTATCGGATCCGTTCCTTGCGTGGCGTTGTGCTAAAGAATGAAACTCTCTTAGACTTAATGCTACGATGTTGAATCGTGAAGCATTACTCTTTACGGACAAGAGACCACTGCGACAGCGTGTTGCAGCGTAGACTCATCCTTCTTAGGCTTGGGATGAAATACCCGAGAATCAAACTGGTGTCTTCTTCAATGGAAAAAGACTAAGCGACAGCAGCGTGTGAGGCGTTGGCTTTATCCCTTCTTAGGCTTGGGATAAAATACCCGAATCAAACTCGGTGTCTTCTTCAATGGAAAAAGACTAAACCGGCAATGCGTGTGGCGTTGGCTTTATCCCTTCTTAGGCTTGGGATAAAATACCCAGAATCAAACTCGGTGTCTTCTTCAATCGGAAAAAGACTAAGCGGCAATGCGTGTGGCGTTGGCTTTATCCTTCTTAGGCTTGGGATAAAATGCCCCAGATGATTCTTGGTGTCTTCTTTGTCAGGAGAATGGCTGAGAACGACATAAGATTGATTGAGGTGGGAAAGGAAGAATATATTCTATTTCCCGAAGGTGGAGAGGAAGGAGGATCTTGTCTCCTATCTCCGGGTAAGGGACGAATCCTGAAACAAGAGAGGAAGGTTTTGTATCCTATCTCTTGCCAGTGGAGAGGAAGGTTTTGTATCCTATCTCCGAAAACTCACCAATTTGAAATAAGAGGGGAAGGTTTTGTATCCTATCTCTTATTGATGGAGAGGAAGGAGGATCTTGTCTCCTATCTCCGGGTGAGGGACGAATCCTGAAACAAGAGAGGAAGGTTTTGTATCCTATCTCTTGCCAGTGGAGAGGAAGGTTTTGTATCCTATCTCCGAAAACTCACCAATTTGAAATAAGAGGGGAAGGTTTTGTATCCTATCTCTTATTGATGGAGAGGAAGGAGGATCTTGTCTCCTATCTCCGGGTGTTGGAAAGGAAGGATTTTTGTCCTGTTTCCAGTGAAAGAGACTAAAAATGGGATCTCCATTTTGAGAATCTTGAAAGGAGAAACTAAGAGTGGGATCTCCACTTCGAGAATCTAAGACAAGAGAGGAAGAATGTATTCTATCTCTTATGCGGAGGAAGAATGTATTCTATCTCGGGTAAAATGTGGGAAAGGAAGAATGTATTCTATTTCAGAAGGTGGACTAAGAGCGGGGTCTCCCTCACGAGACTCTTGAAAGTGCGGATAGCTTTAGCCTTTATAGGATTGCTAACGAGAATTAGAAAGTGGGCCTCGTTAGGTGGAAGGAATCGAGAGGGATTTTCTTGGTGGTTGGACGGGGAGATTTTTAGTGGGCCCACCATCAATGAATTTGATCGGTGAGAGAATTTTGGAGGAAAACAAAATAACTTAGGGTTATCCTCACGAAAATGAGTGAGATATTCTCGAGAACTTCCCATCAAAATGGGTTATCACGAATGTACTAAGGATAATACTTTTGAAACTTCCCATTTATTGGCATTAATTGTGATTAGCCATTACATTGTGATAAGGCGATATGCACCGTTGAATAGGCTGTGTCTATTATAAGCGGTCCTTCCCATTGGGTTCAAATTTACCTTTCTTCTTGGAGTTGAGAATTATCGGCCGTCTAGCGGAGGGCGAGATCTCCCTCCTAAAGGTTCTCTGTCGAACTTTCTTGTTGAAAGCCCTCGACATTCTAGCTTGATAGAACTCAATGCATTGTTGAGCCTCGAGCTTCTCATCTAACATCTCAAGCTCTTGAGGCGTTTTTGATGTTGTTCTTGGTCGTCATCTCATTGCAAGGCGGCGAAGTGGCGAATCTGGATTTCCAGCGGAGAATTGCTTCACACGGTAAACCAGAGAATGCGAGTGGCTCGGTTGGCGTGCGTCTGGTTGTGCGATATGCCCGAGTGCTTCTCAGAGTTTATCGTCCGGTCTAAGCTTGTTATTCTTCACAAGCTTGACAAAATCTTAATAATCGTCTTATTGAATGCCTCGGCTAATCCATTTCTCTTTGGATTATAGAACATCGTGAGACATCTTGTATTTTGAACTTTTATAAAACGATGAAGGAATTGGCGATAAATTGGGGACCGTTGTCATGCGATCCGTCTTGGAACAGGTATGCGGTAGATGACATGGTGTTTAATAAATTGGCGACGGTTTTCGCCTTGACTTCTTTTAGCGGATTGCTTCACCCACTTGGAGAAGTAGTCGGTGATAAGCTAGAATAAACCGATCTCCTTTGGTGAGGAGGAAAAATGAGACCTACAACGTCCATTCCCCATGTCTCAAATGGCGGGATGTGGCGAAGGATGGCTGCTCACGGAGGTGGTGCATATAATTAGCGTGAATTTGACAGCGTGGCATTTCGGCGTGCTCGGCGCATCATTAATCATTGTGGGCCAAAGTAGCCCATTCTCGATTTGATCGTAGAGTTTGGGACCCGGTGATCGCGCATTCACCTTCGTGTGCTTCGCGAAGGACCTCTTCTGCCTCTTTGTTTGAAAGGCATCGGAGCAAAAGACCGTCGTACCCTCGGCGATATAACATCTGGGTTTCTGTGTCGTAAAAGAATCTTGGAGCTCTTCGCCGGATTGATTCTCTCTCCCTTACGTCTTCTGGCAGAATACCGTGCAAGACGTAGTCAATGATAGGAAAGCGCCAATCTCGGGGCTCCAATTTGGTTTGGGTTGCATGTACCTCTTTGGTAATTACCCCTTCATCTTCTTGTACCCCATCATATATTGGTACGAAGAGTTGATGAGTCCTGACCGTAACTAATTGCTCGGTCTCGGAAGGTTGTGCTAACGACACAGCTAACGCCGCCAGTGCATCTGCGTGAGCGTTTTGGAGGCGTGGGATATATTCGATGAAGAACTCTTCAAATGAGTCTGCCATTTCAATGGCTACTTGATGATAAGGAATTAAATGCGGATTTCGACCGTAGTCTCGCGGATGCGACTATCGATTGTGAATCGCCGGTATGCTTGAGATATTCGACCCCGGCTCCTTGGCGAAGCTAAGTCCGATAAATAGCGTTGTATTGACTCGTTATTGGAACAAGGTTGGTGAGTGAATAAGCACGGGCATGACATGATTCAGGAAATCGGAACAACTCAGACTCGGTGGAGATTTTAGAACATCGGGGTACTTGCCACATTAGTGGCGAGGCCTTCGTCAAAATACAATCGCCATATTTGTTGGTGTGTTGTAGTATTGGCTTCATGGATTTCATCAGGAAGACCATCATATAGCTCAAGCTGCGTGCATGCGTCGGGTTGGCTGACCAAGAATGCAAATTGCACGCCCTTTGGTGACTTTTGTTGTTTGAAGTGCAAGTCATATTGGGACAAGAGCAAGGCCCATTTCACCAAACGCCAACTCATTGAGGCGGTGGGTCATAAATATTCCGGACCGGTTCACGTTAGAGATAACATAAATCGTCACGTCGACTAAATAGTGCCGCATTTACGAATCGCGAACACTAATGCAAAGCGCTTCTCGACCATTGGGTATCGAGACTCGCGGCTAATGTTGGCTCGGGTAATACTGCTTTGTTAGTGACCGTGGCCGTCGTCTGTGCGAGTAAAGCGCTTAACGATCCGTTGCCTTGATGTAAATCGAAGCGGTTTTCGCCAGCGATGCAACAAACGAGGAGGTTTAGCGAGATACAACTTGATCTCTTGAGCGGCTTTCGGCGGCGTCGTCCCGAATAAGCGACCGCCCTTCTTGTTCAACTTAGAGAGCGGTTGGCACTTCCCGGATAGGTTCGATATGAACCGTCGGATGTCATGTCGCCCTTGCAACCCACGAGTTCTCTCAGTTTCGGAGGTTGCAACTCTTGAATGCCTTCACTTTGTCGGGATCGGCGTGGATTCCTTTGTCGGTGATGGCGAAGCGAACTTGCCTTTGGACATTCCAAGGAAGGATTTGGCGGGATTCATCTTTAGGCGATGAGTTCGCATGAGCTCGAATACCGTTCTAAGATCTTTGATGTGATCTCCTTTGTCCGCGGCTTTTCACAACCAAATTAAATGCGGCGTAGGCTGTAGGCATCAAAATTCTTGAAGAACCTCAAATATGACTAAATTATGAGAAGATCGAAGGACAGCGTCGTCGAAATCTCAAGAAGTCAACACATGGGAAGATTGTGTCTCGCTACTAGCGAGACACTTGTTTGTGCCTCGCCACTAGCGAGACACCTTGATGTGTCTCGCTACTAGCGAGACACTTGTTTGTGCCTCGCCCGCGGCGAGACACTTGTTTGTGCCATACTAGCGAGACACTTGTTGTGCCTGCTTCTGGCGAGACACCTTGATGTGTCGCTATAGGCGACACCTGTCGCCAAAGCGAGAACACCGAATATGAAGCGAGCTCTTGAAGGGTCTAAATCAATGCGATGGGGCCCACTTGACTTTATCAATGTAAAGAGGCGTTGAGATACTTTAATGGCGGTTACGCTAAAATCGCCCACTAGGCGTGATTTTAGGGCATTTAATCGTGCCTAAAAGCGTGAAACCGTTACAACAGGCTGGAGGGGCGACCTTTGCCTCGCCGGTTAGGCGGCCCATCTTACGCCCGCCGGCCGGCGGTACGACTTACCTGCGCGATGGCGAGCGGCTGGCGAGGCGGTTCGAGCTGCCGCGCTAACTACAAATGTTGGGTACTTATGATACTTGTGTTTCTTCAGAGGGCACGTTTCCCAAAGGCTATAAATACCTTCCTACATCCACTTGGGCAAGGGATCGGCAATCGACAATCGGAGATCGGATAATGAGCCTTTGCAAAGAGAGAGAATCAAGCTTAGGAGTTCAAGAACCACGATCTACGTGGAGATTCCTCGAGTTTAAGCTTTGACTTATTCTTGAGAAGAGTAGATATCTTACTTTGCTAAGATATTTACTTAAGTTCTTGTTTCCTTTGCGAAGCATTAACTAAACTCCGTCGATTTGACGATCGTTGCTCGGTGGTCCACGGATTCTGCGTCCCGACGCAGGCAAAGTCCCGAAAACAAGAGATCTACACTTGTAGTGTCTTTTGTTGAGTTTGTGAAGAGTTATTTAAATTTCTTTGTAGCGAGAACCAAAGTGTAATTTTCTCAAGTTTTACAATGGAAACAACTTCGACCCAAACGATGGCGACCACGGTGGGGCCAGCGGTCTCGAGCGAGATCGTTGTTAATGACCTTGCGGTGATCAAGCCGACCTCATGGTCGATGGATCGATTACTTCTTCGATCAAGCCAAGTTGAAGAATATCTCTCCTCTTCCTCATCGAAGTCCTCCTCACCCGCAAACATCGGAGGATATCATCTCCTAAGAGGAGGTTGGATTACGTGCGTGGCGGCGCGCGATTCTCGTTAAACTGCGGCGGGCGATTCCCCTCTCAACAACACCGGTGGATCTCAAAGCGGGAGCTCGCTCAAGTTGACTCCTATCGAAGAAGGAGTCATTCAACAAGATCTCAAACACTCGGCGAAGAGGGCTGCGTCGAGAACAGCGTCAAAGATGGCGGACAACTTGCAAAGGCCATGGAATCAGCAGGCGGAGTTCATTACCACCGAACTTCGGCGTGATCGGCGGCGTCGGCAAGTTACAATGCCTCAACCTCAATCCGCCAACACTCCTCCCAAGGAAGAATGGGTTCTCGTCAAAGGACCGATTGACAGAAGGCCAAAAGCGTCGTGCAGCGTCGCTCGTGCACATCTGGTTGTTAGCAAAGCGCGAGTCGAAATCAACCAGGAATCGACTCAAAATCACAAAGTTTGGGTCCCAAAGTCCACCTCAAAATCGGCCCGGATATCTTCCTTGGTAGAGGCGGCTCGAGCTGCCTCGCGTTAGCGAGGCGACTAAACTGCCTGCCAAGCAATGGCGGTGTAAAGCGTCTCCGTCGGTGAACGGACGAGCGCCTGCGTCAGCAATGGCGACCTTTCATGCCTTAGCAAGAATTTGGTTTCTTAGCCCCTTTCATTCACTTCTCAGGCTAAGATAGCGACAATTAAGCACGGAAATTTGACAACCGGTGTTTAGCCGTCTTGGTCCACGGCCGAAATAAAGGCAAGATACCGTGAAAGCGTTTGGATTACCCAGTCGAAGAGTTACGAGCAAGGCTGAAACATCTCGAGACTTCGAATTCCAATTGCATCTCGTTTGAGCATCATAAAGTCCAGCGAGTCTACTAAAGGGAAGAATTTGGCGTGTGACTCATGAAGTCACAAGGGATAATAAAACACTTATGATCCATGCCAAGGCAACTTCAGATGAAGTTAAAGCGTCAAAAGTGCTTCCCAAGTCGAATGATCGACACCCCAAAGAAAGCGGGTCCTCGGTTAAAGACAACGTTACACTTGGGGTGAAAGTACAACCGGTGACAAGCTACATCAATTGTGTCATCGGTGGGGTAGTAACACCACGAAAGCGATTGATGAAATAAATTGTTCTTGCTCGTGTGCACAATTATCAAGGCGTTGTTGTCGGGGATGTGCACGATTACGAGTCAAGCGGCTCAACCACAAAGAGCTTCAAGATTCGAGAGGCTTTCCTTGCCCGACGGAAGATTTGAAGCCGAGTCAACACGACCCGAAGAAAGAAGATCGCCATCGAACCAAGCGAACTTCACGAAGTTACTATTAACATGGTAAATAAAGGGAAAAGGCGGCAAATGATGAAGATCGGACTTTACCCACGGAGGAAGAGTTAGTTCTCGATTTCCCGGAGAATGTCGATTGCAATTGCGAGCTACAGCGGCGCATGACTATAGAAGAATGCATGAAGGAGAATCATCAGAAGATGAAATTTCGGCCTTTGCTCGGCAATAGCCGGGCGATCTTGTTTCAAGTATGAGTCGTCACCATAGGAGGCTTTTACCATTACTCGATGTCACGGCTCAAATGTTACAAGAAGCCTTAGCCAAGCAAAGAGAGCTTAAGGCGAAATGAGAATAGAGATGGAGCTAGCCATGCAGCGGATGAGGAGTTACAAACCCATACGGTTGCACAACACAGGTCGATCAACGGCTGAATCCGATCAACAAGGTGGAGTTACCCACCATAATCCTCATAATGTCGAAGCGATGATTGAAATAGATGAACACATTTATCTTAGATAAACCTCCTAAGAAAAAGCGTTAAGCTACGGAAATGTTCCAATTCCTCCTCTTGGAAATCATCCAAAACAAGGCGAGGGTGAAAATGAAAAGATGAAGGAGCTTGAAGGCAAAATTAATGCTTTAATGTGCGCTCACGAGGTTAAGAAGACCGGCATCCGTGTCCATATCAGAGAGAGTGGGATTCAATCCCTTACCGCGAAATTGGTTTGATTAATTTCACACCTTTTGGCGGGAGGGTTAGCCTACGACACTTAATCTATTTCAAGTCTCATTTGAGGGTGATCTCGGAAATGAGCCTTTGATGATTCGGTCATTAAATCGGTACCCTTGGGGGCTGCCTTGATTGGTATCGAAGACTCAAAGTAGGAGCATTAAGCATTGGAATGACATGGAAAGTTCTTTTCGGTAACTTCTTTGATGATGACCGAAGTTTCCATTGGAACTCTCTAGGCGAAGCGAGAAAGATGGGAGACAATTGACACCTTTGTTAAGCGTTTTACTTAATAAAGCTATGAATGCAGAGATCAATTCTTGAAGAGTTCATATTGAAGACTTGTCACAACAATCTTTCTATAGAATTGTTGGAAGTCGTGGGGTTGCACCACCACTTGGAAAGAATTGAAACTCAATGGTGAAGAAGCGGAGCGGTTCATCGGGAGGAAGAAGAATGAGAGAGGTGAACCCACAAAGGTTCCCTCAAGCGAATTTGTGCCCGTGGCAAAGGAAAGGCGCAAGCTAATCTTTGTTGAAACAAATCGGGCATTCAACGGCAACAACAAAGCGTCTACTTGGCATCAACCGCAATTGAGGTTTCAACAAAACCTCAAAATTGCGAAGGCTCCGGATACTAGGTTCCAAAAGAGTTATACTTTCAAAGAGGAAGAAGTGCCAGTTATCTTCAAATACCTCTTGGATAACAACAAGATCAAATTACCTCCAATCACAAATCAAGAGGAGGCTAACAAAACCTCGGACCCCAAATATTGTGCGTACCACGAAGGGTCCATCATCCCACCAAGAGTTGTTTTGTTCTTAAAGACAAAATTCAAGCTCTAATTGATGCAGAATCATAACGCTAAGAAGGAGAAGAAAGTTGGTTCAAATATGGTGGCTATCAACTTTGGATCTCTACGCCCATGTCATATTCTGAAGATTGTCCACGAGGTTGAAGTTAAAGCGTTAATGATGATCCACATAGGCAGCGTCGAGAAAGGGTTGGTATCATACCACGGCTCTAATGGCGAAGTACTTTGGATTCATCGGATCTTCTTCAAGATGAGCAATGGGCGGGGTCTTCTTCAACCACGGAAGTCAAGCGTAAAGGCAAGATATGTGCTCATATTTGGCAATTCGGGAAGAGGTGGCGAAAAAGCTCCAACTCTTTAGTCATCGAAAATGAACATGAAGTTCTTGTGGCGAAGGTAACCCGGCTTATGCTACTAGAAGCGGACATAAATTGATTACCAATACCACGAGAACTCTACTCGAATGCCAAAAGCGCTAGCGGGCGGGGGTGGCAATGACTCCACCACAATGTCAAAGCGGCGGAAGTAGCCAAAGAGGATACAACCAAGCGTAAAGATAAACAACCTCAAGAGGTGCAAGTCGGCGGTCGATTTAATCATCAATTAGAAGGGATAAGCAGGAAGTTCGGGCTCATCATATCGTTTGACGTTATGACCGGTTAGCTAACATTCGGCGAGGATAACTCTTTATGAGTTACTACGCCTTTCTAAAGAGACTAGGGAAGCCTTACAGAAGCTTTAGTGATTGAAGCTTTATCACTCAAGTCAGCGGGTTAGGAGAAAACCGAACAACGCAACTTAGCGACAACACAATTTCCTTGCATAACCTTTGCAGAGGATATGCGGTGAAAAATTCGAGCATGAATGAGGCCATTATATTTCCTTTGGGTACATTGGCTCGATTAACGTCGCGAGTTCAAGTTGATCACGGATGCTGCGATCGACATTATGCCACTCCGGTTGATGTATCATCTTGGAATTAGGCTAGCAAGTTGGCTTCTCACGGAACGCGGTGATTTATGGATTTAATACCGGTGGTCCGGACCTTTGGGTAAAATCGGATAAAGTGCTAGCTTGGAGATCTCAAATCTGAGGTTACATGTTATGTAATCGATCGCGAGACTTCATATAACCTACTATTGGGTGGACCTTGGATCCGGTAGCCTTATAGTCCCATCCACATTACATCGATTGCTTGAAGTATGTAAACGCGATAATGTGGTCAAGGCGATGATGTGGATAAGCAACCATTCAAGGGGTTAGAAAATTATTTCTTGACTCTCTTTTGTATGGTCTTTGAATCGATCTTGAACCATCGGCCGAGTGCGGACAGCGGTAATGAAGGCGATACGGTAGGGCTCGATTCGATGGAAGCTTTGTATTTAATAACATCGAACCTCTTGTGTCGATCTTGTGGTCGAATCGTCGGAGAAAGTTATGGCGGCTTGCCGATGAACATATAATAAATGGCGATTTAGAGTATATGCGTAGTGTTGATCTTGTCTGAGGAATTATCGAGGGATCATGATGTACATGTACCACTCTCATCGTTGAACGGTGAAGAAATGCCTTCAAAGTTCGGCGGGATCAACATTCCTCCTTCCTTGAAAGATGCAAAGCAAACAATCTTTGGAAAAGGAAGAAAATCTCCACCACAAGATTATTGTGAGGAATCGAAGATAGCAGCGACGATCCGTGCAAACATTTTTCCAAATATAGCTCACAAGCACCATTACATGAAGAAATGGGGATATAACCGTTACGGACCGGTCTTGGCCGGGCGGTGTTGGATTCGCCTCGACCCTCTCATGTTCAAGGGAAAGCCCGATCGTTATTATGAATATAAAGAGTGCAGGCTATGTTTCCTCATCCTCGGCGAATCTTTGTTGGCAAATTGATGGTCATGATAGTTCGTCGATTCTTGACTGGGATTGATTTTAGTCTTGGTGAAGTGTTCAAGGGGCTAATGTCCAATATGACCACAATAAGTCACACCTGATGCGAAGAAGATGATTATTTACGAATGGGAAGACCCTTGGACTTTCCATCGAATGTTGATTCGGCGATAGGTTTGAACAAAGAGAGCGCTCTAGAAGATCAGTTGTTCAAGTTAATATGGGTGATGAAGATAACCCGAAACCTATATTTGTGAGTGGTAGTCTTCCTCGAGGAAGAAAAAGAGAATTGATTTCTCTTGTTAGGAATATATTGATGTATTAGCACGGAATTATGAAGACATGCAGGCTTGATCGAGTAGTGCACGACTTAATATCAAGCGGAATCTAAACACGTGAAACAACAACGGCGAAGATTTAGATCCACAAATCATGGAAGCAATCGTGGCGAGGTTAAACTCATAAAATCGGGCTTTATCGGGGAAGAGCAACATCAGTTGGGTGGCAAATATTGTTCTGTTCTAAAAGAATGGGACAATTAGAATTTGCATCGATTTGAGAGATCTAAACTTGGCATGCCCTAAAGATGACTTTCCTCCCCATCACGAGGCGTCATCATAGATATCGTGTGGGTTTGAAAGAATGTCATTTATGGGCCGATTCTCTGGATATAATCAAATCAAGATGCATCGGCGATGAAACATACCTCATTTGGGCCTCTTGGCATCTTTTGTTATACCGTCATGCCCTTTGGTCCGAAGAACGCAGGAGCTACTTATCAGCGGGCAATGACAAATATTTTGAGGATCATCTAAGAAAGCCGTCGAATGCTATGTTGGCGATTTAGTAGTGGCAGGGATAAGGCGATCATATTAAAGATCTCGGGGCGGTATTTGAGCTTATGCGGGTCATCAATTGAAGATGAATCAACTAAGTCATTCTAGGAATGGCGGTGGTAAATTCCTTGGTTTTCGTTGTCACGTCAAAGGGAATTCATATTGATCGAGACAAGGTGAAGGCGATTAATGAGTTACAACCCAGAAGAATCTCAAAGAACTTCGAGAGGGTTGCAAGGAGATTGGCTTACATAAGGCGGTTTATTTTGAACCTTGCGGGCAAGTGTCAACCGTTCTCCAAGCTAGCCAAGAAGGGTGTTTCATTAGTTTGGGATGATGCTTGTCGAGAAGGCTTTTGAAGATATTAAAATATATCTATCAAATCCTCTGTTCTCGTCGCCGAAATCGGAAGGCGTTCTTGATTTCGTCGAGGCGACCAACCATTCATTAAGTGCTTTATTAGCACAAGATGATGATATGATCCGCGAACAAGCGGTATATTATTTGATTCGGACAATGGTGGTGAATCCGATATCGATATCGAAAAAGAATGCAGCTTTGGTATTTGCGATCGAAAATCGTCATTACACAGTGGACGGGCGATACATGTCATCTCGGATGTTAGCAATTCGGTATTCATGACACAACCGGCTTCTTTGAATTGGCGATTAGCGAGATGGGCATTACTCCTTTATATCGACATCCACTTCAAGCGGCGAAGTCGGTGAAGGGACAAGCGATTTGTGATCTTCTAGCAGCGACCGTTAGCGATAAAGCTATACTTTATGAAGATTTACCTGATGAAACCTACGAGGTCAATCACACTTCTCATGAATATGTGTGGCAATTATACTTCGACGGGCGTCAGCGCAACCAATGTGGCGAGTGCTCACGGATGTTCTAAGATTCTGTAGAATTGGAGTTGTCTTAGTTTCCCCGGAGAAACATGTGATGCCTCGAGCTTATTCGCTGACTTAGCCGTGCTCTAATAATGTGGCTGAATACAATGCGTTACTTATTGGGCTCGGTTTTGCTAAAATTTGGGGGTCGAATATCTCGGCGTTGAGATTCTCAACTCATAGTTAAGCAAATTAGTGGAGACTATGAAGTTAGAAATCGGTTTGATCCCATATCATGAAGCGGCAATAGAGATGGCGAGAATCATTCAAAAGTTTATTCATCGAATATATACCACGGCTTGAGCAGCTTATGCGATCGTTAGCGGCAGGCTGTTTCATTGGCGCAACCCCTCAAGCGAGCGGTTCGTTCTTGTGAGGACACACCAACTTTTCATACGGAATATATTTTGGGTGTCAAAGAAGCACATGCTACTTCAGCGGGACCGAGCTTGAGATTGGCTTTCCGATTATAGATTATGTCTTACATGGTATTTTACGAGAAGATGTAAAAGAAAGGGAATCTATCAGAAGAAGAGATTCTACTACAACGCAAAGATCTCAACACTTTATCATCGTACATATGATGGATTGTTACTCCGATGTCTTTCACCAAGGAAGCGTAAGAGGCACTTAAAGAAGCACATGGCGGTACTTGCGGTGCGCATCAACACAGTCCTAAAGCGGGAGATAGACTAAGAAGGTTAGGCTATTATTGGCCGACCATGATTAGAGATGCAATCGAATCTGCGAGAGCGATGTCGCAGCGTGTCAAATACATGCAAATTACATGCATCGGCCTTGAGAAGATCTACACGTCGGCTACTTCTTGGCGTTTGAAACATGGGGAATGGATGTGGTAGGACCCATATTCCCCGTCGACAAAAGGTGATAAGCTTTATTTTAGCAATTACCGACTACTTCTCTAAATGGGTGGCAATTCGGCTCAAAGAAGTCAAGGCGAAACCTTGTCATCAAATTCATTAAACACCATATTATCTATCGATATGGTGTTAAAGGCAATATTGCATGACAATGGTCCTCGATTCATCGACAGCGCCTTTGTTGGATCTGCGGCAAGTTGAATACAAGGCGTCTAGTCCACGACTTATAATCCCACTGCAAATGGTTTAGGTGAAGCCTTCAATAAGACTATCATTAAGATCTTAGCAAAGCTAGTCAAAACCAATAAGCGATTGGGATGATAAACTTGGTGAAGCTCTTTGGGCATACCGCATCCGCGGTTCGAACACAGCGGGATTCACACCATATTCCTTGGTATACGGATGTGAAGCCGTTTTGCCTCTAGAGATACAAATTCCGTCGCCGTGTAGCCCTTGCGATAGGGATGACAAGCGGCGAACAATATCAAAAGCGTCTTGAGGAGCTTGAGATGTTAGATGAAAGCGGCAGGGAGCTCAACAACGATTGAGTTATACCAAGCCAGAATTTCCAAAGCCTTTAACAAGAAAGTCCGGCATCGGAGTTTCAAGGAAGGAGATTTGGTACTCGCCGTCCGGCGACCAATGATTCTTAATTCCAAGAAGAAAGGCAAATTCCAGCCTAAATGGGAAGGACCGTTTATAATTGATACGGTCTATTCAAATGGAGCATATAAACGCTTGATCACTCAAGATGGTGACAAGTTAATGATGCCAATCAACGGAAAGTTCCTGAAGATATATTATCCCTAATGTATTCAGGATAATCCGTTTTCGTATTATTGAATGATTAGACTTGTAAACAAGTCACATTCACTAAGCTCTTATTCGGCTGAAAATCTTAAACGATTGAAGCCACCGATGATATTAACACCTATTATTAATTTCTTTCATGAATCAGGGTTCGTTTTAAGCCCCAAGAGAAAACACAAGCGGGTTCGTTTTAAGCCCCAGAGAAAACACAACGGGTTCGTTTTAGCCCCAGAGAAGACACAAAGGGTTCTTTTAGCCCCAAGAGAAAACACAACGGGTTCGTTTTAGCCCCAGAGAAAACACAAGCGGGTTCGTTTTAAGCCCCAGAGAAAACACACAACGGGTTCGTTTTCGCCCCAAGAGAAGACACAACGGGTTCGTTTTCGCCCCAAGAGAAGACACAACGGGTTCGTTTTCGCCCCAAGAGAAGACACAAGTCCGGAAGCTTATGTATTCATTACATAGCTGGTTATATTAAATCTATGTCTATTTATGCGTAGTAGGTGTTATTCCTGTCCTTAAATCGGGGAATAAGTTAAATCTAACACTGCCGTAGGTGTCGGTTCAGTGATAATTGATTAAACCTCATTATTCAATATCGTAGCATAAAGTCTAAGAGAATTCACTCTTTTAGCGCAACGTTATGTGTAGAACGGACTTAAAAAAAATCTACATGCTAGCCCAATTCAAACGGTAATTGGTAAAGGCATATCAAATCCGTTGATGGCTGAGGGTTTGCCAAAAATCCTATTAAGGTTATATCCATTCGTTCAAAGCAGAATAAAGAACGTAATAAAAGTCGACAAAAGTAAATTTTATTTCATAAATGATGGGGTGTAAAATACATTGTCGACTAAACAAAGATCAAAAGTGTCCTATGGGGAGAATTGGCCGGATCCGTTCTTCCGACTCAGCTTCGATCGGTATTCTTGTTCCAATTCCTTCTCGAGAAGGACTCTGGAAGCATCATTAATAGTTAGAAGTTGAATAATCTTCTGATCCAGTTCAGCAGACCTTTCATCAGATGCTTTCAATTGTTACGCGGTTTGGGCGAGTCTTCTCACGAACTAGCAAGATCAATTTTGAGGAAAACGCAGCTTCTTCGGCATCTTCGAGAGCTTTCTTGGTGGCGATCTCAAGGTCGTGCGTCTCGGCAGGCGGACCAAGTCGGCATGGCCTCATCCGGTGTATTCAAGCTTGCCCTTAGGCGGATTGAGCTTGCACTTGCTGTAGTTCTTCTTCAACGGTTCTTAGCAGCTTCTCTAGCTTGTGTAATAGACTCAACTTCGAGAAGAGATATAAGAAGAAGTACCCCGGACGAAGTCTCGAAGTTCACTCGGTTCTGTTCTAATTTGGATCGGATATTAGCGATGGAGTCGACCAAGTCGGAAAACCCTCCTCTCTTATGATATTTACATGCCGTCGAGGGCAGCTTTCTTTGAAGGAAGAACCTTTATTCACGACCTTTTCAATCAATTTATTGAAAAGGAATGTGAAACCCTCAAGCTTCTGCTTGATGACCATCTTCTACGGATCCTCATCCGCCATTAAAGCTTTAATTGTGTCATCTGATATGGAAGGAGCATTGTGAAAGAAAGTGTAAGCTTCGAGGATTCCGCTTTTTATAAAAAAAATCAAGATTGGGAAATATACCGATGAGGCTAGAGGATCCTCGGCGGTGTTGTTTCCACACTCATCAATCAACAGGGAATCAGGAGTTGATTCAATTTCAGGTTGGATAGCTGGTGGTCCAGGGTGGATAATAGGGCCTTCAATTTGAGTTGTTTGCTCTATAGTTGGTTGTTCAGTCTCGTGAACCACAGCGGTCGAGTTGGCTTGAGTAGTTGGTGGTCGAGGTTGAGCGAGCAAACTATCGACAACGATTGATACAATAATGGACTCGGTTTGGGAGACGTTCAGTTGAGTCTTGAAGCTGGGAATCGGAGCCTGTTCTACGATAGTAGCAATGGGATCTACAAACAAAAATATCATTAAGTATCAAATGTCGATGAAATGATTAAGAGGATTGGAATTATAAGCGCAAACTGCGAAGAGGCGATATCCACAAGAGATTCCTTCGAGCCCGTTCGACAACATCTCTTCAATCAAAGTGTGATCCGGACTTCGAAGCGGAGATCATCGACTTAAGCCTTGTTGAGCGATTCCTCGAAACCCTCTTCATATCACGTTTCGGTTGCATTGGTTCTTCACCTATGGCGGCAATGACATCATAGAGTGTTGGTAAATGGATATTAATGTATACTAAAAAATAGTATATGTGCATACCGGGGATCAATTCTGCGAGGTTCGGTTGAAATTCGATTCCTCACCCAAGGCGGCCTCTCCTTGACTTGTTCTTCCACTACCGAAAACGCAATATGTTAGCTTTTCAATATGGAGAAAAGAAGATACAAATGGAAATTAGACTTCATACCAAGACTTGGCTCAGCTTAGTACGACAGCCCATTTCTTGAAATTTTTCTAAAAGAATATGAAGCGATTAGCTTATAAGTGGAGGAACTAACTTCGAGAATCTTTCATGATTCGAAGTCGCCATCCGTGAGGAGGTATTCGTACCTGCGATGATAGTCTCGAATATGAGGCATGTCAACATCGGCGTCGGCGGCGGTATCTAAAGTACCTTAGTCCATAGTTTAGTGCTGGCGTCATGAAACCGACTCTTCATAAATAAGCGTGGGGAAGAGTTCGGCCGAATCTCACCTTCTTGAGAGGCGAGAAAAGAATGAAATAATAAATATCGGTCACAAGCGAGAATAATAAAGTTTAAGTTAACAAAATTTTACCTTCTCCCCAAGTGGAAGATCGGTGCCGCCACCTCAAAAGTTGGAGAAATTGGGCCGGCCGGTGGCGAGCTTCTTTGTCTGCGATGCCTTTCGACAATAGATGTTGGGGAAGGAGGCTGATGCGTCGGCGTGCGAACCCTTTTCCTCAAAATGAGGTCGGAAGCTTCCTCTTCCTCTTCTTCTTCTTCTCTGTCTCAGCAGTCATTACATTGGGATGGGTAAACGACCTTCTTCGAGGCGTTTCAAAGGCTTGGGAGGAGATGGGACACGGGGAAGCTCTAAGCTGGTGCATCCGTCGAGTTGGAGCGGCGAGGAGGAGGTATTACTACTTCACTCCGTATCGAACCCTTGTAGGGCGAACAATCTCTTCTCTTTCCTCTTGGAAGTTCGGATCGTGTCGTCAAAATCTTCTTCTTCACTCTCTTCTTGGGCGACCTTCTTCTTGCCTTTTGATTTCTTTGAAGGGCGAGCTTCGTTTGGGGAAGCACGGGTTGGTGTAGGCTCTGTCATGTTCTACTTCCGTGGGAGCATTAGGCGCAATGAGCCATTTGCGGTATAGAAAAGTCATCTGAAGCACCGGCGTGAGGTGAACTTGGCATTAGTGCAGCGCTTATGTTCCAATACTAGGCGGGCACCTCAATAAGACCTCCATGAGTCTTCATTCCCGATTTGAATTCCGACATAGATGCAGTGCGTATGGCCCGGCGAAAGCGGCATGGGAAATAAGACTTCGATATCGCGGGAATTCTTCACGGGAAGATCGGGTAACCAATGCGAATGTTCATTAGCCATCGGAAGCAACCAAGATCCGTAATAGTTCGCTTCCGCTAGGCCGGCGGCATCTATAAGCACTTCATCATATCGGCTGAAAAATTAGGAAACATTTGAAGAATTCCCAACTCTTGGCAATTCGAATTGGCGAGGCAGCTTGGAACCAACGTCGCTTTCCATTTACATGCTTCAAGATCGTAAATAAGGCGGTTCATAATCTACTATGTCGGGGGCGTCATCGGATCACGGGCGATGGAGCACGAGCCAGCCATCAAATAAGTATCACGGTAGTTCTACTTTGACAAGCTGGGATGTCGCTAGAAGACCCTTTACCCTTATGTAGAAAACCGGAGACTATCGTCGAGTCCACCATGAATATCCGCCACCATTGCGGAAGAAGAGAAAGACGACGACCGTGACCACTCAACGGTGGGAAGAGCACTTCTAAAGGCGGGGCATCACGAAGATTGATGCGAGACTACACATTTCTTCAACGAGATAGCTAAGTAGCCCGCCAAGAGAGTTTGTGGCTTGATCTGCTTTTGTAGGCTGCCACAAGAAAGTCTCAAATTTAGTCCCCTTAGGAATTTTGCCTTGACATATGGGGTAGTGAAGGATTGGGCATTTATCTTGGCAATCGGCTTGTTGATGGCGGAAGGAGTGGAGGTTTTACGTTCACTTACATCCTCGTCACCCTCTAAGTTACGGAATAGATGTCGGCTTGTTTATGGCGTCTGCGGAAGCCTCTAGCCTTCCGTCTCTGTTGCTATGGCAACTTGATAGTGGCAAGTCGGCTCCCGGAATTTCATAGCGGTGATTTCTTCTCTTTCATTTCCTCAATCACATTGACGGAAAATATTCTTGATATGATGCTTCACCATGGGAAGGCAGGAAACCTTCATCATCTCATGAAGCGGTAGACCCAATTCCCCATTCTTACGTCGAGGAAGGTGTTGGTATCACGGGTTGTAGATTTCCGACAATCGAGGAAATGATGCGGTGGGAGAATTCCATACATGCTATACGGATGGGAACATATAATCAATCTCTTTGAGTTCAGACTCCATCGATTAGAGCGTAGGCGTCATCCGTGTCCACCATCGATTCGTGATAGAATGTACCCAACCAAGCACCGTGAGATTTCTTAGGAGGCAACTCCCTTCCTATTTTGTAGCGATTCTTCAATGTGTCGACTTTGACCATCAGTTCATTATGGGGTGGGCTATCGACCCACAATGCAGGTAAAGCGAACATAATTTTGTTAAGCTAGAAGCGAGCTGCGCCTTGGCGATGTATCCATGATGTATCGTTCAAATCTTGATCGATCTCGGGACATATTCCTCTTAACCGATAAATTGCGCAACCGCAAGAGTGAATGATGGCGGGCAAATGGAGGTAAATAAAGATGAGCCATCACCTTCATCTGACCATGGTTCGGTCCAGAATAGATAAGGCTTACGGATCATAGCGAATCCCGAATAAATATTTGGACTTCCTCATTATCTGTGGATCCGGCATTTTTGTCGATGGGGCGTCGGTGATCATTCTTAAGTAAATCCGCGGCGATCACCATGTTCTAACGCTTCCGGTAATGCGGGCGCATTTGGACGAACGAGAGGAGCATCGATCACTAGTGGCGTCTCTTGAGAAGAGGAAAACAGTACATGCAATCCACTTGGCTCATGAATAACAAATGCCGTGGGAAACTCAAGCGCAAAGCACATATACACTTATCGGTCTTTGGGTTAAAATTAACATCAAAATGCCTAAGTGTTGGGACAGCGACTCGCTAGAAGTGAAGCGACTCAAGCGTCTCGCCAGTGACCGAGGCGATCCCTTGTCGCCGGCCAGCGAGAGCGATCTCAGCGACTTCGCCCGAAGCGAGCGGTTTCAAACCTCGCCCGCGGCGAGACACTTGTTTGTGCCTCGCTACTAGCGAGACACCTTGATGTGTCTCGCTACTAGCGAGACACTTGTTTGTGCCTCGCTACTAGCGAGACACTTGTTTGTGCCTCGCTACTAGCGAGACACTTGTTTGTGCCTCGCTACTAGCGAGACACTTGTTTGTGCCTCGCTACTAGCGAGACACTTGTTTGTGCCTCGCTACTAGCGAGACACTTGTTTGTGCCTCGCTACTAGCGAGACACCTTGATGTGTCTCGCTACTAGCGAGACACTTGTTTGTGCCTCGCTACTAGCGAGACACCTTGATGTGTCTCGCTACTAGCGAGACACTTGTTTGTGCCTCGCTACTAGCGAGACACCTTGATGTGTCTCGCTACTAGCGAGACACCTTGATGTGTCTCGCTACTAGCGAGACACTTGTTTGTGCCTCGCTACTAGCGAGACACCTTGATGTGTCTCGCTACTAGCGAGACACCTTGATGTGTCTCGCTACTAGCGAGACACTTGTTTGTGCCTCGCTACTAGCGAGACACCTTGATGTGTCTCGCTACTAGCGAGACACTTGTTTGTGCCTCGCTACTAGCGAGACACTTGTTTGTGCCTCGCTACTAGCGAGACACTTGTTTGTGCCTCGCTACTAGCGAGACACCTTGATGTGTCTCGCTACTAGCGAGACACCTTGATGTGTCTCGCTACTAGCGAGACACTTGTTTGTGCCTCGCTACTAGCGAGACACCTTGATGTGTCTCGCTACTAGCGAGACACCTTGATGTGTCTCGCTACTAGCGAGACACCTTGATGTGTCTCGCTACTAGCGAGACACTTGTTTGTGCCTCGCTACTAGCGAGACACCTTGATGTGTCTCGCTACTAGCGAGACACTTGTTTGTGCCTCGCTACTAGCGAGACACCTTGATGTGTCTCGCTACTAGCGAGACACCTTGATGTGTCTCGCTACTAGCGAGACACCTTGATGTGTCTCGCTACTAGCGAGACACCTTGATGTGTCTCGCTACTAGCGAGACACTTGTTTGTGCCTCGCTACTAGCGAGACACCTTGATGTGTCTCGCTACTAGCGAGACACTTGTTTGTGCCTCGCTACTAGCGAGACACTTGTTTGTGCCTCGCTACTAGCGAGACACCTTGATGTGTCTCGCTACTAGCGAGACACCTTGATGTGTCTCGCTACTAGCGAGACACTTGATTGTCTGCTCGCTTTCTCAAGTGGGACAATTCGGATATTGATAATTATTCTCCGCATGGGATTCAAGGCGGTATATTCAAGACAAATTGGTTCCATATTACATCTGAAGCTTTCTTGGAAATCGATATTGAGAAAACGGATGGCGCTTTTCTCGAATGACTCTCAAGGCATTCAATCACAACAAATGATGACTTTCAAGATGAAGATGATTAGTCCAAAATCGACTTCGACATTTCAACCAATTCAAATACAAATGTAGCAGTTATTGAACTTCGAACATGGTCGGTGGCGTCGTGCCGGGGTTTGGCGAAGTAAAACATGGACCTCTTCTACAAAGTTCAACGTTGAGCGAAGCAAAGCATCTTATCCAAAGTATTCGGACCCTCGATAAAATACGAGGAGTCCAAAACTTTGGAGGGTATCTGTAGGCATCAAAAATTGCTGAAGAACCTCAAATATGACTAAATTATGAGAAGATCGAAGGACAACGTCGTCGAAATCTCAAGAAGTCAACACATGGGAAGATTGTGTCTCGCTACAGTGCGAGACACTTGTGTGTGCCTCGCCACTAGCGAGACACCTTGATGTGTCTCGCTACTAGCGAGACACTTGTTTGTGCCTCGCCACGAGCGAGACACTTGTTTGTGCCTCGCTACTAGCGAGACACTTGTTTGTGCCTCGCTACGAGCGAGACACCTTGATGTGTCTCGCTATAGGCGAGGCACCTGTCTCGCCAAAGCGAAGACACCGAAAAACAGAAGCGAGCTCTTGAAGGGTCTAAATCAATGCGATGGGGCCCACTTGACTTTATCAATGCAAAGAGGCGTTGAGATACTTTAATGGGCGGTTACATCGCCGAAAATACCACTAGGCGGATTTTAGGGCATTTAATCGTGCCTAAAAGCAGCGAAACCGTTACAACGGTTGGAGGGGCGACCTTGCCTCGCCGATTAGCGAGGCGGCCCATCTGCCAGCCCGGCGGCGGCAAACCTCGCCGGTGAGCAAAGCGGCTTGGCGGCGATTCGGCTATAGCGCTAACTACAAATGTTGGGTACTTATGATACTTGTGTTTCTTTAGAGGGCACGTTTCCCAAAGGCTATAAATACCTTCCTACATCCACTTGGGCAAGAGATCGGCAATCAGCAATCAGAGATCAGATAAGCAGAGCCTTTGCAAAGAGAGAGATCAAGCTTAGGAGTTCAAGAACACGATCTACGTGGAGATTCCTCGAGTTTAAGCTTTGACTTATTCTTGAGAAGAGTAGATATCTTACTTTGCTAAGATATTTACTTAAGTTCTTGTTTCCTTTGCGAAGCATTAACTAAACTCCGTCGATTTGATGATCGTTGCTCGGTGGTCCACGGATTACGGCCCCCAAGACAGCAAAGTCCCACTAAAACAAGAGATCTACACTTGTAGTGTCTTTTGTTGAGTTTATGAAGAGTTATTTAAATTTCTTTGTAGCGAGAACCAAAAGTGTAATTTTCTCAAGTTTTACAATGGAAACAACTTCGACCCAAGCGGTAGCATTCGAGTTTTGGGAGATGATCTGGAAAATCTTAGTCATTGCTCTGATATGTGGCGTAGGCATTTTGAGGCGAATGGCATGACCGTGTAGCAATATATACTAATGGGCGCTCAACGCCGTGCTTGGCATCATCGGGGTGCATCTTGATTTGATTGTAACAGAAACCATCCATGAATGACATTCTTTCAAATCCGCGCGTATTATGGACTATGACATCGGTGATTGGAAGAGGAAAGTCGTCTTTGGACAGCGACATTCAGGTCTCGTAGTCGACCTGAGACCCTAATCGAACCATTCTTCTTCATGGCCAGGGACTATATTAGCCACCCAATCCGGATGTTGAATTTCCTTGATGAATCGATTCTATGAGTTTCTTCACTTCATCGGCGATTGCACGCAAGATTTGTGGGCCGAAACCGTCTTTGTGGTTGCTTGGCGGGTTTGACATCCACTTTGATGTTGAGGCGATGTGTCGCCACATTAGGTCGAAGTCCCGCATGTCCTCGTAACTCGGTGAATACATCGATATACTCCACGATTAGAGGCGATCAACTCTTCCTTCTCTTCCGAGGGAAGAGTATTGCTGATGTTTATGAGCTTAGGATGCTCTTCGTCACCCATATTAACCTCGACTACCTCGCCCTTAGTGGGGGTTCTCTTTGTTGAATCTATCCCCAAACCGCTCGAAGTTGATGGATCCATGGGTCTTCCCATGTTGGCATATCTTCATCACTCTCAATAGTAGCAGGATCGACCGTAGCCATATTTGACATCAAAGCCTTGAAAGCTTCTCAGAGTGGTGTCGAGAATCCCAATAGAAGAATCGGGCGAATGTCGAGTTAGCCCTCATTGGGTGGATTATTATCAATCGACCATGAGCATTCATCTTCGAGGAGGATTAGTATCCTAATCCCCTTCTAAATGCGTAATAATCATCCGGTTTCCCTTCGGGCGTGGCTGACTTTAGGCGGACTCGAGGACCTCTTCAAAACAAAGACCTTCTCCTTGTGTCAAGTCGTACCCCACTTCTTCATGATATCCGGTGTTTTGGACTATATCTGAACTTGTGGAATATAGGGCCATCATCGTTTGTGTCTTCCTCCAAGAAGTGGCGTGCGATGGGCTGTGTCACCTCTTAGTAGACCAAGTATTTTCCGCGGCTTGATCTTCACAGGATGACAAGTGTGTCCCAGAAGGAATCTGGAGCTATACGTGCAATGCAAGATGACCGAATTGGCAAGTGTAGCGGGATCACCATACAACCTGTTATCACATCGATCAAAGACAAAGGATACTCTAAATCATTTTTTATTAACTCGTCGGCAAGTTGCCAATTACAACCTTCATCCGACGATTCTCCATCGTCAAGATTGATTACAACGGGTACAATGTTATTAATAACAAAACCACCATCATAATCAAGCCCGGCGGTTATCGGCTTCTTAGCGTGTCGTGCCTTGGGCCGATGGTTCGATGTCGGATTCATTGCGTAAGGAGAGTACGTGAAATAATTCTCCATTCCTTTGAACGGCTGCTTATCCACGACCACCGTCTTAACTTCATTATTTGTGTCTACATATTTTAGACACTGATGAAGAGTGGAGGGGACTATAACGTTACTGTGGATCCAAGGCCGACCCAACAATAGGTTATAGGAAGTCTCTGCATCGATCACATAGCAAGTGACTTCGGACTTCAAGTCCCCCATCGGCATTTAATCCGGATTTTACCAAGTGGCGGGTCCCGGTGTTAAATCCGTAAATTATTGCTGTGGATGCGGTTCTTGGCGAGAATCGGCCGTACATTATCGCGGGCATGATACTCACCGCGAACCCGGATCAACTTGATCCGTTAACTTCATCGGAGCCGATATACCTGTGAAACGGTGGCCTATCATGCTTGAGTTCTTCGTGCATATCCTCCTTACGTAAAGGCGTCGGGGAAAGTGCTTGGCTGCCAAGTTGCACATTGTCGCGATTCCTCGGTCGGCTTAATCGGCGAGGACGCCGAATCTGCTAGAGCCTCTTGTAAAGCTTCGGGTCTCTTTTCGACAATCGAACCTTCGTAGAGAGTTATTCTAGCCGGATATTTGCCAATTGGCCATGACATCGAGCGGTATGGAGGCTTCGATGTTCCGGTCTATCCTCACAATCGGGCGATTGAATCGGAATTTGCCGGAGTTGAGCTTCTGGACACAGGGCTGTTTCTCCTTTGCTTCGCCGCTTTTTCTTTAGCGGTGTCTGGCTGTTGTACTTTTTCTCAGACGAGTGAGAGGAGCCGTGGCCACCCGGTTCGTGGCGTCTTAGCATTTGGATTTGGAGTCTTGGATACTTGTAGGCGTATTACGTGTCCACTCCTTGTAGCAAAGACTTCATGCTCTTTTGAGAAAATTGGAAAGTCGCCACTTCTTCATCGTCCTTCTCTGGAATTGCTGAAGCAGCATGGCATAGTTTGCCTTTTCCCTTGGACTTCTTTTTGGCCGAAGAGGTAGTCCATTGATCGTCTTCCAGCAAGTCAGGGTGGACCCAAAGGATTTCTCCGTTTCTTGTCGTGTCGTGCGAGCCCCTTCTCCGTTGCGTGAGGATCCTCATTCACCATCTTCATTCCTACTTTCTGGCTGGTCGGTTGAAACCAATCCAAAGGCCGATCTAAAGCTTATGGAGCTGCTTTTGCTCCCACCTTCTTTTCTTTAGAGGGTTTTGGAGTAATGACTCCAACATCGATCAAGGCTTGAATCTTGTCCTTGAGATGGTAGCAGAACTTTGTAGGATGATGTACGCATATGGTAGCCCGATGCCAGGATCTGTAACCCTCTTTGCCTCCTCTTGGTTCTGGTGGGGGCAAGCTGGATCTTATTGTTCTCAGAAGGTATTTGAAGATGCGAAACCTCCTCGTCTTTGAGCGAGTAAGTCTTGGAAACCTCGAACCGGCGGGTTTGATTTTAGGCTTGTTGGCGCCATTGAGGTTGCGATTGCTATGGTGTATGCGGCTGTTGTTATTTGCTTGTTGTGGTTGCGGTTTGAGCGTTTGATTGGCGTCCAGCGGACTTATTTGGCGCCTTACCTCGCCGCGTGGCGCAAAATTGTTTGTTAGGTGTTTATTGCGGTGGCCTCTTTACGCTTTCTTCCTCTTAAGGAACCTTTCAGCTTGCTCTCCACGAACCTTCAAGTCCTTCCATGTTATAGATGGTGCTGTCCCCATTGCTTCAAGCACATCCAAGGACGATTATTGTGGCGGGTTTGGAGAATAAACTCCTCAGTGATGGGATCCGACAATTCATTGCTTTGTTACGGAATCGCTTGACTAAAGCCGCCTAATTTCTCCGCCCTTTGCTTCTCATCGAACAATGTCCCGACGATACTTCGTATCGCCGCCGAAGAAATTGGTGAGGAAGCTAGATTCCATGTCGCCCCACTGTGGAATGCTCCTCGCTTGAGACGGCGGTACTAATCGGCGCAGCCCCGAAGGGTACCAACGAATGACCGAACCATCGTGGGCTCAAGCTTCCTGATATTACCCTAAGTGGGACTTGAAGTATATAAGGTGTTGAGTTGGTGAACCCTTCCCACAAATGGCGGAAGTTTATTAAGTTAAACTTTGCCGTATGGGATTGATTCCCACTCTCTAGGGTATGGGCAAGGGATGCCGGTTTTCTTCACCTCTTGAGCAGAAATCAAAGAGTCGATTTTGTTCTCGAGGTCTCTCATCTTTTCGCTCTCATGGGCGACAGTATTACCCCTAGCATTTTCTGGTTCACCCCCAGTATTTTGCATGTTATGGGGGTGATTGGCGTTGCGCTGTTCGCCTTCATCCGTGTCGCTATCTGTTTGATCAATATTGATGCGACCACTCGGTTCACCTTGGTTTTTCGTCAAGGCTTGGATTTGTTGATCATGGAGCTCCTTCATATGTTGCATGGCCATATCCATCTCCAGTTTGAAGTTCTCCATCTGCTTGGCTAAGGCTTCATCTAGCATCTTAGCCATTTGGTCCGCACTAATCATGAACGCTTTCGGGTTGTCCTCACTAGAGATCAGATTGTCGGATGCCATTGCCGACCAGTCGATACTTCATCCTCAAGGTAGTCCTCTCAAAAGCTTGTCATAATTGGACCGTCGAATAGTCCTGACCGCAAACGAAGTTAACCGCTATGGCGCGCTAGGAATAAGCCGTGACGACGGTTCTCATCGTCATATTGTTAGTGACCTCGGCAACTCATTGGCTCGAGGTGCCGATCTTCATGGAATCGCCTTGACCTAGGTCTTGGCGTTTACGTAGTGAGTCTCTGGAAGGCGATACCCTTTCGAGCTTGACAACAATTGCACTCGAGAGAACTGCTTTTGATAAGCTTGGAGCATAAGCATGACCGTGTTGGCTTGGGGAACCTTCTTCGAGATTTCTTCGCACTCCCCAAGACGGTAGTATAACTTCGTCGACATGAGTCGCGGAGCAATCTTCCTTATGTTGGCACGACCTTCTGCATAACGCCTCGCCGCCGATGAAAGCGCCTCCTTCCGAGGACTAATTGTTTCATAAAACTGCGAAGGTAACCGCCTTGACTTCGCCCGGTGTGGCGTGAAGCCTCGGCGGACTCGGACCGACTTTCAGTCCGTATGCGCCTGTAGGAATCCTCTTGTCTTTGTGGGTCGACCCTGTATTAGGAGTGACCAGCGATTCCTTTAGCGACCCAGGCGATCCTTGACGGTAAGCCCGCCGGTTGTGGCGAGAGTTGGCTTCGCCAAAAGTTTTGATGTAGACACCGGAGGTAATTTCGGCGTCGATACAGCTTTTGTTGAGGTGCTCACAATTTCTGATTTGAGCACGGAGCAGAGTTGGCTCGGCCGCGAGCCGGGCTCGGATGCCAAGTCCATCGGAGTTGAAGCAACGACAGACTTGGGCTTCCAAACTAGCCGACTTGTTGATGATTTCTTGGCCGCCTCCTTCTTCAACTCGCGAGCTTGTTGCACCAAAGCCCGTGCTTGCGCGAGGAGCGCGTGGCGCTTCCGGATACGCTTCGTAGAGCCGCTCCGCTTTGACTCGACCCATTCATTTATCGCCGGCTTGTAGGAATCGGCTACGATCTCGCACTTCGCCTCTCGAGTCAACTTAGACCTTAGATCCGCTTCATAGCGACGGCCCATTGATTCTTTTGCCCGGCTAATTGTTTAGTCAGCGCTAACGCCGCTCGACGGCTCTCTTAGAGAGTCACGACGCCATTGGCGGGAACTACCTCTGAGGAGATAAAAGTTCGAAAATTTGGCCGCTTTGCCGCCGAGGAACCACCGTTGTCTGCGGTCTTGGCGGTGGTGGTGGATTTTCTCGCCCGCGACTGAGGCCGATTGGGTCTTCCTTGCGCCGAGACCATCTTGACTTGCGAGGGGAACTGATCTCGACGAGGAAGAGAGGTACTCCTCGTACTTCTTTTGGTCGAACTCAACTAAACCTCTTCTTTCACCGATCCGATCCGGCTGGCGACACGGCGCTTCTTTGTTGAGGTGCTCACAATTTCGATTTGAGCACGGAGCAGAGTTGGCTCGGCCGCGAGCCGGGCTCTGATGCCAAGTCCATCGGAGTTGAAGCAACGACGGACTTGGGCTTCCAAACTAGCCGACTTGTTGATGATTTCTTGGCCGCCTCCTTCTTCAACTCGCGAGCTTGTTGCACCAAAGCCGTGCTAGCGCGAGGCCTTGTGGCGCTTCGGATCAGCTTACGGCGTAGAGCATTCCGTTGACTTCGGACCCATTCATTTATCGCCGGCTTGTAGGAATCGGCTACGATCTCGAACTTGATCTACGAGTCAACTTAGACCTTAGATCCGCCTCATAGCGGGCGCCGTCCATTGATTCTTTTGCACAGGCTAATTGTTTGAGTCGCGCGTCGCCTCGGCGGGCTCTCTTAGAGAGAGTCACGACGCCATTGGCGGGAACTACCTCCTGAGGAGATAAAAGTTCTGAAAATTTGGCCGTTTTGGCGGCCGAGGAACCACCGTTGTCTGCGGTCTTGGCGGTGGTGGTGGATTTTCTCGCCTCATCGAGGCGATTGGGTCTTCCTTGCGGCGGAGACCATCTTGGACTGCGAGGCTGGATGCGGGCGAGGAAGAGGTACTCCTCGTACTTCTTTTGGTCGAACTTCGAACTAAACCTCTTCTTTCAGGGATCGGATCAGCGGTTGCATTTCTGGCGGCTTCTTTGTTGAAGCCGTTGGCTCTTGTGGTCGCCCGGCTTGTTGTGAGGAAAGTTGGTTTGTTATTCATTGCTATTTGAACTTGTTTACAACTTCGCTGGCCTACAACAAAATTCAAACAAAAGAAAATTTGCCTTTTATTTTAAGGCTTACAATGAAAATGTAAGATTACAACTTCTTCCCCGAGGAACAAACGCCGGATCTCTATTATACGGATCCTCGCTTGTGTGGGTTCTTCGCCTCGCGTCGGACTTTTATTCGTCCGCGGACCACCGCAATTCAGATCTGGTAGAAACCCGTGATTCGAACTACAGACGAGGGGCTCGCTTCACGGGAAACGGCGCCAAAGGGGATCACACTCACGGCGAGAGGATCGTCATGGGGATCGTGACTCACGGCGAGAGGATCGCCGAGCGGTGAGATCTACGAGGAGAAATCACAGCTTATCCCCGGCGGGTAATCTATAGTCCCGACCCGATTCGCTTACCTCGCGATTATAGATCGGCGTCGGTGAACTTCGTGCTCGCCGGTGCCCAAAACCGTAAGGCCGACGGCTCAGATCTCGCGAGAGTTCTCTCCCAATATCGTAAAATCCAACCTCCGTAACCGAGCACCCCTCTATTTATAGGCAAATGACCAAGAGAGAGAGGGGGTTCGGCCGCCCGACACCATTGGTGTCCGCTCGGCCGACACTAAATGGTGTCCGCCATTGGTCGGACATCATTTGGTGTCCTACCATGGTGACACCAAACGGTGTCCGGTTTCGCGAACGCCGCTTATTCCGCTGCTGGTTGGTTTCCTGACTTTTCGTGACATTTTATCTCGATCTTGTCGTTGTCGCCTTAAGTCCGTGGTCCCATTCATTTCTTTGCCGACTCGAATTCGCTGGTTCGATCGCGTTGACAGGTTAAGTGACGACTGATCCTTGTCTTGTCGTCGTTTGAATCCAGTCTCGTTGACGTTCGAATCCAATCGATCTCGCTTCGTCGAATCTTATTGATTTTGAAGCTTTGTTGTTGGATTTATCCCACATTTATGCAACCTCGCTATTTGTATGCATCGCCGCTCACCTTATGTATTCGCCGCTCGCGGATGCGCTTTTGGCGGCATAGTCAATCGCCGCTTGTCGGATGGGTCGCCGGTTGTTAACCCACCGCTACGAAGTCTTGTTTGGGTACCGATAAGCAATTTTAACGCCACCAGCCCAATTCAAACGGTAGTTGGTAAAGGCTAATCAAACCCGCTGATGGTCGAGGGTTTGCCAAAATCCTATAAGTATTATGGTTAATTATTTCGACGGCAAAAGAATCATAATAAACAATGAAGGGAATAAATCTTATTCGCTGAATTAAACATAGACGGCTACAACCGCTTAAACATCAAGTCTATGATAAAAGATTTGTTGTTCAAGCCGGTGACACTTCACCATTGTAAGCCCGGTGGAGTTCTTCCCGCAGCTCACCGGAAGGACTTCATCGGTATTCGTCTTCAGAGTCGCTTCTTCCATCTCGGCCGGTTTACGCCCGGCGGTTCAAGTTCCCTAGATGCGACGGCGAGCTTCTTCCTTGTTAGCCTTAGCCAGCTCCAAACCGCTTCATCTTGTCTTCCTCGCATGGAGCTCTCCCTAAGCAAGATATCCTCTCCGCGACTCGCCACAATACCACCGATATGGTTTAGGGAAGAATATGTTTCAGCAATAACAGCCTCGAGCTGATCGCACGCCTTCTCTCAGATCTGACCTCGAGCCCAAGAAAACACGAGCATCGGCGCCATGCCTCTAAACGCTGCCTGGCCTCGAAAGCAGCCTATGTATGAGGAAGCCCCAAATGCCCGCAGCTTCTACAGCTCAAGCTTTCCTTCGATGGGCTGTAGGCCAACAATAGCTTGAGCCAATTCGGGATAATCCATATCCCGTATCAAGGCCATCCGGGGATCAAGCAGTGGCCTGAACTGATGAAGAGAAAGCCCGCCATGAAGGACCTTTTCGATCACCGTGTTCACCAAAGAAAAGAATGAGCGTACTTCCAAACAGATAATAAGATGGGATGGATCTTCATCCAGCATCAACGCTCTCGCCAGATCATGGAGTCGAGATGTAGGCTCTACACAGAAGAAAAGAGGACTTTAGAATCTTCAGTCAAAAAATTGGCGAAAACTTATTTGGCTAAAGGACTCTTACCCGTCTCCTTCGGTGTAGTTTCAGAGACTAGTGAGTCTACCAGAGGCGTATCTATCGCTGGATGTCATTAACCGCAGCTTGAGCCCTCGCAGTGCTCATCTATCTCAACAGCCGCGGTAGCTAATTCGAAAGCGGCGAAAGAGGAGTCCCTGCCACTACACAAAAGGAACGTCTCAGCCTCTTTTAATTATAGTGGTATTGGCCAAACGGCTGGTCCTATAATTAATCGAAGAGAAAATTCATACCTTCTTCAGGGATGGTAGCTTCGTGTAAATTTTCACCAAGAGTATCACCATCCCGCGACCAAGAGGGTGTCATCCATGGAAGTGTTGCCATATAAACCTTTCCACTTAAATCTTCCACGGAGAAGTCTAAAAAGAAGGCATTAGGAAGGCTTAATGCAATTAAGACGAACAATAGGTAAAGTTACTTACCTCCTACGGTGGGGTTAGCTTGCCTAGTCTCGGTTTGTGTATTTGTCTCCTGCAATCTCTCTAAAAGAGTAAAAAAGCGAAGAGGCAATTAGTGGGGGTACGAATTCCGAGTCGTTCAATTCTCGTGATTTGCCATCCGTAAGAGGAATTATCGATGTTAGATGTACCGGTTCACCGAATCAGTCCTACATCGCCTCCTCCGCCATAGCTCCATACATTTGTTGAGTAAAACTTGGCTCAAAGATGAGCGTAACCGGGCTCGCCATAATTGTGGTGAGGAAAATCAAAGCCAGAATCATAATCTGCAAATGGAGAAATGTTAGTCTCCAAAAGTCGAAAAATTTCGTGTTACATCACGGCTAATTGTTACCTCCGCCGACCGATCATCGCTGGTCAAGTCTATATCAAAGGACCGAAGATTCACGCTAGACTTATGGGCTAACCTCTTCGCTTAACCCTCGAGAAGGTGAAATTCTTCTTCTTGATTTTCACGAAAATTCAGTTGAATGAGGAATCCCATAGAAAGGATGAGAAAACGAAGGGGAAAAAGAGAGAGTACCGAGGTTCGCAGCCTCCGCTTGGTCCTCTTCTAAAGTCCCAGCGCCAGAGTCGTGGAACTCCCCCTCAGTCCCAATTGGTGGATGAGATTGGCGGCGCTTCCTCTGAACTTGAGCGGCATCCGGGATGTTCGAGTGTCGGCTCGCAACGATGCTTCGCCACTGTGTCCGAGATAGCCCTCATTGTGGACCGCTCGCTAGCTACTAATAGCCAACTACAATGGAGGAATGTCGATTCCAAACCGACGGTCCGAGCTCGAGATCAATCTAGCACCGTACATCCCATGACGCCCACAACCATGCTCAAGGCCATCCACAAGTCCACCACGAAGTCCGAGCCGCCGGTTAGGGTTCCCAACATAAAGTTGGTCGTGAACCGAATCGGGCGAGCAAAACGACAGGAAAATAAGGCTCAATGAAGCATTCCTCCTTTACTCGGAAAGTGAGATACCCCGCCCGATGTTCACTAGCCGCTTGAAATGTACCAATGTCAAGTGAAGTCTGCTGTCTTCGCACCTCCTCGCCGCACCAAGGACTCACCATATTGACCGAGAATCGAGGAAAACATCCGAAAAGATCCGCCTTTATGAATCAAGACTGCTTTCTTGATCTCTTTAAAGCCACTTCCCTTCCATCTGCAATCCTCTACCAACCGCAAGAAAGGAGTAGACGAATCTGTGGAACCCGGTGCCGACATCATGTCGGGATGATGAAGGACCAGCCAGGCCATCAAATAGGTATATGGGAGCTCTACCCGGATGGAAGGAATACGTGATGATGGCTCGTCCTTTCTCTGAGTAAACGCTCGAACTATATGCCGCAATCCACGGTGAATATTGGCCACCATTACCGGAAGGAGAGAGAGTTCCTTACGGTGGGCAAAGGCGAGCCGCGAGGTAAGACCTCAAAGGTAATGCATCATCAGTTGATATGGAACCACACATTTCTTTAGCGGTTGCAAGATAGCCGGCTAGAAGAGTTGTCGGCTGGATAGGCTTCACCGCATGCCACAGAAAGGTTGCAAACTTGGTCCCTGGGGGAAAGCCATCTTTGGCATAGCTGAGCGTATAGGAGTTAGCCTCGGACCTCTCGATCAGTTCATTAACCTTCGAAGGAGTGGCGGTGGCAGTTCACATATTTCCTCGCCGATTTGTCCTCCAAATCTTTGGAACAAGTAATTGGCGAACCGCCTGCACTCACTTGCAATTTTCTTTTAGTAAAGGTTGATTGGGCGAGCTATATAATAATGACAAGTGAGATCCCATAAAGTCTTATAGCGATTGCGTGTGTTCCTTCAGCCTTTCGGTTCACGATTGGAGGAAGTACTCGATAGAGCATCTTCCCATGGGTAGACCTGAAATACGGTACATCTCATGTAAAGCCAGCCCTAACTTCGCCGTGTTTAGTGAAAACGATTCAACTGGATTATAAAGCTCAATAAGGTGAAGAAATGGTTGGCGCTGATTGGAAGGCCATACATGGTGGCACTAATCACAAGACAGCCGCAGCACGAAGTTCTCCATCCCATCGGCTGAGGACGAGTTGGTCGCCACCCCACCGCGCTTATTTGACGAAAGTGAACCCAACCGAAGAATCTATGATCGACGACGCATCTCTCGCCCCAATTTAGCGAGGCATTCTTCAAAGTCGGCGAGGAACAAAAGCTCATCACGGACGGTGTGTCCAACCCACAATTCCGGACGGCGGTCGATGATGCGATTCCCGCTGGAACTGTGAACCGCCGCCGAGTAATAAACCCGCAATGGATATGATCATGCTCTTCGCCGACGCCAAGACATACGCGTGGCACAAAGATGGTGTCTAAGGTCGGTCAATGAGAGCCGACGAGGTATCCGGGAATATACAAAGGGCCTCCGTCGTCTTTGTTCAACCACCTCTCACTCTCGATAAGAGCCGATCCGATCCTTAACCGAAGTCACCAACGATAATCTATTTTTCGCAGGTTCGGAGCCGGTGTCTCTTACAAGCGGCGCATCGGTGACCAATAGTCTGAGGATGCGGGAACTCCCCTCAAGTACAGCCTCAATCGCCTCTGATGATGTGCCGTGCAAATCGAGGCGTAGATACAAATCGCGGATCGCCACACGGAATAATAGTCACTATGGCGCCCATCAACCGCGTAAGTCGGAAAAAGCTCGAGGAATAATCAACTCAAATCGAGAATATTCGCTAGTAAAAGGCGCTGAATTCATCTTACATAGATTGAGTCACGACCTTATAACGGTATGACGATTTCATCCGTGATCGAAATACCGGAGAACGATAAATATAGTCAGCGTAAGCAAAGCGGCAATATATTCCGCTCTACGAGCAAGGGTACGGTATGAAATCGCTCCCGTTAAAGATATCGAGACGGGTGATGACCAAGCAAAACTAATATGTGAAGCGTCGGTCCCCACAAAGGAGGATTTCGTCTCTTCCCAATCGCCTCACAAAGGAGAACGAAGCGGGGTCATAACGAGTGTACACAATCTGAAGCGTCGGTCCCCACGAAGGAGGATTTCGCTCTTCCCAATCGCCACAAAGGAGAGCGAAGCGGGGATACAACGGTATATATATGAGAAGACGATAACGCCGGGCGCACTCGAAAGAAGGAGGCGCATTCACGCCGCAAGATGCGAAGTTGATCGACCCCTTTGAACATGAGATCTCCGCGACGACATCGGAAACTGCGAAAGAGGACGAATAAAGTCAGATATGCAGTTGAAAAAAAAATTTAGCAAATTTAGCATAAAGGAACCGTCGGTCAGGTCGTGGTTCGCTAACCATGACCGAGGCACCGACGGATGCCCCGGCTCAACCAAGACCAAGTGTGCCGGGCGCCGAACGAGCGCCGGCGCCGGGCGGAGACCGAGGCGCCAGCACTTGGCCGGGCCGAAGCCTGTGCTTTCGCTGACCGAGGCGCCAGCGCCGTCGTGGCCGAAGGCCAGCGCCGCCGACCGAAGCACTCCAGCGCCGTCAGGCCGAAGTGCCCACTCACCTCGGGCCACTGCTCGCTCTGCTTCCTCGCTTTGTTGATGGCGCGCCTGTTCATGCACAAAGCAAAACAAAAAAAAAGAGAGAGAGAAAGAAAAGAAGAAGAAGAAGAAGAAAAAGACGTCGTAAAACACTCGTGCACGTACCTCTTTGTTTGAGAGAGATGAGACGGCGAGAGACGAGATGAAAACAAGAGAAAAAGAGCAAGAGGGGGGGCCGGCCTAGGTCAGAGGTCAGAGGGGATTATGGGTATTTATAACAACTCCTAATGGCCCAAGTCAATTTTAATTAGGACTCTAATCAACCCCTAATTAGGAGTCCTAATTGGAACCTTATCCGGATGACAAAATAGTGCCAAATCAGGCCGTTGATTGGCTCCTACTTCCTCCGCTATATTCGGAAAGATTCTGAAGATTTATTCGGCGGGATAACATCTTGCGAAGGCCCCATCGGCCGCCGATCAGCGTCGCCTAATCCTACTCAATCGGGATTACGGTATAAACTATTTCCCAATTTGTCGAGAAGTTCGGAAGAATATTTCCATAAAAATATTCTTAGGGATAACTTCGATCGTCGCGGATCACATCGGCCGATCAGCGCGTCGCTAATCCTACTCAATCGGGATTACGGTATAAACTATTTCCCAATTTGTCGAAGTTCGGAAGAATATTTCCATAAAAATATTCTTAGGGATAACTTCGATCGTCGGATCACATCGATGCCGATCAGCGTCGCCTAATCCTACTCAATCGAGGATTACGGTATAAACTATTTCCCAATTTGTAGAAGTTCGGAAGAATATTTCCATAAAAATATTCTTAGGGATAACTTCGATCGATGCGGATTGCATCGGCTAATCAGCGTCGCATAATCCTACTCAAATAGGATTACGGTATAAAGCTGTTTCCTAATTTATCGAGAAGTTCGGAAGAATATTTCCATAAAAATATTCTTAGGGATAACTTCGATCGATGCGGATGCATCGGCGGCTAATCAGCAGCGTCGCATAATCCTACTCAATCGAGTTACGGTATAAACTATTTCCCAATTTGTCGAAGTTCGGAAGAATATTTCCATAAAAATTCTTAGGGATAACTTCGATCGTCGCGGATCACATCGGCCGATCAGCGCGTCGCCTAATCCTACTCAATCGAGGATTACGGTATAAACTATTTCCCAATTTGTAGAAGTTCGGAAGAATATTTCCATAAACAATATTCTTAGGGATAACTTCGATCGTGTGGATCACATCGGCCCGATCAGCGTCGCCTAATCCTACTCAATTAAATTACGGTATAAATTATTTCCCAATTTGTAGAAGTTCGGAAGAATATTTCCATAAAAATATTCTTAGGGATAACTCAATCGTCGCGGATCACATCGGCCCGATCAGCAGCGTCGCCTAATCCTACTCAATGAGGATTACGGTATAAACTATTTCCCAATTTGTGAAGTTCGGGAAGAATATTTCCATAAAAATATTCTTAGGGATAACTTCGATCGATGCGGATGCATCGGCGGCTAATCAGCGTCGCATAATCCTACTCCAAATAGGATTACGGTATAAAGCTGTTTCCTAATTTGTAGAAGTTCGGGAAGAATATTTCCATAAAAATATTCTTAGGGATAACTTCGATCGTCGCGGATTGCATCGGCGCTAATCAGCGTCGCATAATCCTTCTCAATCAGGATTACGGTATAAACTATTTCCCAATTTGTGAGAAGTTCGGGAAGAATATTTCCATAAAAATATTCTTAGGGATAACTTCGATCGTGCGGATCACATCGGCGCCGATCAGCGCGTCGCTAATCCTACTCAATCGAGTTACGGTATAAACTATTTCCCAATTTGTAGAAGTTCGAAAGAATATTTCCATAAAAATATTCTTAGGGATAACTCAATCGTCGCGGATCACATCGGCCGATCAGCGTCGCCTAATCCTACTCCAATCGGGATTACGGTATAAACTATTTCCCAATTTGTCGAAGTTCGGAAGAATATTTCCATAAAAATATTCTTAGGGATAACTTCGATCGTGCGGATTGCATCGGCGCTAATCAGCGTCGCATAATCCTACTCCAAATAGGATTACGGTATAAATTATTTCCCAATTTGTCGAAGTTCGGAAGAATATTTCCATAAAAATATTCTTAGGGATAACTTCGATCGTCGCGGATTGCATCGGCTAATCAGCAGCGTCGCATAATCCTTCTCCAATCGATTACGAGTATAAACTATTTCCCAATTTGTCGAGAAGTTCGGAAGAATATTTCCATAAAAATATTCTTAGGGATAACTTCGATCGTCGCGGATCACATCGGCCGATCAGCGTCGCCTAATCCTACTCAATCGGATTACGGTATAAACTATTTCCCAATTTGTTAGAAGTTCGAAAGAATATTTCCATAAAAATATTCTTAGGGATAACTTCGATCGTCTTGGATCACATCGGCCGATCAGCGCGTCGCTAATCCTACTCAATCGGGATTACGGTATAAACTATTTCCCAATTTGTCGAAGTTCGGAAGAATATTTCCATAAAAATATTCTTAGGGATAACTTCGATCGTCGGATCACATCGATGCCGATCAGCGTCGCCTAATCCTACTCAATCGAGGATTACGGTATAAACTATTTCCCAATTTGTAGAAGTTCGGAAGAATATTTCCATAAAAATATTCTTAGGGATAACTTCGATCGATGCGGATTGCATCGGCTAATCAGCGTCGCATAATCCTACTCAAATAGGATTACGGTATAAAGCTGTTTCCTAATTTATCGAGAAGTTCGGGAAGAATATTTCCATAAAAATATTCTTAGGGATAACTTCGATCGATGCGGATGCATCGGCGGCTAATCAGCAGCGTCGCATAATCCTACTCAATCGAGTTACGGTATAAACTATTTCCCAATTTGTCGAAGTTCGGGAAGAATATTTCCATAAAAATTCTTAGGGATAACTTCGATCGTCGCGGATCACATCGGCCGATCAGCGGCGTCGCCTAATCCTACTCAATCGAGGATTACGGTATAAACTATTTCCCAATTTGTAGAAGTTCGGGAAGAATATTTCCATAAACAATATTCTTAGGGATAACTTCGATCGTGTGGATCACATCGGCCCGATCAGCGTCGCCTAATCCTACTCAATTAAATTACGGTATAAATTATTTCCCAATTTGTAGAAGTTCGAAAGAATATTTCCATAAAAATATTCTTAGGGATAACTCAATCGTCGCGGATCACATCGGCCCGATCAGCAGCGTCGCCTAATCCTACTCAATGAGGATTACGGTATAAACTATTTCCCAATTTGTGAAGTTCGGGAAGAATATTTCCATAAAAATATTCTTAGGGATAACTTCGATCGATGCGGATGCATCGGCGGCTAATCAGCGTCGCATAATCCTACTCCAAATAGGATTACGGTATAAAGCTGTTTCCTAATTTGTAGAAGTTCGGGAAGAATATTTCCATAAAAATATTCTTAGGGATAACTTCGATCGTCGCGGATTGCATCGGCGCTAATCAGCGTCGCATAATCCTTCTCAATCAGGATTACGGTATAAACTATTTCCCAATTTGTGAGAAGTTCGGGAAGAATATTTCCATAAAAATATTCTTAGGGATAACTTCGATCGTGCGGATCACATCGGCGCCGATCAGCGCGTCGCTAATCCTACTCAATCGAGTTACGGTATAAACTATTTCCCAATTTGTAGAAGTTCGAAGAATATTTCCATAAAAATATTCTTAGGGATAACTTCGATCGTCGCGGATCACATCGGCCGATCAGCAGCGTCGCCTAATCCTACTCAATCGGGATTACGGTATAAACTATTTCCCAATTTGTCGAGAAGTTTTGGAAGAATATTTCCATAAAAATATTCTTAGGGATAACTTCGATCGTGCGGATCACATCGGCGCCGATCAGCGTCGCCTAATCCTACTCAATCGAGGATTACGGTATAAACTATTTCCCAATTTGTGAAGTTCGGAAGAATATTTCCATAAAAATATTCTTAGGGATAACTTCGATCGTCGCGGATCACATCGGCCGATCAGCGTCGCCTAATCCTACTCAATCGGGATTACGGTATAAACTATTTCCCAATTTGTGAGAAGTTCGGAAGAATATATTCTTAGGGATAACTCGATCGTGCGGATCACATCGACGCCGATCAACGCGTCGCCTAATCCTACTCCAATCAGGAATATGAGTATAAACTGTTTCCTAATTTTCAACGAGAAGTTCCTGGAGAATAAACCATATTCTTAAGGATAACTCGATAACCCTTAATTTCCTCCCACCATAATATCCAAAAAAGGAATAATCTGACAAGGCATGAAAGTCATGTTGACACCGACAACGGTCCAGCCTCAAGAAACTTCTCCCACTGTGGATAATCATATCCCAACAACGGTCAACGCGTCGCACTCGCCGGCTGAAGGCTAGGACGATGGTTGAAAGCCAAATGGTCTCCTGTTTCAACAAGGAATCCTCGGAGGATATCTCCATGAAAAGATTTGTCCTCCCGCTGTGGTTAAACCAACAACACGCGTGATGATGAAAGAATTAGCCGATTAAGGGTTATGAAATTCCACGATTCGACAACCAACGGTCGACAACAAGGAGTTCACGACATATGGAGAAGTCAAAAGTCGATGGTTAGTCAAACAACAACTAACCGACACGAAGTTACAAACAAAACTCACCCACCGGCTTGAATCAAGATTTCAACAAGCGGTCGGACAATAAATGCGGCAAGTGATCTTATCGGATATCCTACAAAGAAGCGCATGATCACGAAAGAATCGAAGACTTGAAGCTAACTTTGGGACCCTCTGTCGATTGAAGGCGGGAACCATCATGTCAAAGTATTCGAGCTTCGCCTATAAAACGAAGCTGAAACACTTTGGAGAATATCTGTGGCGTTAAAAATACTTATAAGATCCCGAAACCAACTTCGTGGCGAAGTCGGCGAATGACAACCCATCGGATGATCTGGGACGTCGAATCGTTAAAGGCCAGCGAACCGGCAGCAAACCCGCAGCGTCTAAGCAGTTTAAGCGGACTTGAGCGGACGATCGGATTTCAGATCGCTGAACCGAAACAAACCAAAGTTAGTCCGGAACCAAATCTGAGCGGAACCTAAGCCCGAGAAACCGAAAAAAAAAGGCTAAACGAAAAAGACGGCAGAATGGGACCTCGGCCAACAGCGAGATGCCTCGGCGGCAGGTGGCTTCGGCCAAGTGGTCGAGGTGGCTCGCCAACATGGTCGAGCTACCTCGCCAACTTGGCCGAGTGGCTCGGCGAAGTAGGCGGCCACGATCCCCTTTTTATCCTATAAATAGGGGGTCTTCTTCATTTCGGGTGGATCGGGCTGGATTTGAGAGGGCTTGGACTTGGTGGATTTTGGGATTTTCGAAGAATTCTCGCGAGATTCACGAGCCGCCGACGCACAGCTTCCAAGCACCGACGCATCACAAGTTCGGTCGTTAGATATTCAATCGCGAGTAAGCGAACTTCGAATTGACTCTGAGAGCAGTGTGATTTCTCCTAGTAGATCTCACCGCTCGGCGATCCTCTCCTTCGTGAGTGTGATCCCGAAGGCGATCCTCTCCTTCGTGAGTGTGATCCCCTCGGTAACCGTTTCCTTTCGCCGTGGCGAGCCTTCCGTCTGTAGTTCGAACTTCGGGTTTTCACGGATCGAATTAGCGGTGGTCCATGGGCGATTCAAGTCCCGACACGAGCGAAGAACCAACACAAGCGAGGATCCCGATAAACGGATCCGAGCGTTTGTTCACTCAGGAAGAAGTTGTAATTCTCATTTTCATTGTACGCCTTAAAATAAAAGGCAATTTCTTTTGAATTTTGTTATAGGCCCAAGAAGCTGTAAACGAGTTCAAGCAACAATGAATAACAAAACGACTTTCCCCGCGAACACTTACAATCTATTGTTAGGTCGGCCATGGATTCATGCGAATCGCATCGTCCAGTCTACCCTCCACCAAGTCATGAAATATGTTGATGACGAGGGAGAAGTCAAATTACGATAGGCGGCTTGACCATTCAAAGGGGTAGAAAACTACCACACTGACTCAGTCTTCTACTTAGATTCCCAGGAACCGAAAAAATCGGAAGAAGATGCCGACAGCGGCAATGAAGCGGACGCCGAGCCCGAGCCCGAGGAAGAGTGTCTGTGGGAATTGAACTTGGATGTAACGGGTCAGAATGAGGTCAATAATGACAATGTATCAAGAGCGTGCGAGTGGTACATTAATGAAAATTTTGATTTAGCTTACTCGTCTGGTGCATCCTCTGAATGTGAAAAAACGAGGACTGATACAGATGCAGGCACAGAGCCATGGCATACACTATATGCCGAGGCATGTCTGAATATGCCGCTCAAATCATCCTCCCTTACGTCGGAAGAAATAGAAGATGTACAAAATGCTTTCTTTATGGTCCTAGCCAAAAAGAAAAATTAAAAACTAATTTACTTTGGGAAGGTCAATCCTGAACCATTCAGTTAGAAAAGCTCTGAAGACGACCTAGATCCCCCTCAATATCATCATTATGAGCTTAAAACTCTTCATATGATGAAGAAAATGGGCTATGATTTCAGTAAGCAAGAAGGTTTAAACTTCAGGAAAGGAAACCGAGCACCGATTCAACCTTTTCGTCCCAGAAGAAAAATCTCCCGATTATTATCATAAAACCAGAAGGGGGTTGGGCTACATTTTGACACCTTCCCCTTCAGGAAAAGAAGCCAGCGATTGTCTATGTCAGGACCATTCATCTGGAACCTCATCTTGGGAATCTGATGTTAGCATCGGTGCGATCTTCAAGAGCATGTCTGTCAACATGACTTCAACCAGTCATCTAGACGATGACGAGGAAGAAGACAAAGACCTGTTCGAATCTGGCAATGATCCATGGATCAAAGCGCCTTAATATCTGTGGGATCGTGTTTTGAACAACGAACCGCCTACGTAAGACAAAGTAATCCAAGTGAACATGGGAGATGAAACCAATCCCAAACTAATTTTCATAAGTGAAAGTTTATTACAATCTGAGAAAGAAGACTTGGTGTCACTCGCTCAAGAGTACATTGACGTCTTTGCTTGGAATTATAAAGATATGCCTGGGCTTGATCCAGAAATAGCCATGCATCGCCTTAATATTGATCCGAATGTGAAACCTGTTAAACAATAACAACGCAGGTTCCGTCCGGAGATCATGGAGGCGATTGTGGAAGAATCTAAAAGCTTATTGATTCGGGCTTCATCAGGGAGGAACAACACCCAGACTGGGTAGCTAATATTGTCATTGTACCCAAGAAAAATGGGAAAATCCGGATATGCATCGATTTCCACGACCTAAACGCGGCATGTCCAAAAGACGAGTTTCCGCTCCCCATTACAGATGTTATGATCGATAACACCTGTGGGTATGAGAGGATGTCTTTTATGGACGGATTCTCAGGATATAATCAAAGTAAAATATATCCTGAAGATGCAAAGCATACAGCCTTCAGGACACCGCTGGGGGTATTTTGTTACACAGTAATGCCATTTGGGTTGAAGAATGCTGGAGCAACCTATCAGCGTGCAATGAGCACAATCTTTCATCAATATTTACGTAAGAAGATGGAATGCTACGTGGATGACATTGTGGTGAAGAGCCGGAAGAAAGAAGATCATCTCTCGGATCTGAAGATGATATTCGACATCATGCGAGCACACCAACTAAAAATGAACCCTGCAAAATCTTTCTTGGGAGTATCTAGTGGTAAGTTCTTGGGATTCATAGTTACATCCAAAAGAATCTCTTTTGATTCAGAAAAGGCTCGTGCCATCCAAGAGATGCCACCGCCGCGAAATATTAAAGAACTCAGAGGCCTACAGGGTAGATTAGCGTACATCCGAAGATTTCTATCAAATCTTTCGGGCCGCTGCCAATCCTTTTCCAAATTAATGAAAAAAGGGGTGTCATTCGTGTGGGACGAAGGTCGCCAAAAGCATTTGAAGAAATTAAACGTATCTCACACAACCACCACCCTAGTGGCCCCAGATCGTGAAAACCGCTCCTCGCTATATGTGAGGGCTATGGACCACTCTCTTGGAGCTCTATTGGCCCAGAATGATTAAGGGCATGAGCAAGCAATATACTACCTTAGCCGAACCATGATTGAGCCGAACACGATACAATCCGTGGAAAAGAGTGCTTGGCCTTAGTATTTGCCGCCCGTAAAATGCGGCATTACAGTGGACGGACAATACATGTCATTTCCAAAGTAAATCCTCTGAGAGTGCTCATGACAAAACCTTCTTCGTTGAATTCCTGATTAGCAAAATGGGCAATACTCCTCTCACAGTATGACATGAAATTTATGCCTCAAAGGGCTGTTAAAGGACAAGCCTTGGCGGATTTCTTGGCGGACCATCCGGTCCCTGATTCTTCCAAGCTGCACGAGGATCTACCAGATGAGATCGCTAAAGCCTGCATGACTCAAGAGGTTATTCAGGTATGAAAGTTATTCTTTGATGGAGCATCTAGGGCAAGACCGGATGGAGGAACTACAGCCGGTGTGGGGGTTGTACTCATCTCCCCAAACGGTCACGTGATTCCAAGGGGATTTTCCTTAGTCGAGCCCCGCACCAATAATGTAGCAGAGTATAATGCTTTATTATTAGGAATGCAGTTGGCCGAGGAAATCAACATTCAATACATTGAGGCTTACGGTGACTCTCAACTCACCGTGAATCAAGTTCGAGGAGAGTATGAGGTACGCAATGAAGATTTAATCTCTTATCATGCAGCGGTCCTGAAATTAGCCCAGAAGTTCAAAGGCTTCTTTATAGGATACATTCCGCGAGTTCAGAATGTATATGCGGACGCTTTGGCTTCATTAGCAACCTCACTAGCATTACCACCAAACGCCGAGATAACGATATTTGTCACAGGTCGTGATTTATATCTTCTTGGACTTCCTACAGGGGAAAGTTCAGAAGAACCAATAACAGAGACTACATGTGAGACTTCCATCAAGCTCGAACCAAGGGATTGGCGATTCTCTTATATCGATTACGTTTTATATGGGATTCTACCGGATAACCCTAAAGAAGCAGCTGCCATTAAACGGAAGGCCCTTCGGTTTTACTATAGTACGACTTCCCAAACTTTATATCGGAAATCGCACGATGGAGTCCTGCTTCGTTGCCTCTCCAAAAAAGAGGCACGAGAAGCTCTAAAGGAGGCCCACGACGGGATGTGTGGAGCCCACCAACCCGGGAATAAATTAGGAGATCGACTCCGAAGAATCGGCTACTATTGGCCGAAGATGTTTGCAGATGCCATTAACTACGCTAAACGATGTCATGCGTGCCAAATCCATGGTGATTTCATTCATCAAGCACCAGGAAATCTGCATCCAACATCCTCTTCATAGCTATTTGAAATGTGTGGGATGGATATTGTTGGGCCTATTTCTCCATCGACATCCAAAGGACATCGATTTATCCTAGCTGTAACTGACTACTTCTCCAAGTGGGCGGAGGCTATTCCTTTAAAGGAAGTCAAAACTTCAAACGTGATCAAGTTTATTAAGCATCACGTCCTCTATCGCTTTAGCGTACCGCAGCGAATAATCCATGATAATGGAACACAGTTCGTCAGCTACGGATTCCAGAGGTTCTGCGACAAGTTCAGAATCTAATGTGTCGCATCGACAGCGTATTATCCCCCAGCCAATGGCCTTGCAGAAGCTTTTAACAAGACCATCGTGAAACTTCTAAAGAAGTTTGTCTCTAAAAATCGACATGATTGGGATGAAAGGTTGGGTGAATGTTTATGGGCTTACCGCACAACGGTGAGAACTCCGACAAAGGCCACTCCCTTCTCTTTGTTATATGGGTGTGAAGTCGTTTTACCCTTGGAAATTCAGATCCCTTCTCTAAGAATTGCTCTTGCAACCGGAATGACGAATGAAGAGCAACATCAACTACGCCTTTAAGAGTTAGAAGTGTTAAATGATAAACGGCTTCAAGCTCAACAACAAATCGAGCTATACCAAGCTCGAATTTCTAAAGCTTATAATAGGAAGGTTAAGGAAAGGATCTTTAAGAAAGGTGATCTTGTCTTAACAGTCCGCCGACCTATGGTCATGACACATAAGACAAAAGGGAAGTTCAACCCCAAATGGGAAGGACCTTTCGTAATAGAAACGGTTTATTCGAATGGAGCATATCGACTCATCGATCAAAAAGGTGATAGGCTCATGATGCCGATTAATGGGAAATTTCTCAAGAGGTATTACCCGTAGGCCCCAGGATTATATTCATTCGCGCTGGGGGTTGGTTGTTCATAATGCATTAGAGTGAAAATAAAAAGTCCTGTAATGCTTCTATCAAGTTGTCTGTTGTGAGTCAGAATATTATGCACATAAAAAATGAACAAATGTATCATTTTATTTAAAATAACTAAAAGTGATACAAGATTGTTGCTACAATTCTAAGTGTCAAGGCCCGTCAAATAAATGACTGTGAGCTGGAACCTAAGATCAGCAAGTTTTTGTTCATGTGCGGCACGCACTCTCTCGACATCATCTTCCCTAAATTGAGTTTTAGCCGCAGCAATTTCCTTTTCAATAGCCTCAAGGGCACGCACCTCTTGACAGCACCTTGACGACGAAGTCTCTCTGCAGCTTCTTATTCCCGAGCCAGTTGAGCCCTTTTCTGAGCTAATTTCGCCTCTAATTGGGCAATAGCCTCCTGAGTTGCAGTTACGACAGATGCAGATTTAGTCAGCTCAACTTGTGTTTGATTATGCTGCTCTTGTGAAAGTGCAACCCACGCCTTCTTCTCAGATAAGCTTGCTTGGAGGATTCCTTGTTGAGACGTCCTTTTGGTTTCAATTTCGATGAGAGATTTTGCTATCTCTGCGTCTACGTCAACACGTTTGAGATCCTGAAAGACTTGTATGTCCGCTTCCAAATGAGAAATTCTCTCCGTGTAACGTTTAAACCATTGGGCGCCGTCCGACCACTCAATGCGACTCAGACATCTCATTATATGAGGCCTATAGACTTCGAAAGAGCCTCGACCACCCATAACAAAATTAGTTGCGCACCTTAGCATACCTTCCAGTTGAGTGCTATAGAATTCTAGATAGAGAGCAGCTGGAAGAGGCGCAGCTTCGTCGACTATCATGTCCTCTCGCTCCCCCTCAGCTGGAATAGCTGGTGGAAGTAACTGTGATTAAGGAATCGACATGACAGATGGTTTCTCCTCTTCTTTACTTATATATGTCGCAGGGGCAGATCTGATGGCCTCTTGCATAAGCTTCGGCCCTTGTTGAGAACGCGACCTGGTTGTTATTCGCTGACGAGCCCTTTTCTCGTATTGGGCTGTTTCTTCTGCGCTGAGAACCCTCTTCCCAGCCGTTTTCTCTTCATGAGCCTCAGCCTCCATGGCCTCCTTTTGAACTTTACCAGCTCTGAATGCTTCTTGTTCACAAATCATATACTCGTCAATTCCCCTGAGACGAGTCTTTGTTGAATCTTTCCTAGATTTGTACATCTCTCTAATGTCTTTTAGACAAGAGGTGTGTACATCATATTCAAGAATCTGCGAAGCTTCGCGATACCAATTGCAAAACCCGAGAATGGTATAGCAATTGCGGAGAAGGCAAGGTAAACATCGTGATTAAAGCCGCCGCACGTCCAATAATACCGGGCCGAGCCCCTTCATCTGATTCCGGCGGTGGCGGCTTAGGGTTAGGGTTCCCAACATACAGTTGGTCATACCCGAATTGTCGAGCGAAACGGCTGGGCAGATAGGGCTCGGTGATACATCGGTCGTTCAAACGAAAGACCAAGTACCCAGGCCTAATGGTAATAAGCCACCGAAAGATACCCTCTGACAAAGATGTGAAGCTACCGAGCGCCACATCCATGAACACCTGGCAACGCTCTTCTACCCCGTCAAAATCAGGAGAACAGCAAAAAACACGATAGTTGTCCTCTTTCAACAAAATCTGGCGAGTCAGGACTATGTATGAATGTGCCCATTTGGTCGACTCAAGCTGCCGTATAAATAGAACAAAAGAATTCTCGGCATCACTAACCCCCGTCATCAATGAGGGGCAGTGCATAACAAACCAGCCCATCAAATAAGTGTACGGCACCAGTACGCGCGGCTGGAGAGTCTTCAATCTTTTATCTTCCCTCAGCCCAATCTCCCTGACATCCAGGAATTCCGAAGTCAATTCCCGTAAGGCATATTGCAGGCAACTTACCATAGCCGAAAGAAGACTTATCGGCTTCCCGTGGGCTAAAAGAACTGCAGGGTACACCACCTCGACCAGGATGGACTCGATGGGCTTGGAAGGAAGCACGCAACGCTTCAACCAGATCATCAAAAATCAAGCCAACAGTGTCGTATCCGAAATAGGAGTTTCCGCCTGATAGTGGAAACTCTCAAACCTCGTGGCAGAGCGAAAGATGTCCTCCCGAATTTCATTGACATAATAGGCACTGGAGGCATTAATACGGGCCGTGATGACCTTGAGAGAGCTCGCTGGAAGGTGAGTCACTGCTGCGTCCTTGTTGTGCAAATTCTGAAATAAATATTCTGCCCAGGACGCCTGTTTGACGCCGCCTGATCGTAACCCGGTCAGCTGGGCACATATATGGAAGTGACACATCACTTCCCAATAGGTGGTATAAATATCCAGATGTACCGTCCGCAAGATAGGAAGCTCGTCGGTTCCGGGAATAAATTATTCATATGGCAGCTCACCAAATGGTAGACCTGATACTGCATGCATTTCATGAAGGGCAAAACCCAGCTCTCCAACAGGTGTGAAGAAGGTGCAAGTATTAGAATTATAATTCTCCAAGATGGCGAAGAAACTGTAGGAACTCTGAATGATGCTGCTACGCGTGGCTTTCACCGGAATCTCGAGCCCGGATAAAATGAGTGGCGTTCGCAGTTCATCAATAATAAAATCTATCATACGGACCCACCATCCCCCATCAGGGGAGTATATCCACCCAGGGGCCCTAAACTCTTGAGCAGAGAATTCATCCTAGGCGGCGATGAATCGACGGATAAAAATATTGGCTAGAATAGCCTGTTCCTGACTGGGGTCTGTCCTGTGAAGCTCCCCTGGCCTTAAGCCCTTCACCTCATAATTACGCCCCATAGGGCGAACTGTGCGGTGCTAGAGTCCCGACGGATACCCTACTTTTCTCCTCGACCAGATTCTAGTCCAAACGCCTGCCGCAGGAGATGCTCTGGAAATAGGAAAGCGGGTACATCCGTTTCATGTTGGGAAAGAAGAGGAAACGGTCATTAACTCTACCCAGCATCTTGAAATCTTCCACGCAGACCATATCATCGTCTGCCTCGATACGATCCCCGCAGAAGAACTCTGGCTTCTCGATTCGATCGTGGCCCGTCGGCGCCACAAGATCTACATCAGTAATGATGGCCTTGAAGGTGGAATGTTTCACACGATGAATCATCATCGTTCTCTCCAAACAATTATCTCGGGTTGTTGGAAGCTCTCGGCGAAGACCGAAAACTGTATTGTAGTCCATCCAACCCGAGTGGCCGAAGTAATGATCAAATGAAAGCGGCCTGTCAGCATAAGGAACTGCAAATAAAAGAAGATAAAAATGTGAGAAAGGAAATGAATCACAAGAGAGCCTAAGATGGCCAAAATGAAACGTGAAGGCCACCTTCGCATTCTAAGTACAGAACACAAGGGTCAACCCTGCATTCCAAGTACAGAACGCAAGGGTCAACCCTGCACAAGGATTAACCCTGCGTTCTAACCATAGAAAACGCGGAGGTCAACCCTGCGTTCCAACTATGAAACGCAGGGATCAACCCCGCGTTCCGACGTTGAAATGCAAGGGTCAACCTTGCGTCTCCATCACTAACATCAACTCCGCGTTCCAAAATGCAGAGTTCGACGTTGGGTTCTTCAAGAACTTGAACCCATCGAAACAAGTTCGAAAACCCCAGCATACCTCGATGCAAGGGGGTTTGTGATGGCAGCGACGCCGCCGAAACAGATGGGCCACCGGACGCTTCGTTCGGTGTCACACTGGGAGTAGCTTGAGCAATCCCCTTGATCTTATGAACAGGAGCCATTAAAGGATCTTGGAAGATCAAATACTGGAAAAACTCGAAAAGAGTTTTGAGAACATGAAATCTCTCGAAGGAGACGAACAGCTCGCTCGAAATTACAAAGGAGATGAACAGTTCATGATTTTACCTCTGGTATTTTTTAATTTTACCTCAGGGGGTCAATTTATACAAAATCGAGGGGGAAACCTTCGTTTAGAACGCAATCACCACATTTAAGTTGGTTCGGCTCCCAATGCGAGGCTCACCTCTGCGTTCAAATTCTCAAATGCAGGGATCACCCTAGCGTTTTAAAACTCCAAATGCGAGGCTCACCACCGCATTTTAATTTTCAAACGTAGGGATCACCCTAGTGTTTCGAAACTTTAAACGCGAGGCTCACCTCCGCGTTTTTAGTCCAACACTTAAACCAATTTTTAGAAACTCCTTTGACAAGGAGTCAACCTAAACTCTTGAAAATCATAAAACATGGTTAATTTGGCAACCAACTTATCAATCCTCTTTAACGGGATGATAGGTCCTCAAATTTACTTAAATCGCAACCAGCTTATCAATCCTCTTCAATAGGATGATAGGTCCTCAAATTTAAGCCTTGTTCACACCACAAGCCTAAATCTTTGTTCACAACACAAGCCCAAAACCTTGTTAACACCACAAGCCCTAAGCCTTGTTCACAACACAAATCCAAAATCTTGTTCACACCATAAGCCTTAAGCCTTGTTCACATCATAAGCCCAAAGCTTTGTTCACACCACAAGCCCCAAAGCCTTGTTCACGTCACAAGCTCAAAGCTTTGTTCACACCACAAACCCTAAGCCTTGTTCACTGCACAAGCCCAAAGCCTTGTTCACATCACAAGCCCAAAATCTTTGTTCACAACACAAGCCCAAAGCCTTGTTCACACCACAAGCCCCAAAGCCTTGTTCAAATCACAAGTCCTCCGAACTTGTTCCAATCACAAGTTCTTCCAAAATAAAGTTCACAATTTCATCAAAAGACACTACACTTCCAAGCGTCGAAACCCCGTGGACTTGTTGATTCTTTTTTAATTTTCCTGAAATTACTTAAGTGGTAATAGAGGAAATTTTGACTCTTACTTAAAGTGAGATTTTGCGCTAAGACGACAATTATTTTTCGTTGCTCCAAGCCAAAACACAATGAAGAGCTAAAAACAAAATCACTTTTATTCATAATATTAAAGAGTGATACAAAATTGTTAAGCTCTAATACAAAATCAGATCTACGGGCCCATCAGGTTGATAGATGCGAGCCGAGATTTGACATTCGAGATTTTTTGCTCATGAGCGGCTCGCACCATTGCTGTAGCTTCTTTTCGGAGCTCCACTTCATTTGGCACCACCGCAGCAGCCTCTTTCTTGATTTCTTCAAGAACCTGCACCTCTTTGCGATAGTTTTCGAAAACTTCAATGCTCTTGATGGTGAGGTTCTTTACAGCATCTTCCTCCCGAGCAAGCTGGGCTTGTAAGTGAGCAATCGCTTCTCGAGTAGTCTACATGGCATGGGATGAAACAGTGAGCTCGGCCTACAGTTGATCATATTGCCCTCCCAAAGATACAACTTGAGATTCTCTCTCCGCTAAGCTCTTCTGGACAACTTCATATTGATGCATCGCTTTGGCCTGAGTGTCAGCAAGAGTTGACTCAATCTGAGCTTCCAGATCAACATGATTCAACTCCTCGAAGCTTTTCAAGTTCTCCTCCAGGTGAGATATCTCATCGGTACAAAGATCGGATGCATTCTGTCGCCAAGCACCGATGTTATTCAAGTAATTCATTAAAATAGGCCTGAAAGCTATAAAGGTGCTCTTTCCAGCGACAATGATCCTCGCGGCGTCTTGCATCTCAGTTTCCAAATGACCGATATATTTTTGAAGCAAATTAGGCACAACAGTAGACTTCATAGAAGCTGCAGGAGACAATACCAGCTCATGTTGGGTCACGAGACCCCGAGAAGGAGTTGTAGGTGATATTGCTTGAGCTGAACGGGAGGCACCAGCATCCTTCCCAGGCCTAAGAGAAATCACAAGCGGAGCTGGTCTTGCCGGAGGAGGAACTGCCACTACTGCAACCTCTGGAACTGACTCGGAAGGAGGAGTTGCTGCTGGTACAACTTTCTGAGCCGCTGCTACCGCGACCTCTTGAGTTGCCCTCACCGACAAACCTACATAAAAAAAATTTTTATCAAAATATGGATGAAACAGTTATCAAAATTCAAAACAAATAATGTTTACCTGAAGGAGAAATAGCTACAGGAGCTGATGCCTTTTCGTATGACACCGGAGGTCGCCAAAAGTTCATTGTACTCTGCAGAATACCCATACGACACCTTCTCCTCGTCATCTCCTGGAGGATGTGGGGAACTTGTAGCTGCGGTCGGCTTAGGAAATAGTCCCGTTGTAGGACTAGGCCTCTCAGCCCCCATTGTAGGCAAGAGCACCGAAGAAGCAGGAGATGAATATCTTGCAGGTGTAGAAGTTTCAACCCCTTCCACTTGAGCCTCCCCTTCAGTTGCCCGAGGAGCAGCATCTGAAGCTTGGCCCGAAACTATCGTGTCAAGAGGCTCTACGATTGGGATAGACTCCGCATCCCCACAAAGTGATTCATCTCCACCTTCCTCTTCCGAGGAGCTATGAGAAACAGAACCTCTTAGAGCTGGTCCAGCTGAACGGAGACCCCGTTGATGCGAAATGCCCGCAACCGATGACTCTTGGGGTTCTTCTTCTTCCACCAAGGGCTTTGGAGGAGCAGCTCTAAACGATCCTCAGATAGCTTGACCTCGCCAGAGCAGTGAAGTCCGTGGTGATGGCCACAGCCCGCTTGTTTTGGCGACGCGTGTCCTTTTCAAGCACTGGCCATTTACCTGAGCTCTTTTCTCGCGGGTCTCGGTGGGAGTAGGCTCAGTAGGCCTAACTATGGTAGCTTCAGCTTCCTCCTCAGCACCAGCCTTTGGCTCACAAGCTAAATATTCCTCAATCCCTCTCAAGCGGGATACCTTCGAACTCCTCTTCGACTTGTACATTCTTCTAATTTCTTTCAAACAAGACGAGTTCAGTTTGTACCGAGGGATCTGGGAAGTGTCTTGATACCAGCTGTGAAAATCCATAGTTTTATAACTGTTGGGCATCTTATGGGAAAGTATAAATTTAGTCCCAGTGCCGCCGGCTATGAAATAATACCAGGCCCTAGCACCTTCATATAAGTTCCCGACGAGTGCAAGATGGGGATTAGGATTCCCAACGTATAATTGGTCATATCCAAACTGTCGGGAGAAGCGGAAGGGCTGATAAGGCTCAATGTAACATTTTCCGCCTTGTCGGAAAATTAAGTAGCCAGGCCTGATGTTGATCAGCCAGCGAAAGATACCTCCATTTAATTGGGTGAAAGAGTTGGGGCCCTTGGTGTCCTAATACATCTCCCCATATCCGCCTCCCTCAAAATCAAGAAAGCATCTGAAGATATAGTAGTTGAGGTCCTTTGATAAAATTTGCCGGACCATGACCATGTACCAGCCCTCCCATCGAGACATCTCCAGCCGTTGAACCCATGGAACGAAAGAGTCGTTATAAGGAGCGGCGGCCGTCATCAGGGATGGGCAATGCCAAATAAACTATGATACCAAATAGGTATATGGTAAAGGCACACGTGGACTGGGAGTCTTCAAAGTCTTCTTCTCCCCGGTGCCGACTTCCTTGACTTGAGTAAAGTCAAAGCATAATTCTCTCAAGCCGCTCTATAAGCGGCATGTCATTGCAGAAAGAAGATTGATTGGTCTCCCGTGAGCTAGAAGAATAGCTGGGTAGACAACTTCGGCAGCAATAGACTCAAGTGGTCTGGAAGGCACCATGCATCGCTTCAGCCACAGCATCAAGAAACCAGCAAATAAAGCCATGTTAGAAATAGGGTTCAGAGTTTGATAATGAAAACTCTCAAACTCTGTGAGTGGCGGGAAAGTGTCCTCTTGGGCTTCATTGGTATAATGAGTGGTGGCATTCTCGATACGATCTTTAACTTCGTCAAATGAGCTCGCAGCAAGACGAACCACCGCAATATCCTTATTATGCAAATTCTTGAATAAATAATCGGCCCAAGATGCCTGCTTGACTCCGCCTCCTCGTAACCCTGTCAGCTGAGCACAAGCTTGGAAGTGACACATCACTTCCCAAAAAGTCTCATAGATGTCAGGACTGGCCGCTCTCAAAATGGCCAACTCCTCGGACCCGGGAATAAACTCCTCATATGGAAGTTCCCCGAAAGGCAAGCCCGAGACTTCGTACATCTCGTGAAGAGCAAAACCCAGCTCTCCGACGGGTGTAAAAAATGTACAGGTCTCCGAGTTATACTTCTCCAGCATAGCAAAGAGGTTGTAAGGGCTTTGCACGATACCGTATCGTGTAGCCAAGACCGGAGTGCCCAAACCGAAAGGAGTCAATGAATCTCTTAACTCCTCCTTTACAAAATTCACAAGACGGGTCCACCACCCTCCATCGGTTGAGTGCACCCATCCAGGTGCTATGAAGTCTTGTGCAGGAAACTCCCCCTTTACAGCAACAAAACGGCGAGCAAAAATATTAGCGGGAGCGGGCCCCTCAGCAGCTGGATATTCTCTAACGACCAAGCCTGGTCTCAAGGCCGTCACTTGTCGATGCCCCGCAGGACGTACACCTTGGTAGGTCAACGTCCCAAGAGATACCCCACCTTGATCCTTGACGAGATCCCAGTTCATATGCCTCGGGATAGAAGTACACTGAAAGTAAAAAAGCGGGTACATCCGTTCCATGTTGGGAAGGAAGAGGAACCGTTCGTCGACCTGTCTCAATATCTTGTAATTCCCGTCGTAGAAGGTCCGAACGTCAAGCTCAACAGGGTCCCCAAAGAGAAACGCTGGCTTCTTAAGCTGCTTCCGGTCCGCCGTCTTAACTTTTAGATCTGTGATGATGGCCTTAACCACTGGGGGGGCTAGCTTCAGTCGCCCTTCATTCTTGTCTTGGACGATGGGGAGCTTTTGACGTAGGCTAAAGGTCATCTTTGTGTCCTCTCCACCCTCGTGGCCAAAATGGTTATGGAAAGTAAGAGGGTTGCTTGAATAGCGCACTGCACAAGGAAATAAAAAGCAATTAGTATGAAGGAAAATAATTACAAGTTTGAGAAAATTAAACAGCAGACGCGAGGGTCATCCCCCCGTCTCAAGTATAAAATGCGGATGTCAACTTCGCGTTCCAATTTTAAATGCGAAGCACAACTCCGCGTTTCATTTCCAAAACGTGAGTGTTAACCCCGCGTTTTATTTCTACAACGCGAGGGTCATCCCCGCGTTTCATATTGGAAACATAGGCATCAGCCCGTTGTTCTAAGTTCAGAATGCGAGCCTCGCTCGTCGTTTCCGCTGCTTCACGAGGAAGAAGAGAAACTTGTTAAAACAAGTTATTTTCAAGGTCAAAACCTACCGCTGATGAGGGGGGTTTGCGAGGCCGTTGGTGCTCAGACGGAAGAGTCGCCAGCGGTTCTAGCCGCCGGCGTGCACGAAGAAGCCGCCGGCGTGCTCGAAGAAGCCGCCGCGGCCTTCTTTGATTTGACTGCTGATCTCTTGGGAGACATCTTCGTCGTTGCTAAGTTCACCAGGGATCTAAGAACAAGTCCGGAGATCTAAGAGGAGAGTGATCGCTGAAGATCTCTTAGGATTTTCTTGTTTTTGGAAGAAGAAAGCCTGTAAGACTTTTGATTTGACCCAAGGGTCTATTTATAAGGCCTCCAGCCTGTCAAATCTCCACAAAATCCCGTCCGAATGTGATCTTCGTGTTCACGCCTAAGTCGGTTTGATTTCAGCATCGCGTCCAAGCTCTAAAACGCGGAGTTTATCATCGCGTTTAAGTCCAAAATGCGGAGATCACCCCCGTGTTCCATTTCAAAACACAAGGTCACTGCCTCGCGTTTCAAGCTTCAAACGCGGAGGTCACCCCAGCGTTCCAAAACACCAAACGTGAAACTTAACCCCGCATTTCAAAGCAAAACGCCCAAGTCATCCTCGCGTTTCAAAAGCAAAACGCCACGGTCTGCCTGCACGTTCAAAAGACAAACGGCTAGCATGAGCAGAAGCAAAATGCAATTCCCTTAACAAGGAGCAACACCTTCTCAGAATCAAACAAAAGAAATATCAAAAGTATTCCGAAAGCCCATCCCAGTCAACCGCAAACTTTTAAAAACTTTGGAGGGTTACGTAGAACATCAAAAATTACTCTTGATAGCTAAGACCCACAAAGTCTTTGCCAAGAAGTCACAATCTAAAGACTTTCACAATGACTGAATAGAGTCATAATTCGATGACTCTAGAACACAGGGATTACAACTTGACAATCCTTGTGAAGTCCAACTAAGAGATTACAAGAAAATAATCGCTTCAAAACAAATCATGGAGCTCGACGCCGTCCAAGCTCAAAGCGGAGCTCATCGCCGTGTCAAGCTCTAAAGCGGAGTTTATCATCGCGTTTAAGTCCAAAATCGGAGATCACCCGTGTTCCATTTCAAAACACAAGGTCAGCGCCTCGCGTTTCAAGCTTCAAACGCGGAGGTCACCCCAGCGTTCCAAAACACCAAACGTGAAACTTAACCCCGCATTTCAAAGCAAAACGCCCAAGTCATCCTCGCGTTTCAAAAGCAAAACGCCACGGTCTGCCTGCACGTTCAAAAGACAAACGGCTAGCATGAGCAGAAGCAAAATGCAATTCCCTTAACAAGGAGCAACACCTTCTCAGAATCAAACAAAAGAAATATCAAAAGTATTCCGAAAGCCCATCCTACCAACCGCAAACTTTTAAAACTTTGGAGGGTTACGTAGAACGTCAAAAATTACTACTGATAGCTAAGACCCACAAAGTGCTGCCAAGCGAAGTCACAATCTAAAGACTTTCACAATGACAGAATAGAGTCATAATTCGATGACTCTAGAACACAGGGATTACAACTTGACAATCCTTGTGAAGTCCAACTAAGAGATTACAAGAAAATAATCGCTTCAAAACAAATCATGGAGCTCAGATCGCCCAAGCTCAAAGCGGAGCTCATCGCCGTGTCAAGCTCTAAAGCGGAGTTTATCATCGCGTTTAAGTCCAAAATCGCGGAGATCACCCGTGTTCCATTTCAAAACACAAGGTCAGCGCCTCGCGTTTCAAGCTTCAAGCGGAGGTCACAGCGTTCCAAAACACCAAGCGTGAAACTTAACCCGCATTTCAAAGCAAAGCGCCCAAGTCATCCTCGGCGTTTCAAAAGCAAAAGCGCCGCGATCGCTGCGTTCAAAGACAAGCGGCTAGCATGGCGAAGCAAAATGCAATTCCCTTAACAAGGAGCAACACCTTCTCGAATCAAACAAAAGAAATATCAAAAGTATTCGAAAGCCCATCGAGTCAACGCAAACTTTTAAAACTTTGGAGGGTTACGTAGAACGTCAAAAATTACTACTGATAGCTAAGACCCACAAAGTGCTGCCAAGCGAAGTCACAATCTAAAGACTTTCACAATGACAGAATAGAGTCATAATTCGATGACTCTAGAACACAGGGATTACAACTTGACAATCCTTGTGAAGTCCAACTAAGAGATTACAAGAAAATAATCGCTTCAAAACAAATCATGGAGCTCAGCATCGCGTCCAAGCTCAAAGCGCGGAGCTCATCGCCGTGTCCAAGCTCTAAAACGCGGAGCTCATCCCCGCACTCAAAGTTCGAAACACAGAGGTCATCCTCGCGTTCAAGTTCAAAACGTAGAGGTCATCCTTGCGTTCACGTTCAAAACGCGAGGGTCTCAACCCTCGCGTCCCAGTTTCAAGCTAGAGACGTGGCAGTCGTTCAAGAACGCGGAATTCACGTTTTGACTCGTTCAAACACGATCTAAACGGTTCCAAAACCGTTTTGTACGATCTGAGGGCAACTAACCCTCGTTCAGGAGAGATTTAAGGGGTCAGTTGTACCCCTTAGACCCTTATAAAATAACTGAAAAATCAGCTAAACGGGGGGATTGGAGACTTGGTGAAAGGAATTCTCCGGGGGGATCCTTTGGTCTGATCTTTTGGTCCTGGCTTTAGGAGATCGGCCTTGAAGTCTAAAGACTCATTCAAAGTTCCAAAAACTCGATTCAGAGTTAGAAACTTGATTGCAAGTTCTTTATAACTCCTAAGAGTTCCATCGAAGTTCCAACGAAGCTAGGTGCTCGGATCGTCAACGAGATACAAGGATCAAACTCCCATCGACACCAAGAAGAACCCGGCATTAAACAAAAGGGAGGATCAAATTATCCTTCCTTCTTTTGTAAATCGGATCAACCAATAAGAGCTTGTGAAGAGAGAGAGAGAGATTGTAAGTCCTTCTTCAGTAAAAGAAATTAATACAATATATTTCTCCATTTCTCTTTAACTTTTTCCGACAAACAGCCTCCTTTACCGTTTTCTCAGCATCCTTCATAGATAAGCACCATAGAAGTACCCTATCGAATGAGCAACGATAGATCATCTTTGTACTTGCATCGTAGTAGAACCTTGGCGAGTGTCTTCACACTAATGTTGCTTCTTTCAGGTCCACTGGTAGAATCCCAGGGAGAACATAATTGATGATAGGGGAATGCCAATCTTGACCCCTTGCGATGGCCATCGTTACGTTGGCATGGGTGGCTTTGAGCACCTTGAGTTCTAGCTTCGAGCAATATAGGTGCCGACTGCCCATCATCACATCTCGATGGGCCCTGTGTGGCAATGCTAAAGTAACTACTGGTCCTACCAATGCATCAGCATAAGGGTTTTGCGATCGAGCTATGTGTGTGACACTGACTTTACAGAACCCCTTCATCATCCCCTTAGCTCTGTTGTAGTATAGGAGAAGATCTTCATGTTTGACTGTGTACTCTTCATTGATATGCTCGACTATAAGCTTTAAATCCCCTTTCACTTCAAGGTATTCTACCCCTAGCTCTTTTTCTAGTTCAAGTCTGATCAACAATGCGTTGTACTCTACCACATTATTTGAGCACGGCTCGGTTAAGGAGAAAGATCGTATGATGATGTGCCCTTCGAGTGTGATAAATACGATCCCGAACCTAGCAACAATGTGTCCGTTAGGCCCCACTCTGAAAGCTCTATCAAACCATATCTGCCAACCCTATTCATGGGTCATGACATTGGACTCACAACTCATTTGGAATTTCTTCATGAAGCTTTGAGTACCCAGGCCCCGGATGATTCGCTAGGAAGTCAGCCAAAGCTTGACCCTTAATTGCCTTTGGGGATACAAGCTCCATCTCGTATTGAGAGAGTAAGATGGCCCATTTTTTCATCTCATATAGAGAGAGTAAGATGACCCATTTTTCTAGCTGTGAGTTGAGTGAGCCGGATTTCATCATGAGGATTCAAAGTGGATTAACCTAGGATACGACTAGGATGGACTGTCGACCAGATAATGTCACATCTTCTCTATTGTGAACATGAGGGTCAGGCATTCTTTTTCGATTGGGTTGTACTGGTGTTTAGCTCCACCATTGTATGAGCCAGGTAGTAGATGACTTGCTCGTGTCATTGATCATTCTTCTGAGCCAGCATGGCACCTAGTGAATGGTCTAGATTTCACGTGTAAGATAAATGGTTTTCCTATTGTCGAAGCAAACAAAAATTGGAGGAGCGGTAAGGTAAGCCTTGATCTCATCTAATGCCTTCTAACATGCTTCATCCAATATGAAGGAAGCATTCTTGTGCATCAATTTAGTGAAAGGTTGGCACCAACCGAAAAGATTCGAGATGAACCTTCTGATGTATGCTAGTCGGCCCTGAAGACCTTTGAGTTGCTTGAGATTTTTCAGCGGTGGAATTCTAAGATTGTTTTCCCTTGACTGGGTCAACATGGATTCCTTTGGCCGTGATGATGAACCCTAATAATTTAGCGCTGGACACGCCAAAGAAAGACTTGGCCAGGTTCATCTTGAGATCGTGTTTCACCATGATGTTAAAGGTCTTCCTTAGGTCATGCAAGTGGTCTTCTTCTGCTTGCTCTTGGCTGCTAGATCATCCACATAACACTCCACGGTCTTTTGCAAATGCTCACTGAAGATTCGGGTTGCCAAGAACGGAGTGAAGCTAGTGTACTGTTAGAGGCATAGGCCGAGTGCTAATCTCCGGGTGCTTCTTCGTATATTGGGTTTGTGACACAAAGGGCTCAAGCCCAAGATGATGGTCTACTTGTCTTTGAGCAAGTCCGGTACGCGGGCCCCTGGTAATAGTTTGAAAACTCCTCCGGGTTCTCGCCTGGATGTTTACTTTCAATTTGATCAGTTCTGTGCTGTCAGTCTGTTATGTAAACATGAAAAAAATTAGACTCAGCTCCATCACTAGTTTTGTTAGCAAGTTTTTGACAGTGTCATCTTCTTTTGGGTCTGGTCTGTGCGAGACCCACAGACAGTCACTCAAAAATGGATGCTCTTGGGGACTATCTCTCCATTGATTGGGATGTGTGAGACTCGATCATACCCTTAGCATGAGATCATATAGTGCAACATGGGATATGCGCAATTGTTATGACATGACATGGGCAGTGTTGGGGAATAGCAGTCAATGCATCATGGGGACTGGAAGTGAGCTACTAACTTCCAACTAATGGAGAGGGGAGTGCGAGTGCTTCGACCTCAAGTAGCTCTGGAGGTCAGCAACTGGTTTCAAGCTCTTCGTCTCTTTCAGTGAGGGAGACCTTACTGTCCTCAGCCTTAATAGTGCATGGATCTTGAATCCAGATGGCATAGGGATCACCTTGGTTCGTTCATCCATTTTGGCCTTTTGACGCCTCCCTTCTTGTACGTCATGAGGTTACAACATGCCATTTTTCATCTTGATACTCATACGAGGTTGTATGTGATAACCATGCATCTTTGTGACACTTTGAATCTTCTGCGGCATCAATCTTGATGACTACCGGAGCAGAACTTGACTTAACTTGACGTCTGCGAGGACTGATGTCGTGTCCTCACCAGGTTGGATATCCGTGGGACGATTGGAATCATTGGACACCAACTTTGGCTTTGAATGTTGGACTAGGTGGCGTGCGGTTTTGTTATGCTCAAGGGTCGAGTTCTCCATTCTTTGAGGGGAACTCCACTTAGCCTTTGATAGAGACTTGGTTGTCTTAGCGTCATTGGGGTCCTCGACCGTAGCTCGGCGTGTATGTTTCATCAACACCGTAGAAGCACTCCATGGTCACTTAGAGCTTCCTTCGGTGATTCTTATATATGCCTTGTAAGCAGTGTAGTCCATCTGGACGGTCGTGGTTTTGACCATCGCTCCAGGTGCTATGCTATCATACCGTGTTCGTTAGAGGAGAAGTCACTCCCCAGTAGGGTCGCCATTTATTTTTAGTCAAAAAGATTGACAAAAGATTCAAGACATGAGACAGCCATTCTCTTTTATTGATCTCTCTAGAAAAACAACAAATAAAGAATGATATAGTATTTTTTTAGTCACATTGGAGATTCTGGGAAGTTGTACCTGTAGAGACTAGACATCGGCTCCATGGACCATACAGACAAAATAGCACATTTCTTCGAATTGTTTTGTGAGATTGAACTAGACCACTGCAGAGATTCTTAGAGATGAAGGATGAACTTGTTGTTGAGTGTTCGCCTAGATAGACAAGTAGAAAGAGGGCCACAAGTGATCAAGTTTTTTTTCTTTTATCCTTCTCCTTTTTCTCATTATCGGTTTTTTAGCTTTTCTCTTAAAAAAACTAACTCTTGTTTTTCTTAGATCTTTTTCCTAATTTTCTTTTTAGTTGAAAAAAAAAGAAAAAAATTTCAAAAGAATTTGTCTTAATGTATGCGAGTTTGGATTAGGGATAATATCAATCGATTAATCCGTATTGAACCAATTTTTGAAATCAAAGAAATGGCTAATCATAATTCACCCGTTCTTCAAGATATGTGCTATCCCACTAGGAATACAATACCATCTTGCATTAGGCTACCCGATGTTAATGGAGCTAATTTTGAGCTTAGACCGCACTTCATAAACATACTTTTAAAATTCTTGGGAAATGAATCCGAAGATGCTTACATTTTTATCTCTGAGTTTGAGGAAGTTTGTCTTATGATTAAGATTAGAGAATTATATGAGGATGCGATTAAGCTTAGATTTATCCCATTTGCTCTTAAGGACAAAGCTAAGAAATGGCTGTATAGCTTACCCACAAATTCTATCTCAACATGGGATAAATTTGTTACCGTTTTTCTGAAGAAAATTTTTCCTATCCATAAAATGGTTAAGCTTAGAAATAACATTCAGAATTTTAAGATAGTCCCAGGGAAGCCATTCTAGAAGTATTTTGATAGGTTTAAATCCAATGTCCTCACCATGGTATAGAAAAGTGGCGATTATGCCAAATCATCTATGAAGGATTGGATTATTCTTCAAAAAAATTTTAGAGTCAATGTGTTAAGGAAATTTCATGAATAAAAATACCGATGAAGCTTGGAAATTTCTAGAGAGTTTATCTGAAAAAACCATACAGTGGGAACACTGTGATGAAAGAGTTTTATCAGTTCCTCCAACCAAATCTAGTGGTTCTTCCCTAAAGTCAAACATAGCCTCTAAAGAAAAGATGACTACAATCTTGCGTAAGTTAGAAACTTAGAAACCAAAGAATGAGCTCCATCTCAAATTAATCAAGTTTCTACCTCAAGATGTCATAATGGTCTTTCTCCAGCCTATATTTTAGAGGAATGTCCTCTCTTAGAAAATAATTAATCACTAGAGCAGATGAACGCTGCATTCCAATGTCCTGAAAATGATTAGTTTTCTCCAACCGACAACCCAGGTTGGAGAAATCATGCTTTGTATGGAATGAGGAAAACTACTCCAAAAATCAAAACTTCACTCCCACTTTAACCCAACAATTTCCTCGTGGTGTGTTTGGATGGAAGGTAGAGGAGGGAAGGGGAAGGGAAATTTGGATTTAAACTTGTTTGGGAGTTTTATTAGGAGAGTAGAGGAAGGGAAGGTGGGGAAATTTTCCATTAAAATCTTACACCCCAAATTGGGGTGTAAAGGTGGGGAAGGAAAGGGAAGGAAAATTTTACCCTTTCTTCCATTCCCTTAGTGAGCTCCCAAACAGAGTGTAGAGGAAACACAGTTCCATCCAACTCACCAAGGAACTTTCAATAACACAATCTGTCTTATCCAAACCGGCCTCATCATCAAACAGTAAATCCTCTAAGTTATAATCATGATAAACGTCTCAGTGTCTTAGAAAAGAGTTTAGAGGCGAAGATTAAAGCTTCCACACAAACTACTAATATATTGACTCAGTCATCCAACACTCTGAATTCCTTCATGCAAACAACCGGTCAAATGCTCAACTCAAACATTCAAGCCATAGCAAGGTTAGAAACCCAACTTAGTCAACTAATGCCGTGAGTGAAAGAGAGAAAGGAAAATTTCCACGTCAACCTATTGCCAACACTAAAGATGCTAGATCAAGTTCAACCCTCCCAGCTCAAGTGAATGCAGTTCATACCTTGCGATCAGGGAAACAGATAGATAACCAAGTGAGAATGCCTCCGGATCAAACCCCTTCTCTTGTCCAAAACACACCCTCTTATAAATCAACTCCTTCCAATAACTAAGATACTGAACCCAAGACCTAATTTAGATAGGTACAAAACTATTACCCCCCTTTCCTAATAGACTCAGACCTAGGAAAAACTCTCCCCATGTGGATAAAATCCTAAAAACTTTCAAACAAGTCCTAGTCAATATTCTTCTCTTAGATGCAATTGAATAAATTCCCTCTTATGCAAAACTTTTAAAGACTTACGCACTAATAAAAGAACCACTAATATTCCCAAGAAAGTCATTTTAGTCGATCTCGGTGACATGCTTTCAAAGCCATTCCACGAAATATAAGGACCCTGGTTGTCCTACTATTTCATGTGTTATAGAAAATACCTTCATTGATATTGCACTACGGACTTAAGAGCTAATGTGAACCTTCTTTCCTATTAGGTCTATCAACGACTAGGGATAGGTAAACTTAAACCGACCACATGCACCCTACATTTAGGCGATAGATTTGTGAAAATTCCCAAGGGAGGTAGAGGATGGAAGGGAAGGGAAATTTGGATTTAAACTTGTTTGGGAGTTTTATTAGGAGAGTAGAGGAAGGGAAGGTGGGAAATTTTCCATTAAAATCTTACACCCCAAATTGGGGTGTAAAGGTGGGGAAGGAAAGGGAAGGAAAATTTTACCCTTTCTTCCATTCCCTTAGTGAGCTCCCAAACAGAGTGTAGAGGAAACACAGTTCCATCCAACTCACCAAGGAACTTTCAATAACACAATCTGTCTTATCCAAACCGGCCTCATCATCAAACAGTAAATCCTCTAAGTTATAATCATGATAAACGTCTCAGTGTCTTAGAAAAGAGTTTAGAGGCGAAGATTAAAGCTTCCACACAAACTACTAATATATTGACTCAGTCATCCAACACTCTGAATTCCTTCATGCAAACAACCGGTCAAATGCTCAACTCAAACATTCAAGCCATAGCAAGGTTAGAAACCCAACTTAGTCAACTAATGCCGTGAGTGAAAGAGAGAAAGGAAAATTTCCACGTCAACCTATTGCCAACACTAAAGATGCTAGATCAAGTTCAACCCTCCCGGCTCAAGTGAATGCGGTTCATACCTTGCGTCGGGGAAGCAGATAGATAACCAAGTGAGAATGCCTCCGGATCAAACCCCTTCTCTTGTCCAAAACACACCCTCTTATAAATCAACTCCTTCCAATAACTAAGATACTGAACCCAAGACCTAATTTAGATAGGTACAAAACTATTACCCCCCTTTCCTAATAGACTCAGACCTAGGAAAAACTCTCCCCATGTGGATAAAATCCTAAAAACTTTCAAACAAGTCCTAGTCAATATTCTTCTCTTAGATGCAATTGAATAAATTCCCTCTTATGCAAAACTTTTAAAAGACTTCTGCACTAATAAAAGAACCACTAATATTCCCAAGAAAGTCATTTTAGCTGTCGATCTCAGTGACATGCTTTCAAAGCCCATTCCCCTGAAATATAAGGACCCTGGTTGTCCTACTATTTCATGTGTTATAGAAAATACCTTCATTGATATTGCACTTCTGGACTTAAGAGCTAATGTGAACCTTCTTTCCTATTCAGTCTATCAACAGCTAGGGATAGGTAAACTTAAACCGACCACATGCACCCTACATTTAGCTGATAGATTTGTGAAAATTCCCAAGGGAGAGGTAGAGGATGTTTTGATCAAGGTTGGAGAGTTTATTTTTTATGTTGATTTCATTGTCTTGAAAACGCACCCTGTTTCCAATCTCAAAGGTTAAATCCCAGTTATCCTAGGTAGACTGTTCTTAGCAACCTCAATTACTTTGATCAATTGTAGAACAGATCAACTAAAGTTATCTTTTGGGAACTTAACTGTTGATCTCAATATTTTCAATCTAGGAAAATAGCCCAGTGATCCATCTGATCAACCCATAGAGGAGAACTTTATTCAGAAAATTTCTAGTGAACAGCAAGAGGGAGAGTGTGAGTTAGATTATTATTTATCTGACTTGAGTCTTGAGGAGATTTTTGATGATGAAATTAGGCTAGATCCACCGGTCGATCATGTGTCTACAATTAATTGGTAACCTGAACCCTTGGCTATAGAGCCCCGAGTCTAATTTCTCCCATCTATAGGGGAAACCCCTAAGTTAGAGCTCAAATATTTACCCGAAAATCTAGAATATACCTACTTAGTGGAAAATGAGACTTTAGTAGTCATCATTTCTTCTGATTTGACACCTGTTCAGAAGGAAGCCCTCTTAGATGTTTTGAGAGACAAGAGAGAAGCCATTGGATGGACCATGGCTGATATCAAAAGGATTAGTCCAACCATTGTTCAACACCAAATCCATTTGATAGATGATGCCAAACCTACTAGAGATCCCCAACGTAGGTTGAACCCAGTCATGAAAGAAGCGGTTTGAAAATATATTTTGAAATGTCTTGATAATGGGATCATTTATCCTATTTTGGATAGTTCTTGGGTAAGTCCGGTCTAAGTAGTTCCAAAGAAATCTGGGATCACCGTGATCCAAAATGAGGCTAACGAGCTAATTCCCACTCGAATCCAAACTGGATGGTGAGTCTGCATCGATTATAGGAAACTCAGCTTAACTACCTAGAAGGATCACTTCCCTCTTCCTTTAATATACCAAATGCTTGAATGTTTAGCAGGACACGAGCTCTACTGTTTCTTCGATGGATATTTAGGTTACAATCAGATTCCCATTGCCCCTGAAGATCAAGAGAAAATCACTTTCACATGTCCATACAAGACTTTTGCCTACCGTCGCATGCCTTTTTGATTATTCAATGCTCCTGCCAAATTTTAATGGTGCATGATCAGTATTTTTTCCGATATAGTCGAGCGATTCTTAGAAATTTTCATGGACGATTTCTCAATATTTAGTGACTTATTTTTTGAGTGTTTGCACCACCTCAAATTAGTCTTAACCCGGTGCAAGGAGAAAAATCTGACTCTTAATTGGAACAAATGTCACTTCATGGTCAAACAGGGAATTATCTTAGGGCATGTAGCTTCTAATAAGGGTATAGAAGTTGACAAAACTAAGGTAGATCTCATATCTAACCTTCCTCCTCCCAAGAATGTCAAGGATGTCAGATCATTCCCTGGACATGCTGGTTTTTACAAACGGTTCATTAAAGATTTTAGCAAAATTGTTAGGCCTTTGACCAATCGTTTAGTCAAGGATACACCCTTCGATTTCTTTCCTAAATGCCTTAGGGCCTTTGATCACCTGAAAAAGGAGCTCACCTCAGCTCCTATCATTCATGCACCAGATTGGACCTTACCTTTCGAGTTAATGTGTGATGCATCTGATTTCGCAATTAGTGCTATTTTAGGATAATGCATAGATGGAAAATCTCATGTGATCTACTATGCAAGTAGGACACTGAATGATGCACAGCAAAATTGCTCCGTCGCAGAGAAGGAGTTTTTAGCTGTCATTTTTGCCTTAGAGAAATTTAGGTCCTATCTCATCAAGTCCTTGACTAAGGTTTTCACTAATCACGCTGCACTGAAGTATCTTTTAGCTAAGAAAGATGTGAAAGCACGACTCATTAGATGGATACTCTTGCTCCAAGAGTTTGATTTACAAATTCTTGATAGGAGAGGAACATATAACCCAGTAGCAAATCACTTGTCTAGACTTCCTAATGCATCAACACCAAATATTTCAATCAATGATCATTTGCCAGATGAACAACTCCTATAATTCAATTTGTATAGTGGTTTTCAGATAGTGTAAACTATTTGGTCACAAAATATATCCCTTCACATTGGTCTAAATAGGATAGATCTCCTTTCCTCTCCCAGGTGAAATATTTCTACTAGGATGACCCTGATCTGTTCAAGTATTATCCCGACCAGATCTTTAGAATGTGTATACCGAATGAAGAGATTAGGAGTGTTCTTTCCTTTTGCCATGAGCGAGCGTGTGGAGGCCACTTTGTCCTAAGAAAAACCAACGAGAAAATCCTCCAATGCTGGCTATGTTGGCCCAATCTCTTTAAGGATGCATACAAATTTTGCGAAGACTGTAACTATTGTCAGCTCTTAGGAAAAATCACTAGAAGAAATATGATACTCTTACAACCCATTCTAGCCGTTGAGCTTTTTGATATGTGGGGTATAGATTTCATGGGACCATTTCCAAATTCTTTTAAAAATATTTACATTCTAGTGGCCGTAGAGTACATTCTAAATGGGCTGAAGCGGTAGCTTGCAAGATCAATGATAACAAAGTGGTTGTCAAGTTTTTGAAGGAAAATATCTTTTCCCAGTTTGGAGTGGCTCGAGCAATAATTAGTGATAACGGTACATATTTCTGTAACTGTTCCTTTGAGGCTTTGATGAGCAAATACTCAATTACATAAAAATTATCAACTCCTTATCATCCCCAAACTAGTGGTCAAGTAGAGGTCACAAATAGACAGATTAAGTAAATCTTAGAAAAAACTGTTAATCATAACAGAAAAGCTTGGTCTGTTAAATTGTGTGATGCTTTATGGGCCTATCGGACAACTTTTAAGACCAACTAGGACATGTCACCATACATGCTTATTTTCAGAAAGACATCTCATTTACCAGTTGAACCGGAACACCGAGTGATATGGGCAATCAAACAGCTGAATTTTGATTTAGACTTGGTAGGTAATATAAGGATGCTCCAATTAAACGAGTTAGAATAAAATCGAAATGATGCATACATAAACTCGAAAATTTACAAAGAGAAAATCAAGATTTTTCACGATAATTCAATAATGCGGAAGAATTTTACACATAGACAAAAAGTTTTACTTTACAACTCAAAACTACATCTATTTCCCAAAAAATTGAGATCATGATGGGCGGGTCAGTATTTTATTAAATAATTTTTCTCACATATGGCTATCGAGATAGAAAATCCTAAAAATGTCATATTTTTAAAGTCAACAGTCAACGATTAAAACTATTTTTAGAATTTTCTACACTCGGTGAAGAGGTGTTGGTTCTTCATGAACCACACTAATGTTAAAAAAATATGAAAAAAATAAAATGAAAAAAATCCTCATTTTTTTAGCCATGTGTACATAAATAAGTTTTTGACACACCTAAAAAGAAAAAAAATGAAAAAAATATATGACCCATTCACAAGAGGCCCACTCAGAAAAGAAAGAAAACAAAAAACAAATAAATAAAAGTTTTTTTTAAATGTGGGCTGTAGCCCAGCCCACACCGAGAAAACAAATTCAAACATACCCAACCGGTTGGCCAATCAGTTGGTTGGTTGGCCAACCGATAAGGAGTTCCTGCGTGCTTCTTTCTTCTCCGATTCTCTTCACAAATCTCTTCAAAATTGATAAATCCCTTCAAATATCTTCGCTAATTCAAAGAAAAGAGGATTAGGGACAGATCCAACGATGAATTGCAACGGTCTTGCAATCAGATCAACTCAAATCGAGGTATAAAAATTGAAAACCTTAGCTTGTCAATTGTTGTGAATTTCCTTTGATTATGGCATAAATTGTGGTTTGAATGGTTGAGAAATGATGATAGAACAGATCTGTGATGGATTATGTTGGAAAAACTTGTAAAATTCAACCAATCAATTCGTCTCTTCGACGAACCGATCGATTGGCCAACTGATTGGCCAATCGGCTGACCAATCAATTAGCAAGCAGATAGAAATTAGTTTTTTACAAATTGAACCCTAAAACTTAGAATTTGTTTCAAATTTAAACCCTATTTACCTCAATTAACACACTTTCTTGTAATTCAAGACAATGCCGTCAGGGAAACGACAGAGAACTATAGAATCCTCTCTATCTTTCAATAATCTACCTATACACTTTGAAAGAGGATTTAACACTGATAAACTATTTGAATTATAACCCATTGTTGAGGTATTCACAAAAGCCGGAATTAGTTCTATGATGACTCGAAAACCCAAAATTGCTAACTCTTTACTTGTCCAAGAATTCTATGCTAGTTGGGGGAGAACAACTGAGGACTCAGCTTCTACCACTATTAGGGGGATATCTATCACAGTCACACCTAGGCTTATCCAGCCGATCTTAGAACTCCCCAGACCTCCTAGAGGTTGCCATAATTTCTTTTGAGTTTCTGCTGAGTTAGGGATAGCCTCTGATGCATATAATCGTGTGGTGGAGTATTTGTTTATCAAAGTGCCTAGAGGTGGGATCTTGCATTCCGGCATGCTTAAGAAAGAGTTCATCCTCTTTAACCTCTTTCTTAAGTTTGACCTATACCTGAGCTCATCATACTCAGTTATCACCACCCGAGACCTTGTCCTACTTTACTAGATCACCACCCGTCAGCTTTTTGATGTGGTTGATTTGATCTTTAGGATGTGAGTGGGTACGACGACCAGCGCCATGGAGTATCTCAGCCAGTAGTATAGGCAGAAGGTCTAGCAGATTTACCCATTTCTCATTACCCAAATTTGTGTGTCGCTTGGTGTACCGGTGTATTCTACAGATAGACTTGAGGGAGAGAGAGCACCACTAACATCTGAGACAGTGAAGAAGAGTGTTTCTGCCTGAGGCAAGGGGCCTACTGCATCCACTTCCACTTCTTCACATGCACCAGCACCTGCTCAGCAGACCCTACCTACACCGTCTCCGCCACCCAGTGATGCACAGACAGAGTGGACAGCCCTAAATACTTGGTGATCGTCTCTATGCTCTCGAGATGGGGTTCCACCACTTTCAGATAGGATTTCAGCAGTTTCAGACTTAGTACACAGTTGACCATGCCCATCTCACAACTCAGCTGGACTAGTTTCAGCAATACCAGCAATATATAGCCTCAGCCCTTCATGAGATGAGACCCAGATTTGTGGACCCTCCATTTTATCAGCCCCCAACCCCTCCTCCATCATAGCAGGATCCACCACCATCACCATTACCACATCGTCAGCTTGCTACACGACCAGAGGATGGGGAGGATATCAGCAGTATCGATACAGAGACAAATGATGATGACGTGAATGTCACAGGGACCGATGAAGAGGATTATGAGGATGACGATCAGGGAGATCAGTCTAGTGATGATGAGCAGTGAGGGACGTTTTCATTTCATGTCACCCCTTACTTGACTTTTGTTTTAGCATGTACTTATTTTATATACTGTGATGCTTATATTTTTGGATGTTATTGCTAGTATTTGTCTTTAGGACAATGCAAAGTCTAGGTGTGGGGGTGGGACCAGTTTTTCTCTTAAGCTTTCTTTTATTCATCTTTCAAAAAAAATTCAGTTAGTTTATTTCCTTTTCCTCTTCATTAAAAAGGCTCTCACTTGTCGATTTGATGGAGTTAATTAATAATTGATCTACTTAATGAATTTTAAACTTTTTAATTTTTACTTAGTTTTATACTCAAGTTGAGCTTTTATAATAACTCTAAATAAATTTCTTAAGAAATAATTTTTCAAAGTAGTATACTTCACTATAGTCCAATTTAGACTTGTAATTAAAGTAATGAAATTTTTGCATGCTTAGCTTAGAGTGGAAAATAAAATTTTAAATTCTCTTAATCTAAATATTTTTCAAAGTATATATATATATATATATATATATATATATATATATATATATATATATATATATATATATATATATATATATATAGAGAGAGAGAGAGAGAGAGAGAGAGCAAATCTCCTATAAACTTAAGTTTATAGAGAATAGTATACACCAACTTTTTTATCTATTGATGTTGTCTTTAGATTTGTGCCATCAAGAGATGCACAAATCTCAAAATGGGTTTCATATCTTTCATGGATCCCAAGGCAACATCAATGGATAAAAAGTTGGTGTATGACTATTCCCTATAAACTTAAGTTTATAGGAGATTTATATATATATATATATATATATATATATATATATATATATATATATATATATATATATATATATATATATATATATATATATATATATATATATATATATATATATATATATATATATATATATATATATATATATATATATATATATATATATATATATATATATATATATAATATTTTGCAAAAGAAGAGTGTAAAAATAGGCACCAATAAAAATTGTCTTGAACTCCAAGGTGGTACTATCTTACTAAGCCTAAGTTGACCGAGTAGTTAAGCAGAAGTATTTCTATACTTAATGATCTAAGGGGTTGTTTGTTTAGCCTACCCCAAAAATTGAAAATTTAGTAATCATGGAAATCACATTTCATTGTTTTCTATAGATTTCCACAAAGTAGTTGTTTTTGTTTGTTTCACATAGAAAACATGGGTGTAGAAATATACCCTCTTACATTTCCTCAATTTCCCATGTTTGGTTGGGGAGTTATAATTTGAAAAAGAAATTAACAAATACTCAATTTCACACATTATCTTTGTTTGGTTGGGTATGAAACATGAGCGAAATGTAGAATGTGCTCACCATGGTAAGTTCACCCCAAATTAAAGTCTTCTCCAAAATGAATGGCAAGAATACACAAGGAATAATACCAAGGCGCATCAGGTATGAAGTATGAAAGCTCAGAAAAAAATTGGGCCAACACTTACCAAGAAAAGCTCTAAACAACACGGCATTAATTCTCAGGTCCGAGCTCAAAATGAGCAATTCATAAGAAGATAGCATATCCACAAAGCAAAACTCATGAAATGAAAGCAATAAATCAAACTCGAGCACGCTATATAGCTAAAACCATCAATTACGAATAACATCAATCGAGGGCTATATAGCATATCCACAAAGCAAAACTCATGAAATGAAAGCAATAAATCAAACTCGAGCACGCTATATAGCTAAAACCATCAAGTACCTGAATAACATCAATCGGAGGGTGGTATATAGCTAAAACCAATAACAAGCATGTAGATAACCCGCCGAGCTTCAAAACAAGATAAACCGATGCTAACAGCCCAAACCGGGCATAATTAAGCCCAAAACCAACAACAAAGCTTAATTTTGCATGTCTGAACACCATGCCAAATAACATGACCTCGTGGCCAAACAATGCCATCAAAGTGGTATGTCAGTGACAAAATAGGTAGAATTTAGTGTAAATCAAACAACAAGTGAAGATAACTTTGTTCAAAGCTTTAAAACAAGATTAAGCTGATTCTAATCTTCCCCAAAATGGGTATATTTAAGCCCAAAACCATCAAATATATGAAGAACAAGCGCACAAAGCTTAATACCATCAATAAACTGATTATTCATGCCGAAAGAGGCTATAAGTTTGCATAAAACCAACGAGTGCATAGCATCGGATCGTGACCAACAAAAGTCATCAAAGTGACTACCACTCGAAAATAGGTAGACATTAGTTCTAAAACCAACAACATGCTGAAGATAACTTGTTCAAAGCTTTAAAACAAGATTAAGCTGATTCTAATCTTCCCCAAAATGGGTATATTTAAGCCCAAAACCAACAACATGCTGAAGATAACTTGTTCAAAGCTTTAAAACAAGATTAAGCTGATTCTAATCTTCCCCAAAATGGGTATATTTAAGCCCAAAACCAACAACATGCTGAAGATAACTTGTTCAAAGCTTTAAAACAAGATTAAGCTGATTCTAATCTTCCCCAAAATGGGTATATTTAAGCCCAAAAATTATCAAGTATATGAATAACAAGCGCACAAAGCTAAAACCATCAATTACGAATAACATCAATCGAGGGCTATATAGCATATCCACAAAGCAAAACTCATGAAATGAAAGCAATAAATCAAACTCGAGCACGCTATATAGCTAAAACCATCAATTACGAATAACATCAATCGAGGGCTATATAGCATATCCACAAAGCAAAACTCATGAAATGAAAGCAATAAATCAAACTCGAGCACGCTATATAGCTAAAACCATCAATTACGAATAACATCAATCGAGGGCTATATAGCATATCCACAAAGCAAAACTCATGAAATGAAAGCAATAAATCAAACTCGAGCACGCTATATAGCTAAAACCATCAAAAAGCTGATTGTATAGGCCGCAAATTGGCTAAAATTTTGACCCAAAAATCCAACAAAGACTAATATCAACATGGAGATATGGATGCTCCAACGGCTATATTTTAGCCCATACCCCATACACCAACACCTATATATGCAAGCACCCAAGCTAAGGATAGTGCTCAAATAATTCCCTTCTCTCCTCAAAATTTTCTCCGATCAACCCAAATAGCAAAATGCAAAGATTTGAAGGGTCTCAATTAAATGAAGTTCGATGCTATTGTCAAATCCCAACACCACTAAAGATGTGCAAAAGCGGTAGAATAGGGGCAAATATTTTTGGGGTTGTGCAAAATACCAAATAGGCAATGCAACTTTTTGCTTGGGTGAAGATGCTAGTGAAAAGAAGCGATTCATGTCAAAGTTCGAGACAATGAAGATGAAAAATGAAGAAAGTTCCAATACCAAACATAAGATGAAATAAAAATAAAGAGATCGATGCAAAAGTTTGAAAATAACTTCGACAAAGTTTGAAAGCGTGAATGTAGAATATAAGAAACTTTTAAAAACAAACAATTGAAGCAAGAGTTGAAGCAAGCAAAGCGTGAAGTTGATTGTTGGAAAACTTGTTCATTTTTCTTATGTTTATTTTGTATGCTACTTATGTTGTCAATCATTGTAATTTATAACTTGATGAAGAATATATGAATGTTTGAGCAAATCTATGGATAAAAAGTTGGTGTATGACTATTCCCTATAAACTTAAGTTTATAGAGATCTCTATATATATATATATATATATATATATATATATATATATATATATATATATATATATATATATATATATATATATATATATATATATATATATATATATATATATATATATATATATATATATATATATATATATATATATATATATATATATATATATATATATATAATATTTTGCAAAAGAAGAGTGTAAAAATAGGCACCAATAAAAATTGTCTTGAACTCCAAGGTGGTACTATCTTACTAAGCCTAAGTTGACCGAGTAGTTAAGCCCGAGAAGTATTTCTATACTTAATGATCTAAGGGGTTGTTTGTTTCGCCTACCCCAAAAAATTGAAAATTTAGTAATCATGGAAATCACATTTCATTGTTTTCTATAGATTTCCACAAAGTAGTTGTTTTTTGTTTGTTTCACATAGAAAACATGGGTGTAGAAATATACCCTCTTACATTTCCTCAATTTCCCATGTTTGGTTGGGGAGTTATAATTTGAAAAAGAAATTAACAAATACTCAATTTCACACATTATCTTTGTTTGGTTGGGTATGAAACATGAACGAAATGTAGAATGTGCTCACCATGGTAAGTTCACCCCCAAATTAAAGTCTTCTCCAAAATGAATGGCAAGAATACACAAGGAATAATACCAAGTCGCATCCGTATGAAGTATGAAAGCTCAAAAAAATTGGGCCAACACTTACCAAGAAAAGCTCTAAACAACCGGCATTAATTCTCAGTCCGAGCTCAAAATGAGCAATTCATAAGAAGATAGCATATCCACAAAGCAAAACTCATGAAATGAAAGCAATAAATCAAACTCGAGCACGCTATATAGCTAAAACCATCAATTACGAATAACATCAATCGAGGGCTATATAGCATATCCACAAAGCAAAACTCATGAAATGAAAGCAATAAATCAAACTCGAGCACGCTATATAGCTAAAACCATCAAGTACCTGAATAACATCAATCGAGGGTCGGTATATAGCTAAAACCAATAACAAGCATGTAGATAACCCGCCGAGCTTCAAAACAAGATAAACCGATGCTACTACTAAAACCGGGCATAATTAAGCCCAAAACCAACAACAAAGCTTAATTTTGCATGTCTGAACACCATGCCAAATAACATGACCTCGTTGGCCAAACAATGCCATCAAAGTGACTGTATCAGCGGCAAAATAGGTAGAATTTAGTGTAAATCAAACAACAAGCTGAAGATAACCTGTTCAAAGCTTTAAAACAAGATTAAGCTGATTCTAATCTTCCCCAAAATGGGTATATTTAAGCCCAAAAACCATCAAATATATGAAGAACAACTGCACAAAGCTTAATACCATCAATAAAACTGATTATTCATGCCGCAAAGAGGCTATAAGTTTGCATAAAACCAACAGAATTCTGCATAGCATCAGATCGTGACCAACAAAAGTCATCAAAGTGACTACCAGCTCGAAAATAGGTAGACATTAGTTCTAAAACCAACAACATGCTGAAGATAACTTGCTCAAACTTAAAAACATGACTAAGCTGATTCTAACAGTCCAAAACTGGGTATATTTAAGCCCAAAAAATTATCAAGTATATGAATAACAACTGCACAAAGCTAAAACCATCAAAAAACTGATTGTATAGGCCGCAAATTGGCTAAAATTTTGACCCAAAAATCCAACAAAGACTAATATCAACATGGAGATATGGATGCTCCAACGGCTATATTCTAGCCCAAACCCCAACACGATATGACACATATCCCAACGGTCAAAAAAGCTCCCCAACGGCTATATTTTAGCCCATACCCCATACACCAACACCTATATATGCAAGCACCCAAGCTAAGGATAGTGCTCAAATAATTCCCTTCTCTCCTCAAAAATTTTCTCCGATCAACCCAAATAGCAAAATGCAAAGATTTGAAGGGTCTCAATTAAATGAAGTTCGATGCTATTGTCAAATCCCAACACCACTAAAGATGTGCAAAAACGGTAAGAATAGGGGCAAATATTTTTGGGGTTGTGCAAAATACCAAATAGGCAATGCAACTTTTTGCTTGAAATGAAGATGCTAGTGAAAAGAAGCGATTCATGTCAAAGTTCGAGACAATGAAGATGAAAAATGAAGAAAGTTCCAATACCAAACCGCAAGATGAAATAAAAATAAAGAGATCGATGCAAAAGTTTGAAAATAACTCGACAAAGTTTGAAAGCGTGAATGTAGAATATAAGAAACTTTTAAAAAACAAACAATTGAAGCAAGAGTTGAAGCAAGCAAAGCGTGAAGTTGATTGTTGGAAAACTTGTTCATTTTTCTTATGTTTATTTTGTATGCTACTTATGTTGTCAATCATTGTAATTTATAACTTGATGAAGAATATATGAATGTTTGAGCAAATCTATGGAAATATATTTAATAGTGAAAGTATAAGCTCAGATTTGGTCATTATCATCATGTATGCCTCGCCAAATATTATTGTTGATAACATTGTAGGCTGCATTACTGCCACGCCTATACAACGAATCAACAACTCATGACTGCATGTATCGGAGTATGACAATCATCATAGCAATAAATAATATGTATTTAAAAGGAACGAGGTTTAAAATAGAAAAATCATGAATTGCTATACCCGTGCAATATTATCATTGCAGGTTGCAAATCTAGAAATGTGATCATCATAATAAGTTCCTCATTCTAGGATCATGTTTTTCAAATGTACCTGCAATACAGAATACCATTACAAATATCATAATGAATGATGTAGTACCTACAAAATTGTTGCATATAATAATAACGAAGCTAAGACAGATTGTAATATCGTCACACAAAAGCAAAAGTAATTAAGTTATCTGAGTACAGTCCAACAAAAGATAATAAGTTTAAGAGACCTAGTAAAATCATGATAAGTAGAGCTCCCAAAAAAAGGTCAATGAACTAGTGGCTTTCACATGTCGGGATCCAAGCTCTGTTGATATTCTTTCATGAAAGCATCAATCAGAGCCCTCTGTCCATAATCACTCTTGCAATTAAAGTGTCTGGCATCACTTTCACTTTGAAAGAGCTGATCAAAGAACAACTCCAAAATAACAATAGGATACTGATCTTTATATGCAAAGACAGATTTAGATAGTTTCTCTGTCCAATGCATATTAATTGTTTTCATAGAAGCTGAGAACCCTTTTACCTCTTCTACCATTTGTTTCATAAGCTCAGTATCCATGCTACTTTTGTGACCCTTGCCTTTGTTCATTTTTTTGGTGGGATTGTTAACATTACCCACACCTGAAGATGATTGAAAGTTAGTGGAATTAGACCTCTGTTTGCCTTGTGACTGAGTTTCATACCCATCTAATTCCTGAACATCTAGATCAATATTGTCCTCATCATCAAGATTAATAGCCCCAGAAGAGCTACTAACCTTGGCGGACCCATCCCTAGCATAATCACCTCTAGCAGCATCATCGCCAACGATGATAGCAAGATCGTTATAGTGTTTTAACGGCTTGTTGATGTAATCCTTAAGCCTGCAATTGTTCTTATCCTGCACACAATATTAAATTTTAGTTTTTTTAAAATCATGCAATATTGTTACTTGCTATTAAAATATAGTAAATTATGTCGTACCTCTTTACACCTATCGAAACTATCTTCATCCATGATAATAGTTTGTGTGTTTTCATCCCATCCCGCCCCGCTAAGGTTGCGGCATGTTTGCATGTCTTGAAAATGAGTCTTTAGACTCTTCATATGATTCATAACATGATACTTAGTAAATTCACCCCCAAAATGATTGTTTACATAACCCGCCGCCATATTGAATGCAGTTGGTTTAAAACTTTTATCAGCTTTGAACCCCTTCTTTGCTAAACTTGCTAGGTAAGGGATGAGAATATCATCATGCTTCGAATTCCACCACATATGACTCTTGCCCTTAGAGCATAACTTTTTTCTCCTTGTGGGTGTCTTTTTAGGTGACGTTTCAAGCACATCTTCTACAGGTGGCCTTTTGTTACTACCTGATGATGTGTTAGGAGAAATTTGATGCATATGATGATAATTGACAGGACTTGTCAACATATTCATATATGACATTGATTGGTGCATAGGTAAGTAGTTACCATCAAAATTTGGGAAATTACCAAATGGAGGTTGTGGATGTCCAAATTGGGGAGGAAATGGCATGAACCACGAATTGAGCCTTGTTCAATTGATTAACGGGTTCCTTGGGGTCTTTGGAGATTTATCACCCATACCTGTATTAAACTAACATAGAAATATTGAATAACCATATTGTAACCAACAAGTCATATGACTAAATAACATACAACGCCAAATTGTTTTAAGGCATGTTTACAAATATCATGCATATAAAAGAAAGTGACAATTATTGAAACATTACAAACTAAGATAAAACAAAGCATGAACACCACCCTCAATCATCAAAGCTCACATTCCTGTCTCAGTAGTGACACCTCCATGGTATTGATCACAATAGTCAACCCACATTTCCCAAGCTATTTGATCTCTACGTTGGACCCACTCATTTCTTGATTGTGTTTGTTCTCTTTGAGTTTGGGTTTGAGAAAAATCAATAATATTATCTTCAACTTCATCTACTTCATCATCTTCTTCATGTAAAGGATCAACATCCTCATTAAGTAGATCGTCATTTGGATCCACAATTGCTATGTAGTTGTGTAGTATTGTGCATATAATTACAATATCAACTTGGGTAGGAAATGAATAGTTAGGCTTAGCAGATAGAATCTTAAATCGATTCTTCAATATACCAAAAGCAGCTTCAATTTTAGTCCTCAATGAGGAATGCCTAAGGTTGAACAACTCCCTTCTATTATTGGGTGTTTTTCCTGTGTGTTCTTTCAAATGATAACGGACACCACGATATGGAGAGATGAAACCTGGCATTGTCGTGTATCCCGCATCACACAAATAATATTTTCCTACAATTTGTATCAAAAGAAAATATTTTTAAAACTTTGACCAAACTTTTAATTTTTTTTTTGAAACTAAAAATAAAGTTATTAAAGTGACATTACCATCGTAAACCCTCAAGCCATGAGGTTGTGGCCTAGATAATGCATCTTGTAGGACCCTATAATCATTGGCGGAACCCTCCCACCCAGCTAATACATAAGAGAAAAGCCTGTTAGGTGTACAAGCTGCAAGAACATTCTGTGTTACACCTTTACGTCCTCGAAATCGAGCAACAATGCTAGCGGGAACCATAGCATCAATATGGGTACCATCTATCATACCAATGCAATCCTATAAAGTAAATAAAATTTTACAAGTTAAAACATATAATTTTAGTGATGTAACTAAACTAAATAGTTATAAGGATATCGATATACCTTGAAATATGGGTAGTAATTAGGATTATTAAGAATCTCTTGTGCCACTTCGTTGGGAGCTTGTTTCATATATCGTCCCATAAATGAGAAAGGGCTTCTAGGACTTTGTTGAAGTACCTACTAACAGTCTCACGGATCGTGTAAATTGAGACCGTAGGATCTTGATGGGCAAAAGCAGTGTTTACCTTTTATAGTCGCAAGTGCACAACCATTGTCAAGTTATAGTATTTAAGATTGTCGATCCCACGAGGAACGGAAATAGGAAGTGTTTGATTCAAGTTCGGTTCTCAAATTATGCGTGACAATTAGGGTTTTATTCAAGATAGTATGAAAGCATGATGAAGTGATGAGAGAGTGGATTTGGATTGTGTGTGAAAGGAATCACAATTAAAAAGATGAGAATTCAATAAGAGAGATGAAGGAATCTAGAATTGAATCCACTAGCTAACTCAAATTATAATCTACTTAAAAATTCTCTTTTACCACATCTCATATTAGATTTATTAAGCATAAGATATCAAACCACTTAAGGAAAGCATAACTTATCAAATTATCACCTAATTGAAATTCAAACTCATGAAGAGTAATAACAAGATAATAATCCTAGAATTCATAAGCATAGCCTATCAAACCACTTAAGGAAAGCATAAACTATCAAATTCTTCTTCTATCGATTAGTTCTCTAGTTGATTAACCTAAACATGATCTTTTAAGCATAAGAGAGATGATTCATAAACACAAAAGAGATTAGACTAGTTTCATGCAACCTAGATCCCCACAAGAGTTTAGTTCAACATCTTGGGAAATTCAAACAAATAGAAAAAGAAAAGAAAATAAAAAGAAAAGAAAAATTCTAAACTAATCTAACTACAAAGCAATTAAATCTAAACTACAAAAGCTATTAAATCTAAACTACAAAGCAAATAAATCTAAACTACAAAAGCTATTAAATCTAAACTACAAAGCAAATAAATAACAAGAAAGAAAAAGAAATAATAAAGAGAAATAAAGAGAAACACGCAACTCATCATCATCAACTCATCCTCCTTTTGGTCCTTGAACAAGAAGAAGAAGATGGGATTGAAGGGAGAAAATATTTATTTATTGAGGAAAAATTATTACAATGAAAGGTACTCTAAAACAAGAGCAACCCTTTCTCTCCAAAGGAGTTTTACAAAATATTTCACACCTCTAAACCCTCGGATACTACCCTATTTATACCCCAACGGAGTTGATGTGAACCATTGGATCAAACTTGGCCAAAAGGAAGAGAAATCTTTCCTAAATTGAATCTTGAACCAATCGGTTGGCGATCGGTTAATAACCGGTTAGACCGGTTGGCCAACAGTAGTCAACCGATTGGTCCCAACGATTTTGTCTTTTCTTGATTTTTTGCCGAATTCTTCTTGGATTCCTTGGTATCTTGGGCCTTCGTATCAAAAGAAAATATTTTAAAACTTTGACCAAACTTTTAATTTTTTTTTGAAACTAAAAATAAAGTTATTAAAGTGACATTACCATCGTAAACCCTCAAGCCATGAGGTTGTGGCCTAGATAATGCATCTTGTAGGACCCTATAATCATTGGCGGAACCCTCCCACCCAGCTAATACATAAGAGAAAAGCCTGTTAGGTGTACAAGCTGCAAGAACATTCTGTGTTACACCTTTACGTCCTCGAAATCGAGCAACAATGCTAGCGGGAACCATAGCATCAATATGGGTACCATCTATCATACCAATGCAATCCTATAAAGTAAATAAAATTTTACAAGTTAAAACATATAATTTTAGTGATGTAACTAAACTAAATAGTTATAAGGATATACGATATACCTTGAAATATGGGTAGTAATTAGGATTATTAAGAATCTCTTGTGCCACTTCGTTGGGAGCTTGTTTCATATATCGTCCACGCAAATGAGAAAGGGCTTCTAGGACTTTGTTGAAGTACCTACTAACAGTCTCACCGGATCGTGTAAATTGAGACCGTAGGATACTGATGGGCAAAAACGAGTGTTTACCTTTTATAGTCGCAAGTGCACAACCATTGTCAAGTTATAGTATTTAAGATTGTCGATCCCACGAGGAACGGGAAATAGGAAGTGTTTGATTCAAGTTCGGTTCTCAAATTATGCGTGACAATTAGGGTTTTATTCAAGATAGTATGAAAGCATGATGAAGTGATGAGAGAGTGGATTTGGATTGTGTGTGAAAGGAATCACAATTAAAAAGATGAGAATTCAATAAGAGAGATGAAGGAATCTAGAATTGAATCCACTAGCTAACTCAAATTATAATCTACTGAAAAATTCTCTTTTACCACATCTCATATTAGATTTATTAAGCATAAGATATCAAACCACTTAAGGAAAGCATAACTTATCAAATTATCACCTAATTGAAATTCAAACTCATGAAGAGAGTAATAACAAGATAATAATCCTAGAATTCATAAGCATAGCCTATCAAACCACTTAAGGAAAGCATAAACTATCAAATTCTTCTTCTATCGATTAGTTCTCTAGTTGATTAACCTAAACATGATCTTTTAAGCATAAGAGAGATGATTCATAAACACAAAAGAGATTAGACTAGTTTCATGCAACCTAGATCCCCACAAGAGTTTAGTTCAACATCTTGGGAAATTCAAACAAATAGAAAAAGAAAAGAAAATAAAAAGAAAAGAAAAATTCTAAACTAATCTAACTACAAAGCAATTAAATCTAAACTACAAAAGCTATTAAATCTAAACTACAAAGCAAATAAATCTAAACTACAAAAGCTATTAAATCTAAACTACAAAGCAAATAAATAACAAGAAAGAAAAAGAAATAATAAAGAGAAATAAAGAGAAACGCAACTCATCATCATCAACTCATCCTCCTTTTGGTCCTTGAACAAGAAGAAGAAGATGGGATTGAAGGGAGAAAATATTTATTTATTGAGGAAAAATTATTACAATGAAAGGTACTCTAAAACAAGAGCAACCCTTTCTCTCCAAAAGGAGTTTTACAAAATATTTCACACCTCTAAACCCTCGATACTACCCTATTTATACCCCAACGGAGTTGATGTGAACCATTGGATCAAACTTGGCCAAAAGGAAGAAATCTTTCCTAAATTGAATCTGCTGCCGACCAATCGGTTGGCGATCGGTTAATAACCGGTTAGCCAACCGGTTAGCCAACCGGTTGGCCAACCGTTGGTCAACCGATTGGTTCCCAACGGATTTTGTCTTTTCTTGATATTTTTGCACGAATTCTTCTTGGATTCCTTGGTATCTTGGGCCTTCGTTTGTCTTGATTTGGGCTTCAACAATTGGTAGAAATTCAGAGAATTTGAGTCATTTGAGCTTTTATTCATTAATACTCCATTATTACGCAAAATAAGATAAAACATATTATTAGTAACATATTTATTGATATAAAATAGATAATGAGGTTATTAAAATGTCATTAAAATGTGATTATCAAATACCCCCACACCTAAACTTTTGCTAGTCCTCTAGCAAGGAAGAAAAATGAAAAAGAAAACCTAACTCACTTTCGCAGGAATCGCGGTTGTATTTAGCGCATACAACAAGCCTTTAAACCCCTAGGTTACCCTAGTGGACGAGTTGTAGTCTCGTGAGGGTTTGCAGTGTATATACCCACAAAATTCAGTCAACTTGCCAATTTAAAGAAGCTAATTGAATAATTCAAAAATTCCACAAGTCGGTTAATACTCAAAGCGTTTTATCATGATTTCAAAGTAAACTTCTTAAGAAAATCCTTCCATTGTAGTGATACAAAACCAAGTTTTTCTCGAAGATTTAATTCAAAAGTTTTGAAGGAAACATGCTAACTCTTTGTTTCAAACAATGTTCAAGTCTCTTAACCCATTTTGAAAAATCCGAACATATACCATTATTTCCATATATATAAAAACATGGTTAGTTTTTTTTTTTTTTTCTTGGTAGTCTTGTTCTTTTAATCGGACTTTCTAAGTGACCATTTAGCGAGTTTTGGGCCAATGAATCCCAACCCAATTGGGCTTAGGTCATTAAGCATAAAAATACTCCTCGGCTTAATTACTCACCAACTTAGGCTTTAGTAACAAAGAACTACCGATGATTTTAAGAAATTTATTTGGTGCCCATTTTTCGCACTCTTTTGTTAAGTTAGTATAATATATATATGTATATATGTTCTGAAAAATATTTGGATTAATGCAACTTAAAGAATCATTTTCAACTCTAAGTTAAACGCATAAAAATTTCATCACTCGATTAAACATCCAAGTTAAACTTTAGTAAAGTATACCACTTTGAAAATCATTCTTCTGGACATTTATTTAAAATTATCATAAAAGGTAAACTTGAGTGTATAACTAACTCAGGATTAGAAGACTATTAATCAACTCTATTAAGTTGGCAAGTGACAATTTTTTTTTAAAGAAAAAGAAAATGAAAAATAAATAAGAAAAAGAAAATGAAAAATGAGAAAATGAAAAATGACTAAAATCTGAGAAATTTGACTAAGTCCACCCCACACCTAAAATTTGCATTGTCCTCAATGTAAATGAGAAAATAACATGGAGAAGAGTGGAAGCACTTACAGATGTTCGGATGACACGGAACAGAAAAAAAATTAGCTGCATTTTCACATTAATGCGAGGGGAGGCGAAACCAATTTTTTTTTTTTTTTTTGTATTATGCTGATGATTTACAAGATTTTTTTTTTTTTAAAGAACAAGAAACTCTCACATGAGAGAAGAATAAATTCTTTTATTATTATTGTGGGACAAAAACAAAATGTAGAATAAAAGATGAAACATGAGAAGCTCACATTCTACATTAACTCCTACCTTATTCTGAAAATTCTACCCGAAATTTAAAGAATTTCAAAATGATATAATCAGCGATGTGCTTAAATTCCAAAAATTTCATGGTTTTAGTGATGTTTGCAGCAATGGAAGGTAGGTATTATTGGTTGTATGCTTTTTAAACTTAGATTCATTATTGACAAAAAATTCATCAAAAATAAAATCTTGTTGTTTCCTATTTTCTAAAAATCTAAGTTCATTGACAAAGGGTTCTTCAAATGTGGGCTTTAGGATGCATGTATTCAACATAATTCTCTCGTTCTGAAGGATTTGATTATTAACCTGGTTACCTGACTGTTGTGAATGGATTGCATTCACTTGATCTTGAAAAGTTGAACCTGAGTTCCTTGGATTGGTCACGGGTTGACTCGGAAATGTTCCTTTCTCTCTTTCACTCACGGCGTTTGCTAGTTGCCCTAGTTGGGTTTCTATCCTGGCGATGGCTTGAGTGTTCGAGTTGATCGCTTGGTTGGTTGTTTGCATGAAGGAATTTAGAGTGTTGGATGATTGAGTCAACAGGTTGGTGGTGGTTTTGATCATGGCTTCTAAACCCTTTTCTATGACACCAAGACGTTTTTCCAGATCTGGGTTAGGGGAATTCGAAAAAGGTAGATTTGAGTGATGGAAATTGTTTGGTGGATTGAACGGAATCGTGTTTCCCCTAGGAATTTGTTGGTTTGAGGTGGGATTGACGTTTTGATTTCGGGGGTAACTTCCTTGATTCCACGCAAAGTTGGGATGATTCCGCCAACCGGGATTGTAGGTTGGGGCAAAAGGATCATTCCTAGGAGGTGGAATCGGCGTTAACGACCTAGTGGCGATCGGATCCTAAAAGAGGGCATTCATCGGCAACATGAGATGGGGACTGACAATTGTGACAACCTGAGGCAGAGATTTGATTGACTTGAGCAGGAGCGCGTTCTTTGATTTCGAGAGCTTCTAGCCTACGCATGATCGTCGCCATCTTTGCTTCAGCGACTATATTCGTTCCTAAGGAAGGACCACTAGATTGGGCTTGAGGAACCGATGCACCCTGGTCATCACAGTGTTCCCATTGCATGGTTTTTTCTGACAGACTCTCTAAGAAATCCCACGCTTCGTCGGCATTTTTCTTCATAAAATCCCCTTGACACATAGACTCTAAGGAAGTTTTTGCAGGATAGTCCAATCCTTCGTAAATGATTTGGCACAATCGCCATTTTTCCAGACCGTGGTGAGGACATTGGATGAGGAGATCCTTAAACCTATCGAAATACTTCCAGAATGGCTCACCCGGGATAATCCTAAAATTTTGAATGCTGTTTCTGAGCTTGACCGTTTTATGAATTGGGAAGAATTTTTTTAGAAAAACTTTTACAAAATCATCCCAGGTTGAAATCGAATCTGTGGGTAAGATGTACAGCCATTTTTTTGCTTTGTCCTTAAGAGTGAAGGGAATAAATCGAAGCTTAATTGCATCCTCAGTTAGGTCTTTCATTTTAATCATGAGGCAGACTTCTACAACTTGAGAGATGAAAATATATGCTTCTTAGGTTTACGTTCCTAAGGAAGGACCACTAGATTGGGCTTGAGGAACCGATGCACCACGGTCATCACGGTGTTCCCATTGCATGGTTTTTGACGGACTCTCTAAACCTTGCCTTAGACACCAATTAATCCAAATAAACTTAGACCAGTTCACTCAAGAATTTCTTGTTCCTTATTGAGCTCGAATCCTTAGGGGCCAACGTCTAATTCTTTTTAGGAGGCTTGGGTTTGTGTAGTGAGGAATCAGTGATTTTTGGGCGAAGGAAAGGGTGATGAAATCCCTCACCTTATCTTGATTAATGGGTTTTGCCCTTAAAGATATTTTCAGGTGAGTGTCAATTCAAAATGCTCAAATCACTTTGGTGAATTCCTACTATTATATGCAATGCGACCCTAGAAATTAAAAGCAACTAAAAGGATGAGAAAGAAAAATATATATATTTTTTTTTTTTTTTTAAAGAACAAGAAACTCTCACATGAGAGAAGAATAAATTCTTTTATTATTATTGTGGGACAAAAACAAAATGTAGAATAAAAGATGAAACATGAGAAGCTCACATTCTACATTAACTCCTACCTTATTCTGAAAATTCTACCGAAATTTAAAGAATTTCAAAATGATATAATCAGCGATGTGCTTAAATTCCAAAATTTCATGGTTTTAGTGATGTTTGCAATGGAAGGTAGGTATTATTGGTTGTATGCTTTTAAACTTAGATTCATTATTGACAAAAATTCATCAAAAATAAAATCTTGTTGTTTCCTATTTTCTAAAATCTAAGTTCATTGACAAAGGGTTCTTCAAATGTGGGCTTTAGGATGCATGTATTCAACATAATTCTCTCGTTCAAGGATTTGATTATTAACACAGTTACATTTGTTGTGAATGGATTGCATTCACTTGATCTTGAAAAGTTGAACACGAGTTCCTTGGATTGGTCACGGGTTGACTCGAAATGTTCCTTTCTCTCTTTCACTCACGGCGTTTGCTAGTTGCCCTAGTTGGGTTTCTATCTGGCGATGGCTTGAGTGTTGAGTTGATCGCTTGGTTGGTTGTTTGCATGAAGGAATTTAGAGTGTTGGATGATTGAGTCAACAGGTTGGTGGTGGTTTTGATCATGGCTTCTAAACCCTTTTCTATGACACCAAGACGTTTTTCCAGATCTGGGTTAGGGAAATTCGAAAAAGGTAGATTTGAGTGATGGAAATTGTTTGGTGGTTTGAACGGTAATCGTGTTTCCCCTAGGAATTTGTTGGTTTGAGGTGGGATTGGCGTTTTGATTTGGGGTAACTTCCTTGATTCCATAAAGTTGGGATGATTCATGCCAAGGGATTGTAGGTTGGGGCAAAGGATCATTCCTAGGAGGTGGAATCGGCGTTAACGACCTAGTGGCGATCGGATCCTAAAGAGGGCATTCATCGGCAACATGAGATGGGGACTGACAATTGTGACAACTGAGAGATGAAAATATATGCTTCTTAGGTTTACGTTCCTAAGAATTTTGGAAGCATGTTGATGAAATGTGGTCGGAGTTGAAATTAGTTCCATTTGCTTGGAAGCTTAATGCATGAAGGGATAGCATTCCTAGTTGGGTAGAGATATCTTGAAGAGCGGGAGGATTGGCCATTTCGTTTGGTTGAGAAGTTGAATCGAGCGAACTAAGCGATTAGTATTATTCCTAACCCAAGTTTGCATAAACCAAAATCAAGAGTTTTTTTTTTAATTAAAAAAAATGAAAAAGTTAGTGAGATGGTGAAAAGAGAAGAAGAGGGAAGAAGAAAAAGAAAAATTAACAAATCAAGGCAATCACTTTTCAATCACCCTAACTCTAGGGTTAAGCCTAAACTCAGCTAGACCGACTCTAACCAAAAACTCCTAAGTGAAAAAATCCGGTTCACGTGGGTAATTAGCCGTAAGGATAGTACTAGAGGAGATCAAAGATCAATTAAGTACCTCGTTCCTTGCGGTAACTACGCAACCCCTAAACCTTGCCTTAGACACCAATTAATCCAAATAAACTTAGACCAGTTCACTCAAGAATTTCTTGTTCCTTATTGAGCTCGAATCCTTAGGGGCCAACGTCTAATTCTTTTTAGGAGGCTTGGGTTTGTGTAGTGAGGAATCAGTGATTTTTGGGCGAAGGAAAGGGTGATGAAATCCCTCACCTTATCTTGATTAATGGGTTTTGCCCTTAAAGATATTTTCAGGTGAGTGTCAATTCAAAATGCTCAAATCACTTTGGTGAATTCCTACTATTATATGCAATGCAGCCCTAGAAATTAAAAGCAACTAAAAAGGATGAGAAAGAAAAATATATATATTTTTTTTTTTTAATTATGGTCAGCAAGAAAGAAAGTCAGTTTTTTTTTTTATATTAACCTAATTGTCTCTAATGTGATGAACTACCTATAGGGTGGAATTAAAAATACTAGAGAGAAGAGTTACTGCATAAAAGCAATGCAAAGCCTCGTTGGAGGCAACCTTCAATTCGAATCTTCAACTCCTTGCCTTCAAGCTCCTTTTGTCATTCACAATAGACAAACACACAAGTTAAAGAACTAAGAAAAATTCCTACTTAACACCGTTCACTGCAACGGCCAAAAACTTGATGGGCAAAACGAGTGTTTACCTTTTATAGTCGCAAGTGCACAACCATTGTCAAGTTATAGTATTTAAGATTGTCGATCCCACGAGGAAGGAAATAGGAAGTGTTTGATTCAAGTTCGGTTCTCAAATTATGTGACAATTAGGGTTTTATTCAAGATAGTATGAAAGCATGATGAAGTGATGAGAGAGTGGATTTGGATTGTGTGTGAAAGGAATCACAATTAAAAGATGAGAATTCAATAAGAGATGAAGGAATCTAGAATTGAATCCACTAGCTAACTCAAATTATAATCTACTGAAAAATTCTCTTTTACCACATCTCATATTAGATTTATTAAGCATAAGATATCAAACCACTTAAGGAAAGCATAACTTATCAAATTATCACCTAATTGAAATTCAAACTCATGAAGAGAGTAATAACAAGATAATAATCCTAGAATTCATAAGCATAGCCTATCAAACCACTTAAGGAAAGCATAAACTATCAAATTCTTCTTCTATCGATTAGTTCTCTAGTTGATTAACCTAAACATGATCTTTTAAGCATAAGAGAGATGATTCATAAACACAAAAGAGATTAGACTAGTTTCATGCAACCTTCAATTCGAATCTTCAACTCCTTGCCTTCAAGCTCCTTTTGTCATTCACAATAGACAAACACACAAGTTAAAGAACTAAGAAAAATTCCTACTTAACACCGTTCCGAACGGCCAAAAACTTGATGGGCAAAACGAGTGTTTACCTTTTATAGTCGCAAGTGCACAACCATTGTCAAGTTATAGTATTTAAGATTGTCGATCCCACGAGGAAGGAAATAGGAAGTGTTTGATTCAAGTTCGGTTCTCAAATTATGCGTGACAATTAGGGTTTTATTCAAGATAGTATGAAAGCATGATGAAGTGATGAGAGAGTGGATTTGGATTGTGTGTGAAAGGAATCACAATTAAAAGATGAGAATTCAATAAGAGAGATGAAGGAATCTAGAATTGAATCCACTAGCTAACTCAAATTATAATCTCTGAAAAATTCTCTTTTACCACATCTCATATTAGATTTATTAAGCATAAGATATCAAACCACTTAAGGAAAGCATAACTTATCAAATTATCACCTAATTGAAATTCAAACTCATGAAGAGAGTAATAACAAGATAATAATCCTAGAATTCATAAGCATAGCCTATCAAACCACTTAAGGAAAGCATAAACTATCAAATTCTTCTTCTATCGATTAGTTCTCTAGTTGATTAACCTAAACATGATCTTTTAAGCATAAGAGAGATGATTCATAAACACAAAAGAGATTAGACTAGTTTCATGCAACCTAGATCCCCACAAGAGTTTAGTTCAACATCTTGGGAAATTCAAACAAATAGAAAAAGAAAAGAAAATAAAAAGAAAAGAAAAATTCTAAACTAATCTAACTACAAAGCAATTAAATCTAAACTACAAAGCAAATAAATCTAAACTACAAAGCAATTAAATCTAAACTACAAAAGCTATTAAATCTAAACTACAAAGCAAATAAATCTAAACTACAAAAGCTATTAAATCTAAACTACAAAAGCTATTAAATCTAAACTACAAAAGCTATTAAATCTAAACTACAAAAGCTATTAAATCTAAACTACAAAAGCTATTAAATCTAAACTACAAAGCAATTAAATCTAAACTACAAAAGCTATTAAATCTAAACTACAAAAGCTATTAAATCTAAACTACAAAAGCTATTAAATCTAAACTACAAAAGCTATTAAATCTAAACTACAAAAGCTATTAAATCTAAACTACAAAGCAATTAAATCTAAACTACAAAGCAATTAAATCTAAACTACAAAGCAAATAAATAACAAGAAAGAAAAAGAAATAATAAAGAGAAATAAAGAGAAACACGCAACTCATCATCATCAACTCATCCTCCTTTTGGTCCTTGAACAAGAAGAAGAAGATGGGATTGAAGGGAGAAAATATTTATTTATTGAGGAAAAATTATTACAATGAAAGGTACTCTAAAACAAGAGCAACCCTTTCTCTCAAAAGGAGTTTTACAAAATATTTCACACCTCAAAACCCTCGAGATACTACCTATTTATACCCCAACGGAGTTGATGTGAACCATTGGATCAAACTTGGCCAAAAGGAAGAGAAATCTTTCCTAAATTGAATCTGCTGCCGACCAATCGGTTGGCCGATCGGTTAGCCAACCGGTTGGTCAACCGATGGTTCCCAACGGATTTTGTCTTTTCTTGATATTTTTGCACGAATTCTTCTTGGATTCCTTGGTATCTTGGGCATTCGTTTGTCTTGATTTGGGCTTCAACAATTGGTAGAAATTGAGAGAATTTGAGTCATTTGAGCTTTTATTCATTAATACTCCATTATTCGCAAAATAAGATAAAACATATTATTAGTAACATATTTATTGATATAAAATAGATAATGAGGTTATTAAAATGTCATTAAAATGTGATTATCGAATCGATTTTTAGTTTTATGTCCTAAAATATTCAAAGTCATAGCAAGTGCTCCTCTATTGTAACGTCTTGAGAGTCCTTCAATAAATTTTTTCCTCATGATCTTCACAAGCTTCATAAAGGCACCACTCGCATTCTAACATAGTTTTGACAACCGTCCATAAACCCATTATAGATACGGTTTAAGTATTCAATTCTTTGTTCATTTTGTTTAATTTTTTCTTCACTAGGACCCTACGTATACTTCTCGTCTACTCGCATTCTTCTCAAAAATGTAAATACTATCACCATCACGGAAAATGCAGCCCCTGAGACCATTGTCATAACAGTTTCCTCATCAACACAGTCACCATCCATCTACAATATCGTCACAACTATGTTACACACACAGTTATCAACTATATAAATATTATGACTACTCACAATAATCAAAACATATACAAAAATTTTAATAGAGCCTATACAATTAAATAAAAATAAAAGCGTCGAAACTTTAAACATAATTTGAAAGGTAAAACAATGCTACCATTGTAATATCAACTTTGACTTAATATGTTGTAGTGCAAAGTTTTAAACTAATTTGGAAACAAACTAGGTATCAAAACCCATCAATGATTAGTTTGAGATTAATTTTTCCTTCAACATAAACAAACATAGAGTAATATCCAAACATGAATTTCGTGAACTAAACTAGAAAGCGTAAAATTGCTATAAAAATAAACTAAATCTGTAAAATTGTAAAAATAGATTTTTACCTTGATTTTGGAAGCAACAAGGCAAGCAAGCTCGGATCGAGGTTTGAACCCACCAAGCAACCAACCGCGATGTAAAGATATGAAAAAGGTCGGCAAAGCTCAGATCGAGGTTTGAACCCACCAAGCAACCAACCGCGATGTAAAGATATGAAAAAGGTCGGCAAAGCTCAGATCGAGGTTTGAACCCACCAAGCAACCAACCGCGATGTAAAGATATGAAAAAGGTCGGCAAAGCTCAGATCGAGGTTTGAACCCACCAAGCAACCAACCGCGATGTAAAGATATGAAAAAGGTCGGCAAAGCTCAGATCGAGGTTTGAACCCACCAAGCAACCAACCGCGATGTAAAGATATGAAAAAGGTCGGCAAAGCTATTAAATCTAAACTACAAAAGCTATTAAATCTAAACTACAAAGCAAATAAATAACAAGAAAGAAAAAGAAATAATAAAGAGAAATAAAGAGAAACACGCAACTCATCATCATCAACTCATCCTCCTTTTGGTCCTTGAACAAGAAGAAGAAGATGGGATTGAAGGGGAGAAAATATTTATTTATTGAGGAAAAATTATTACAATGAAAGGTACTCTAAAACAAGAGCAACCCTTTCTCTCCAAAAGGAGTTTTACAAAATATTTCACACCTCAAAACCCTCGGATACTACCCTATTTATACCCCAACGGAGTTGATGTGAACCATTGGATCAAACTTGGCCAAAAGGAAGAGAAATCTTTCCTAAATTGAATCTGCCGACCAATCGGTTGGCGATCGGTTAGCCAACCGGTTGGCCAACCGGTTGGTCAACCGATGGTTCCCAACGGATTTTGTCTTTTCTTGATATTTTTGCACGAATTCTTCTTGGATTCCCTTGGTATCTTGGGCATTCGTTTGTCTTGATTTGGGCTTCAACAATTGGTAGAAATTGAGAGAATTTGAGTCATTTGAGCTTTTATTCATTAATACTCCATTATTCGCAAAATAAGATAAAACATATTATTAGTAACATATTTATTGATATAAAATAGATAATGAGGTTATTAAAATGTCATTAAAATGTGATTATCAGATACGATTTTTAGTTTTATGTCCTAAAATATTCAAAGTCATAGCAAGCTGCTCCTCTATTGTAACGTGCCGAGAGTCCTTCAATAAATTTTTTCCTCATGATCTTCACAAGCTTCATAAAGGCACCACTACGCATTCTAACATAGTTTTGACAACCGTCCATAAACCCATTATAGATCGGTTTAAGTATTCAATTCTTTGTTCATTTTGTTTAATTTTTTCTTCACTAGGACCCTACGTATACTTCTCGTCTACTCGCATTCTTCTCAAAAATGTAAATACTATCACCATCACGGAAAATGCAGCCCCTGAGACCATTGTCATAACAGTTTCCTCATCAACACAGTCACCATCCATCTACAATATCGTCACAACTATGTTACACACACAGTTATCAACTATATAAATATTATGACTACTCACAATAATCAAAACATATACAAAAATTTTAATAGAGCCTATACAATTAAATAAAAATAAAAGCGTCGAAACTTTAAACATAATTTGAAAGGTAAAACAATGCTACCATTGTAATATCAACTTTGACTTAATATGTTGTAGTGCAAAGTTTTAAACTAATTTGGAAACAAACTAGGTATCAAAACCCATCAATGATTAGTTTGAGATTAATTTTTCCTTCAACATAAACAAACATAGAGTAATATCCAAACATGAATTTCGTGAACTTCAAGCAATCTAATTTAGTAATCAAATTGTCATTAGCGAGGTCGGCAATCACCAAATAATTTCGTAAAAATCAACTAAAACTACCCATAAATTTCATCAATCTAACCAATTAATTTCTGTGAACTAAACTAGAAAACGTAAAAATTGCTATAAAAATAAACTAAATATGTAAAAAAATTAAAAAAAATTAACTAAGCAATAATCATCACACCTCCATCAGATTCGCCAAAAACTACCCATAAATCCCAACATCTTAAACCCAATAAATTGCTGAAAAATAAACTAAATCTGTAAAAATTGTAAAAAATAGATTTTTTACCTTGATTTTGGAAGCAACAAGGCAAGCAAGCTCAGATCTGAGGTTTCGAACCCACCGAAGCAACCAACCGCGATGTAAAGATATGAAAAAGGTCGGCAAAGCTCAGATCTGAAGAGGGTCGGCAACTAAACTGCGGTGAAAAGGTCAGATCTAAGCTCAGATCTGAGCTTTTTTCGACAGCGGCGGGAAATAAGAAGGGCGATGAGTGAGGCGGGAACGAAAAAGAGGGCAGGGGGTGATTTTAGGGATCGCAGTTTTCATAGATTTCCCCCACAAATACCCGCGCTCAGATTTCCCAGCCAATTTCAGAGGATCGGCGGAGGAAATGAAACGAGGAAAAGAACCGAGCTGGCTATAGATTTCCAGCCCTAATTTCAGGCATGGGTATTTCGAACCAAACACCCAGCTATTGAAATGGGCCGACTCAAAAATGATGTGGCATAGGCCCAATTTCCATTTTCCCCCAATTTCACCCTCACTTTTGCTGAAACAAACAGCCCCTAAGCCTAATTGGGTTGGGATACATTGACCAAAAACTCCTTAAATGATCACTTAGAAAGCCCGATAAAGTAGAACAAAATCACCAAAGAATAAAGGGTATGGACTTATATCATAATGAAGATTTGAGGGACTAATATCATATATGAAGATTTCATGGACTAACATCAAATTACTAAAGATGTAAGGGACTAATAAAAAAACCCCAAAAATATATATTTATATCTATATCTATACTATACTACTTATAAAAGAGAATATGAGCGTCAAAACTTTTAATTCTCTAGTTTGCGCTTTTCAATTTTCATAATTCCTGACCTAATAGTTTTCTTCTGAAAAAAGGAACTAGTTTAAGGCCAAAATTTGGCCTAGGAAAACAAGTTCAAGTCTTGGCCTAAGTTTGCCAAACTAGGACTAAAAGATTGGACCAATGTTGTCTTTACTTGGCTTTGTTTAATGAGTTTGTCAAACACTGCCTCAGTTAGAGAAAATAAAAGGACATAAAAAGAAGCAACACAAGATCAATGTATAAATGTTTCACTAGGCCAATTATCAAACGGATAGAATAGCAGAGTAGACTAGAAAGTGTTGAGGAAAAAATAAAATAACTAAATAAGAGTGCATTTAGAGTGATGAGAGGAGCTCCTTCTTCAAAATAACATGTCAAATTAATACAGAGGATAGTTCGGCCGCCTAGAGATTCTACTTTATCTGTACAAGTCACATGGGCTTACTGAGAACGCCTAACAAGTAACAAGTCCATCATGAAATCATGATTATAAATTTCAAAAAGAAAAAAAAAAGAGTAACTTGTGCTTGAACTAACAAGTCATTAGTTTTAGGCTAAATGGCACTTAAATACCCTAATGTTTTACTATCTATACACTTAACTATCCTAAGTTGTAAAAAGTAGCATAAAAATACCCCAAGTTGTCCACAGTTAGAATTAGGCTAACACCATTAATTTTGACGAAAATGCCCTCTATTAAAATATTTGTAATAAATTAAAGGGGTAGATAAAATGGTAATTAAAGCAATAACTAGGGGCAATACAATAATAAAATTCTTGTGTACTATGCATATGGGAATATTCCTAGGAATATTACATTATATTACAACAGAAGGTAGCAATGTGCTACTTTTTGACAACTTAGGGTATTTTTATGTTACTTTTACAATTTAGGGTATTTAAGTGTAAAGATAGTGAAACATTAGGGTATTTAAGTACCATTTAGCCTTAGTTTTAAAGGGGGGAAAATCATGTCTTTTGATGAAATTTGAAGAAAATTTTATTATCTAGGATAGTTACTGGATGTTGAATGTTATGCGGACAACTTTTGCTTCTGAATTATTGTCAGGCCTCAAGCTTAGGGGGGGTTATTGGTTGGGACAAATTGGGGCTAAGTGGGAAAATTGTTCTAATGGGATAATTTTATCCCTTTGGGATATTTTGATTGGGATAAAGTAGGATAAGTTGGGATAATGGGATAATTTAAAGCTTTGATTTGACAATTCATGTGGATAATTGATGATGTGGCACCTTATTAAAATATAATATTTATTTATCAATTAAGTCTAAATTAATTTATCCAATTGGTTTAGTATATTATTTAATATGTTACTATAATATAATATATTATTTTACTTTATACTAATATAATATGTTATATTATAATTACTAATTAATTATAACTATGTTTAATATTATTAAGTAATATTTTATATTATATTATAATAATATAATATATTATATAATAATTGATATAATATACGAACAATATATTTAATATAATATTTCAATAATGTAATATTTAATTTAATATTAATATAATATTATAATATTTTATTTTATTCAATATAATATTATTAAAATATTATATTATTATTATATAATATTACATTTTATAATAATCGCTATAATTTATTTATCCAATAGATTTAATATATCATTTATTATGTTATTATAATATAATACATTATTTTACTTTATACTAATATAATATAATTAATATTATTAATTATTTATTATATTATATTATAATAGTATGCCAATAATATATTTTATTATATCAATATAATATATGAATTTAATATAATATAATCATATGACATGATTTATATTATATTAAATAATTAAATATAATATACTAACATATTCAATAATTTTAATATTATGCTATTTTATATTATTATATTGGTTTAATATAATACAATATAATATTATATTAACTATAGTAAAATATTAACTACAACTAATATAATATAATATATTATAATATATATTATTACATTATTATATAATATTATACTAATATAATATAACATTATAATAAATATATTGTACTATTTTATTATGATATTATTTACTATGTGATATTGCATAATAATATATAATAAATATAATAGATTAAATTATACATAAAATTAAATTATAATAATATTTTACTCTATTACATGATAATATAATATAATATATTGAATATATTATTATTTTATGTTTTATATATCATGGTATATATTTATAATATAATTAGCATGTATTAATTAAGTAATATAAAAATATTTCAAAATTATCCCAATTGCCTTTAAAGTGGAACATAATTGTTCCGATATGGAGGATGGGGTAAATTTTTACTATTGGGGCAAAAAATTTGTATATGAGTGAGATAATTTTATCCCAAGTGGTGAAATTATCCCACTAATGTTCCAACAAACCAATAACACCAAAATGTACTATCCATGTTCAATTATCCCAATGAATAACACCATAAAGTGGAATCCCCAAAATTATCCCCCCAAATGTCTCAATAAATAACCCCCCTAGAGCCCATCGGGGCGGTGTAAGCCGTGGGACCCATTGAGCGGGGCGCTCTCAAGTCCCTGCTCTCAAGTCCCTGCTAAAATTGTCTAGCCAAGGCTAAACTTGAATCTCTTTGCTATATATGTTGATTAATTCAGCCTCAAATCATTCACAATGATTTCTGCATTAGGATCCTTGATTTTGAATTTCAAAATTGTAATAAAGGCAGCAAATATTCTGCCATTAAGTTATTTCTATTTTTAGTATCTTACCATGTTGTTAATGACTGTTTTCTATCATTCTGATTGAAATTCGGAAAAAAAAATAAGAAGAAAATTATCAAGTTGACTTAACTCTTGATTGCCTCATCTTCATTTTCTTCCTACAACAATTCCTCAAATTCTTTGTGTATTGATCACAAATCTATATCAAAGACTGTTCAAAATCAGTCAAAAGTGAGTTTTCAGGTTTCAAAATCCAACAATATAAACCCGTGTAAACCATTGTCCACTTCCAATGTGGGACTATTTTGAAGTGCAGGTATCAGTTACAACTTTTATTGCCAATGCCTGCCTTTTCTTTCTGTACATGTGAATATGTGATAATAATGTGCATCAGGTTCTTTTGCTCGAGTGCTCACTGGTAAAATACTTGACGATAATGATGTTCATTGAGCAGAGTGAGGGCTATCTTCGTCAAATAAACTTCCTGGATCAGCCAGTTTATTCTAATTATTGGATGAGTTCTTACTTAGACCCAATATGTATTTATTAGAAAGCACACGGCACTTTATTCATCCGTTAACTGTAAACTGAAACAAGAAGGAAGTCTTCATTGCAGTTATCCTTCTGTAGATTAATTCCCAGAAGTTTTCTTTTGCAAGGTATAATTTCTGCTCATCTTCGTGGCAGTTATATTTTTCTTTCTGTGCATTCTCATGTTCAACTTTGGATGATCTTGTATGTCTCATAAATTTCTCCTAGTTCACTTTCCACCTTGTGAAATCCTAGGCTATGTTATTTGGTTCGGAGTTAGAAACTAGATAGTGTGATTATTAGGTCAAAGCCATTGGGCCACCCTTGTAAAAATCCTACTCCGATATATTTAAGCATGTACAACATCAACTTGTCAAGTTCTTGCGTCATTTGTGGATTCTGCTTCCAATAAGCAGGAGAGCTCGGCTTTCCTAGAAAATATGCTACTAAGGTGTCCTCGACTGTATATTTACTGACTTCTATAGATCATTCCCGACACAGAAACTTGATGAGAGAGAAACTAAGCTCTATGCTCAGTAGAATTCAGTGTCATCATTTACGCTTTGAATTAACTTATTGGTGACCAAAAAGATTAAAAAAAAAAATTTTTTTAAAAATCCAGTATTTCTCATTGGTAAGTTAGTAATACTGGCAAAATGCCGTTTCATGTAATTTTCTCATGTTTGGCGTCTTACATTTCAGAAAAATGCCAAAATCTCACTTAGAAACCGTCAAGCGTTTAAAAATTAATCAGGGTAGGGTATATGCTAATTAATCATCAAAGAATTGCGCTTTCATTTGAAACAGGGCCTGTAAGAAGTATCACTAAATTTTAATTGAGCTCCACAAAAAAGAAGTGGCCAAAGGTTTTGTCATAATTTTCACTAGGATAGACTTCTGAGAAGTATATCATATCTTCAAAAATATTGTTGGGAAGCACAAGTAGATGCTTGCTTTCAGCCTTTCACGTTTATTAATTGTGTGACCGAGGGTAACACCCGATACATACCATGTTCTTATATCATTTGAATTGAACACAACTGGGGCTAAGTCTATCTTTAAAGTAAAATGTAGGTAGATATAGATGGTGAATATGGTAGCTTTTGTTATCTGATTGTTAATGTCGAGTTTTCTTCTATGAGACGTCTTTCTAATTATCTCATGAGGACCTTTCCCAATCTTCAGTGAACGAATGCAAATGACCTTGACCTCATTGTATTGAAAAATTGTTCCACATAATGGTATTCATGCTCGTAAATTTGAAGTAAAAACCAAACTCTTTCCCTTTATTGCAGGCAGCGTTCAATTTCATCGAGAAAGTACATGTAATATCGATATCGTGACAAAGTTCATTGAGAATGTCCTGCAATCCGTCAATTTTTGCCCTTCTTTCTCCTTTACATAATAGTATAGATAAATGCAAATAGTCCCGTTATTCTTCAGATCTTGGTAGCATTGTGCCAACATACTACTTATGTATCTTATTCTTTTGTAATGTCTGTGGACATGCAGATAATGTTGATCTTGGGACGGCCTGCGGAAAGTATTACCGAGTTTGCTGCCTCAGCATTATTGATCCAGGTGGGGTTTTCTTGGTCCTGTCCGCTAATTTTTCTCATTTCTGATAGCCCTTTTTGCACTTATTCTAACATTATTTCCCTTTATTGTATCTTGCAGGTGATTCTGATGTCATTGAGAGAATCCCTGGTGACCAGTGAATTTGAGAGGATTTAGTTGTTTACTTCTGTGTTAGAGACATCATACATGAGAGTTATCTTCTTTAGAATTCTTGGTTCTATGTTGATTTTCACCCAAATTTTGGAAGAGAATTAAGCTAGAGATATTTAATTTGTGTCCTAAGAGCCCATTTTATTTGTTGTGCCCTTGTTTGGTACTTGTTTGGGTGATATGACTGGGATGTGATATTATCTTCTGCCTTTGGTTGAGTTCATTGCAGCATATAGTGAGATTTTGTTTCTTTAGCTAATTGAATCGAGTAAGTATTCTATCGAACACCCATTATACCCATATAATGGATTTGAAGTAATAATATTACACCTATTTTCGATGTAAATAAATCACACATATCTTTGGTGCAATAAATCACATCTATATTAAATGGTCAGGTCACTATCCTAAGTCTGCAATTTGAAATTGTCTAGTTGTCATTTATTTTCTTATGATTGATTCATGTGATAGTGATCGTATTCAGTGAATATTATGGACTGCTCAAAGAGAACCAGATATTCTTGTTAGTGAAATAAAAGGTTGAATATTGGTTAAACTTTGCTAACATATTTACATATTATTAGAGTTTTTCATATATTTCGATAAACTACTATTCACACTTGTCACCTGCTGTGTTCTTACTTATTCAAAGGGGACAAACAAACTCGCTTAGCATGCCATGGATTGTCCACACCTTTAATCAAAGTTTTTAATATGATACTATTTTTTGAAAGAACTTACACTCCAAAATGTCATCCTTTTAAATCTTTGTTTATTGTAATTCCTTTGAACTAAATAGATAATTTAACAAAATTTCACTTTCTGCCGATTAGTCAATTACATTGGATTTGTTGAAACTCTATGGATACGACGAAGCACGGTGTCAAGTATGTACCATATCTAGTTGGCTTATGGGATGTATTTGCTAGTATTTTGCGGTTATTGTGGAGTGTTTGTTTCCATGTATATAGCAAACTTGCATTAAAAAAAAGGGATCTACAAGTTAAAAATCATGATTTTTTGGCAAATTCATTGTTTGCTTGGTATTTTTTTATATGGATTTCGGTGTGCCACGTATGATAGATGCATCAAATATAATTCCCTAAAGTTCATACTGATTTCAACCCGAAATTTATAATTTTAGCCATACATCCTCAAAAAAATATATGTGTATCCAAAAAAAAGTTTGGTTGGATTTTATCTCTCAAGCAAGTTCTCTCAAATATTCATTGCAAACAAATATGATTCTAAGCATGGATTTTCAAAACTTCCTCGCATGCATCAAGATGCAATCCATGTACCAGATAGCCTTAGGTTTAGGGGTAATAAAATTTCGGGGGTTAAGTGTTTAACTCCCCAAAGTTGAGGGTGGTTTTTTGTGAAATTAACACTGAAAGTTAAGGGGGTCATTGCTGATGTTGGCATGCAAAGGTTAGTTGACCTTCTCCTCCCTCCCCTTCACAGGCTTCACTTGTCCCTCTCTCTTCTACTTTTATTCGCTTCCATTTCCCTTTTTATTAAAATCACAACTCCCCCTTATTTAATTGATTTCATGCTTGCTACAGTTGATGGGTCGGTTTCAATTATGCAATCATCCCTGTCTTTGTCTCTGTCATTTACCATTCATCATCTCAAGCTTCTGCTCTTTGGGTCAACTGGAACCTGGGTTCTTCTTGGATTCATCATTTCTGCAAACGGTAATTATCAAAAGATTAGCTTTTTTGTCCTTTTTTTTAATTTATGAAGACCCATGTTGAATTTTGTAGAGATTGATGTTCTTTTGTTGTTGAACTAACTTGGGTTTTGATCGATTGCGCTAACTGACTTCTTGCTTAAGAGATGGTATCTTTCGCTGTATTGATTTTTGGGTTTGATGCTAGTAGCAGTTGCTCTTGTTTTACTATATGGAAATTGATAATAGCATTTGGAATTGGTTAGTGTTGTAGAATTAGAATTATTTAAGATTAAAGCTTTCTAGTTCTTTTCCTTTTCTTCATTATTATTACTAGTTTGATTATTTATTTTGAAATACTTTGATTGTTTATTTTGGACTTATGTCTTTAGACTCTTTACCATAACTCGTTTGTTAAATATTTTATGGCTATCATACAATATATTACACTAAATAAGATTTTTAAACCTCCGTACCTATTTTTTGGGTTTATTTTGATGAATAAATATTAAATTTAGTATTATTATAATATAACTTTTTATATATAAATTAGTTATATGTGTTATCTAATCAATCATTTACCATGTTATATACAATTATCTATCATCGCTTTGTATCGTTGCAAATTCAGAAATCAGAATATTTGCATTATTTAGTCAATCATTAACCTTGTTATATATCGATCATCGCTTTGTATCCAGTTAAAGATAAAGATATTTTAATTAATTAGGATAGGATTACCATGTAATATCCAAAAGAGTCAAGAGTAATATTGACCACGGAAAGATTTACCCAAACTCAAGGGAGTATGATGTGCAGTAGAATAAGAAGTTATTGAGCAACTTTTAAATAATTTAGTACTTAAAAAATTATTGCTTCCAGTGAACTGTATAATTTATTTTTCTTTTAAACAGCCCTATTTTCCTACCCTCCTGATACTCGAAATTTGGGGTCCTTGCTGTGACCCAAAACCATGTCTCAAGTATCAAGAACCGAGAGCAAGAAGCTATCCGATGATTATGAGGTCATCGATGTTCTTGGGCGAGGTGGATTCTCTGTTGTGAGGAAAGGAGTTAGCAAATACAATGGGAAGAAAAGTTACGTTGCCATAAAAACTCTCAAAAGATTGGGTTATACTCCTCAAGGGTTCCAACGAAACCCCGCTGCCAGACAAAAAGGCCTTACCTCTTCAGGATTGCCCACTTGGAAACAAACATCGATTTCTGATGCTTTACTGACAAATGAGATTCTGGTCATGAGAAGGATTGTAGAGGATGTATCTCCTCATCCAAATGTCATACATCTCTATGATGTCTATGAGGATGTAAATGGAGTTCATCTTGTATTAGAGCTTTGTTCAGGTGGAGAGTTGTTCGATAGGATAGTTGCTCAAGCGCGATACTCAGAAGTGGAGGCAGCTCAAGTTGTTAAGCAAATAGCAAGCGGATTAGATGCACTTCACAAGGCCAACATCGTTCATCGTGACTTAAAGCCGGAGAATTGCCTCTTTTTGAACAGCAGCAATCGGTCTCCTTTGAAGATAATGGATTTTGGTTTGAGTTCTGTGGAGGATTTCACTGATCCAATAGTTGCATTGTTTGGTTCGATAGATTATGTGTCTCCTGAAGCTTTGTCTCAACATCAAGTAACTGCTGCTAGCGATATGTGGTCGCTTGGGGTTATCATGTATATCCTTCTTTCAGGGTATGTTTTATATCTTTATTTCTATATAGGTTTATCTTTTAGTCATTCTGGAGGTATGATTGCTATTTTTGCACTATTTCAGATATCCACCTTTTCATGCAACATCAAATCGAGAGAAACAACAGAGAATACTGGCAGTAAGTTCATTTGTTTTTTAGTTCTCGACTTCTTTTCCTCAAAAATGTAGAAAATTAGCCTATTTAGCATTTCCATGTCCCTTCTTAATCAACCCTACTTAATATATATGAAAAGTGTTACTTGTCTTCTAATCAAAACTACAATTATAAAATCAACATCGATAAAACTAACAAATGGTCACCTTTAACATAAAACTTGCAACGCTAAGAGTATAATCCCGCAATTTTAACTAGTCAGTCAGCAACTTTAACTAATGTTATATGGCAACCAGTCAACAGAGCTCAGCACCTAGCACCTGTTCATTAGACTATTTATTAAGACAGACCTCCTGTAGTTCTATTGATACGGATAGACTCCCTCAGTGAACTTTTTGTCTCCTTTAAAAGTCAAAAACATTAGCAGTTGGTGGTCTATCCAAAAAAACTACAAGGGATCTATCCGCCTCTACAAAACTTTTTTGACTCTTTTATTAGTTAAGAAAAATTCACTCAAGGGGTTTATTTGCACAATTGGAACTATTGGGGGTCTATCTGCAATTGGGGGATACTACAGGGGGTCTATCTGCAATTAACCCATTTGAAACAGAGGCTTGTGGCGGGTAATGAAAAAACTTTCTACGTTGATAGAACAAGAGGGAATGGGGTAATGAAATATAAGAACAAGTATATTGGTTAGTTGGTGGATATGGACGTGAAGGATGGTGAGGATAATAGAGAAGAAAATACAAGAAAGGAACATGAAACAAACTCTTCCAATGTCTTCTACTTATGGCAAATTGGTTTGTATGATGCCTAAAATATCTGTTCACTTTCCTGTGGCACTGAAACTTTGAGCCCCGATGTCAAGTTCTTGTCATAAAATTGTTAGATCATGGGTCTTCTTAGTATAGAATTATGCTCTATATTCAACCACTACTAAATGGAGAGGTCATGATTACGAAGTTATAGTTTTCTTAGTATTCAGTTAAGCTCCTTAGCCAACCAATATCTATATTCACGGATGTTGACAATGAAATTGCATCAAATAAGTTGGTCCCCTATCATGTTATCTTCTTCCTGATAAAAGGTGTTTTCTTCTTCCTTTTTTCCTCTTTTTTTAAAGCCTTTCTTTAGCCTCTAACTTATCATTTATTTTCTGTGTATATATGGACACATCTTTATCAGCCTAATTCAAATTACTGCCTGCAGGAAGTCTCTCATTTGTTTCAATATTCTAGGTTAGAGTTGATTTTCAAAAGTTACTATTGAAATGCCTCAAAAGTTACTCACTGACCACTTAGCTCTATGCGTCAGTTGTGTTCCTCCAAAGAAATAACACCCAATTAAAACATAGTAACTTATTATTCGGTCAATCAAGCATGAATTCTTGGACAATGATAAAGACTCATTTTGTAGACTTGTTCTCATGCCACGTCATGTTTTGGTGTCTCTGAAGGATGTATTTAAGCTGTCATAAACAATGGGCATGGTTTTGTCTGCCCATATTGACTATTAGACCATGAGACTGACATAAAAGAATATTGACCAAGGTTTAATGTTTTTCTTTGAGTCATCTTTTTCAGCATTGCAAGTTATTGTCATGTTTTAGGTATAGGTGTTCTCATGGTATCATCATTAATAACAAAGCCTTTTCCCATCATTATAGGTTCGACTATGGAGTTCAATAGTCCAAAAGAGTGGAAGTGTGGGAACCAGAAATGTTTTAACTGTTTTTATTATGAGAATTTGGGAACCCAAGTTATGGCATATAAAATTCTTGTCTGGATATAACTTTTCATTTAGCTGTCCTTTTCCTCTTATTAATCTTCAATCTTCATACATGCTCCTGTGGATAAGTTCAAACACTAAATCAGTTGGAATTAAAGAAAAATATTGAGCATGTTTAGCATCTTCCAAATATTTTCAAATGCAGGGTGACTTCAGCTTTGACAATTTGACTTGGAAAACAATTTCTTCATCAGCGAAGGAATTGATTTCTCGACTTCTCTCAGTCGAGCCCTATAAGAGGCCATCCGCAGAAGAAGTATGACCCTGTGCTCTATCTACATAATTAAACTCGTACTCTTCAACTTCCTCAGTTAGTTGTATGCTTATTCTTTTACTTCTTATATGTGAACAGCTTCTGAAGCATCCTTGGGTAATAGGAGATTGTGCTAAGAATGATATCATGGATGCAGAGGTTGTTTCTAGACTTCAAAGTTTCAATGCTCGAAGAAAATTTCGTGCCGCTGCAATAGCCAGTGTGTGGAGTAGTAAGGTTCTCTTGAGGACAAAGAAGTTAAGGAATTTGCTAGGAACTCATGATCTCACCCCAGAGGAGCTTGAGAACCTACGTGCACACTTTAAGAGGATGTGAGTCCTTCAGAATCAAGCTTAAGTTTGTTCTCAGCATGATTGTGGAATAAAGCGTACTTCTAATGTATCTTGTATCTTTATTGATCATTCTACAAGTTAATTCTTAAAGAGACTGACTGACGTGCACGTTTGCATTGATATTTTTACCATAATTTACATTCTCAACAGTATCCAGTTCTCAAATTCTTTGAAAATGAGTTTGAATTCATTCGTCATATTCCTGTTGAGCCACGGCTTAGTTTTACACACATATCGCCTTTCAAGTTAATATATGTTATTATGTTCCTGAAAATTATTGGTAATATTAAAGTTAGTTATCATAATTCCTTTGCTTCGTATTTTCTCTGGGCCAATTAACTTTCTTTTTAATTTTAGAAAACTGTTTCTGCTGCTCTCAGTTGTTACAAATTCCATTATGTTTCTTGCCACTGTCTTTTGTTCTACCAAATCTTACACGAGCTGTTTAAAGTAGAAATTGCATGTTGGCCTTAATCTAGGGGAGACCTTTGATGTTCTCATTTAATGTAAAGTTAATTGTGGATAGACCCTGTACTATCACCAAATTGCCGGTAGACGCCTTGTAGTTAAATTTTTTCAGATAGACCACCTGACTGAACTTTTTTTTTACTCTTTTACCCTCAGCGTAAGAGAAAATGATTTTTTACAAATAGACCTTCTGAGGGTAAAGAGTAAAAAAAAATCACTTGTTTTGTGGTTTTTTTTTTTTTTGGGGGGGGTGGGGGTTCTATCTGCAAAAATAGAACTACAGGGGGTTTATCCGCAATTTGGTGACATTACAGGGGTCTATCCACAATTAAACCCTTTAATATCTTGGTCCTTGTCTATAATTATGGATCAAATCATCATTGGTCTCATATACTATTCTAAAAGTAGAAGTTCCCCAGTGCAGATGTGCAAATGGTGACAATGCTACCCTTTCAGAGTTTGAGGAAGTTTTGAGAGCAATTAAGATGGATTCACTAATCCCTCTTGCTCCTCGTGTATTTGACTTGTTTGACAACAACCGGGATGGAACTGTGGACATGAGAGAGATCCTTTGTGGGCTGTCGAGTCTCAGGAACTCACGAGGTGACGAAGCTCTTCAGCTTTGTTTTCAGGTAACCTGAATTATATAATATTTTGTATCATTTGTGGAATATCCCAATATTACGGGGAAAACAGGCTTTGATTTTGTTGTTTTTGTTGTGTTGATTTGTGTGCAACAGCCAAATTATTGAAAATTTAAACTTGTCATAGCTTTTCCTTGGCCAAATTGACCTTCAGATGTTCTCTGAAAATTGTATACTTAGAACACATTTATATAACTCACGAGTTCATGAATTATTGGCATTCATTACCATTTTCTAGCCTATATGATAAAAATTCACTAGCACTAATATAACACTATCGATTATTGTTTGACAACATGGTCTTCATTTGTGGTTGGTTTCCTTTATAATTAGTGAATTGATTATTATGCTTATCTCGTCATGAACATGTGACTCTTGATTTGCATATTTTCTGCACATTTTCCCCTCAAATTATAAAATTTATGTCTCAAATGCTATCCCTTAAAGTGAACATGCAAGTAGGTCTGATAAGATTAAAGTCCTATAAAAACAGTTGATCTGATTTTAGTTCTTAAATATGTGATTCTGTCAGATGTATGATGCTGACAGATCCGGATGTATCAGTAAGGAGGAACTCGCCGATATGCTCAGAGTATTTCTCACACATAATCTCAACATTTGATTTTATTATGAGTCCTATAAAAGTAGTCGTTAATATTTTTGGCCCATAAAACCTGCAGGCATTGCCGGAGGAGTGCCTCCCAGCAGACATAACAGAGCCCGGGAAGTTGGATGAGATATTTGATCAGATGGATGCCAACAGTGACGGAAAAGTCACTTTCGATGAGTTCAAAGCTGCTATGCAAAGGGATAGCTCTCTCCAAGATGTAGTCCTCTCTTCCCTGAGGCCAGTCTAGGCTTTTAGTGAAGTAGGGACTTGATTTTCTTGAAAATTTGCTTCTTGTAGCTATCACTGAGAAGCAAATAAACATTATATATGGTAGTTTCTGATAATAAAGTTTCATACTGTGATTCATGTGTAAGGGAGGAGCAAGTGCAGATATTTTTTGTATTCTGCTTGGTTCTATGCTCTGTGATATTGAAGTTGGATTAATTGACTAAATTTTTATTTTTTTATTTTTTTTATTTTTTGCTCTTTCGGAGGAGACATTGAAGAGGGAGTTATTATTGGTTGAATGAGGTGACTGAATCTAAGCTCACGCGATGAACAATTGTGAAACATGGGTGAGAAGCTTACCATCACTATTGTGAAACAAAAACAAAAATGATTCTGTCAAGGCTGAAAATGCTTATACAAGTTAAGTTGTCTGCTCATTTGATGCTATATCATGAACATAAGATTGTAAATTGTAATTGTCATATTTTCTCTTACAACTCTCAACATTTAATCATCAGAAGTTTTTGGACCTCCTTGTTGCCAGGGGAAACAACAGTACTTGTATATGTGAGAAAAAGAAAGAAAATAGAATCTCCCCCGTATATTGTTTCATCGATGATGGTTCAAAAGGTGAGGCAACCAACCGAACAATTGCATTGGTTATTCTACACATGACAAAAACATACAACAAAGAAACAATAACACTTTCAGCTCGAAATAGAATTCACCTGATTTATGCTTTTAGTTCCTATCATACAGCAATTTTTGCTCGCTACATCATCGGAAGTCATAGAATGGTGCTCAAATGACATCCTATGTCGAATGCACATCACATATGATGCACTGAACATTAGTTTAAGTCCCAGTACTTCCTCTAGTTCACAGTGGTGCATGTCCACCTCCTCAATAACACAAACGGATCATCCACAAGTTTTCATATATCGCCATCTTTCATGTGTCTCGAATTGTAACATAACTTATCCTATGTCAGCATAACAATGGCAAAATGCATATAAATCATTAGCAAGTGTCCATACGACCATCTTTCACGTGTTTAGAATTATGAAATAGTTGAATATATCAGAAACACGCACTGCTCCAATAAACAAAATACTTTGTCGAGCAACAAACCTATTGGTATGACTATATTGCAATATGCATGTAGATCTTTCTACCACTACACGATAAGAGGCTTATTATATAAACAGAGAGATTGAAAAAACCAACTTCCTATTTGGTATCCTTCTTATGATTAACCTACAAGGTTGTACAATCTGACCATTTTGGATCGACGGATTAGACATTAATCAAATGCCTCAATCAGTCCTTTATAGCATTTTACATACGGGAGTATTAACATTGTCTTTACAAACTCTGCCAACAGCTTCTTCACATTTCAGATAGACTGGATCCTGAACTGCGATTTGATCATATATAGCTTTACATCATAGGATACTACTAGTGCTCGGCTCTGTATGCGATGAATTGCAACTGCCATTTCCTTCACGGTGTCCTGACCTGAGGAGCTGAATTGCTTCAGTGATGGATTTGCAACAAAATCTTGGCAGCACTTCTTTTGCCAGACACCAGAGGAGTTTATTGCCTCCATTTGCATCATGAAACAAGTAGTAGCCTCATCAGAAAGTTGGGAAATGAAAATCCTTTATATGCTCTGAGTTCATGATCGATACATGAGATATATAATTGCCCGGTAAATAGAAGAGAAAGGGAATCCATCAATAAACAAATAGAGAGATTTTGATTAACACTTTTTCCTCTAAGTCCCTTGAACCCAGTCTTCCATCTTTCTTAGAGACCCTCAGTTTGTACCAAGCCCTTAGAAGCAAGACTTAGCAAGAATGGTAAAATTCCAGACAAAGGATTTATCATTCTGCCTTCAGGCTATAGGATTGTCTTTACACCAAAACCCTAAGGCGAGACGATAATCAATGCAAGAGAACCCATGAAGAGAATTTCCTCTCCTGCATAGGAGATTATAGCACAACATTGAGTTTCAAAAACATAGAAGATTAACGAGACACAGTTATGTGTGGAAGAAATAACTGACAATCAACATCATTTATGTTGCATTGTGAGATAATTAATTGTTGTTATGTTTTCGATATCTATGTTATAAAATGCTAATTAGTCGATATATAAAGCAAAATAGAAGAGAAACTTGTAGTCACATCCTTTATTAATAGTAATACAAACCCTTGTACATGAAAATGCAGGCATGACTCATGTTCGTGCAAAGATGTAAGAAAATCAATTTTGGACAATTTATATCAACTGTGTTATTCAAAGGTCGAGATAACATTTACAGTGTACATAGTTTCTCACTGCATTGAAAGGCATCTAAGACAAATTTGTAAATCCATCCCATAAACATTATTAGGAAAAACAAACAACTAAACCATATATCCATAATAGAGATGCATGAGCAAAATGTGCCATATCCTCACAATTACTAGATCACAAGCACCCACTGTGCGCCATTCTGTAAGGAACTGAAATTCTAATTATAATTTTAATTACTATTTCAAACAATCTATAGGCATGCGTGGGCGCACACGCACAACTGTGTGTTCTATATTAATGATAGAAGAGATATGTTAGCTCTATAAACATTGAAAGTTGCGCATTTAGAATCTGCTCTTCACTAGATATAACTAGATTTTTGCCAGACCTCTTAAAATTTGAAAAGACTATGTTTAGATAATTTTTTAACATATCAAAGACAAATGAAATAGATTTCCAACACTTTAAAGGATTGAAAAAGTTCCTTTTTCGGGGTTAATTTTAGTAAACACCCTCAACCTATGGGGGTGTCGTAGAAAAACCCCCTCGACTATTTTAATTCTACTAAACACCCTCAAGTTGGGCTAGGTGTAGATACCCCCTCCCTCCCCTCCCCCCTCACGACCTTTTTTAATTTGGCGTAATCCCCCTGTGTTTTTCTCATTTAACCCCCCAAAGTAACACCATTTGGTTTAATGCTGCACGTGACAAGCACATGACTGTAAAAGACCAAGACCAAAATACCGCTCATCCATAAAAAAATTATCATTTTATCCTTTTTTATTCTTTTGGTTAAAAGAACCTCCCACATGTTTTTCCCTCTCTTCTTCTTCATACCAAAATATACCAGTTGGGTTTTTTACTGAGAGTAGAAATGAGCTTTGCCACGAAGGGTACTTTTGTAATTTCACATTTTTAGGTAATGATGTTGGGGGGTCTTTTGAGAAAAAAATGTAAAGATCAGGGAGTTTTTTGAGACAACCCAAATTCATGGGGGGTTAATTTGAATTAAAAAAGTTCAGGGGGTTATCTACAATTCCCCAAACTTGAGGGGTTTAGTCTAATTAAAATAATTGAGGGGAGTTTTCTGCAACACCTCCTATAATTGGGGTTCTCAAAATTGACCCTTTTTCTAATACTATTATACTCCTATAAGGAGAAGTAGAACAGATAAGGCTTGTTTATGTTTAATTGTAAGGGTGAACCTCTGCATTTTGCAAATCTTCTCCAAAATATAGAAATGGTAGAGCCCATTGCTCACTTTAGATGGTCACTTAAATTCGTAAATACTAAGTAAAGAGATTGATAGTATGAGTTTTGATAAACCTAAACAGGTATATCTAAATTTTCCAGAATAATCTTCAAAGTAATGTATAAAAAGAAAAAAAAGTTTCTAGACAATAGATGACATAAATAAAACTTCTAGAGGATTTAAAGCGACATTGTTATAACAGTATCACATATAAAACATGTAAGATAACGTAACTCTTCGATTCAGATCACAAACTATAATGAATATTTAAACTCCTCAGAATATTAGTCAAATATATATCACAATTATCAAATTGTGATAAATTTGACATGAGAAGGTTTCATATAGAGCAATTACTTGTTAAAACACTTGAATTCATCTACATGACCAACTAATTTTCTTAGATATAAGGTAACCAATTGACTACAAATGAATAATCTTCCCACATAACAAGTGCACACTTTACTCTCAAGTGTCATTCTACCCTTTTGGGGTAGTGGGTTTGTTGTTTGGAGATTGGGGTGTGGTTTTTATTTATTTATTTATTTATTTGGGGTTGGGGAGTAAGGAGGGTGGGACCACTTGATACCTTGCCATCATCAGATAATGTTAGGATCCAATGTGTTCATGTTAGTGGTATCTTTCTAAGGGGCTCTCTTTGCATAATCATGGCTAAGGAAATGCCAAGGAGTAAAAGTTTATCTAATCAATATAAAATTAATAACTATTAGCAAATGTATGACAAGAAACCATCTAGCCATAAACCTTAGAAGTGTCAACAATGAAATATTAGCGAATTGCATAATGGAAGTCATGAACCATGAGGCAACCTATGTAGGTTACAATAGACTACAACTCCATAGAAAATAATGAAATATTAACTTTAGGAATATACTAAAGAAAACAACACAATGAAGAGGTAGATGATAAGCAAAATAAAATAAAAGAAATTATCCAAAATACTTAATAGCCAGCTTACCGCAAAGAAAAATGCAGAGACCAAAATGATTTTTGATCTGACACATAGGCACCTATAACTCCAATATAAATCATAAATGCTCCAATGTATCGTGCAACTTTGGTACTCGTCGTCGAAACAATGGTTCAATCCGAAAAGATGGAACACCTTTTATCCACCTCTTATCATCGTACATTTCATTCCAAGCCTGAACTATCTCATCAATCTTGAAACCGAGACCTGCAATGAGAAAAAGCATAATAAAGACCTTATCTCACCAAATTGGATGCCATCAGCACTATAGAGAGCCTGAACTAAATTAATTCAACGGCTATTTTCTAACTGCGTTAGCACTTCAAATATAAATAATTAATAAAAAGATGCTGGTCTCCAGGTCAATAATGAGACTGAATGTCATAGCTCGATCTTGAACATGAACTCCTCTAGATATCAGACTCCATTTACCACTGAGCCAGGCTCAGTGGCAGTAAATTAATTGTGTGTGTGTGTGTGTGTGTGTGTTTGTGTGTGTGTATATATATATATATATATATATATATATATATATATATATATATATATATATATATATATATATATATATAACTGAGTTTTGGTGTAGAGGCAGGGTATATTGATATGGTATAAGAGCAACCTACATTCAAATCCCAAGAGCTACATATTTAATGCTGGTTAAAGAAAAGGATACCTCTACCTAAGTCCAGGTGAAAGCAACCTACATTCAAATCCCAAGAGCTACATATTTAATGCTGGTTAAATAAAAGGATACCTCTATCTAAGTCCAGGTTTCACCCCCATTGGATGTAAAACTATAACTCTCTCCACAACTTTGGAGTTTTATTGCAGCGGCAGTGTCCTTTGACATCAATATTACATATAAAATATTGACTATATATGTTGTAGCACAAAAAGGTAGGCATTACCTTCTTGGTTCGTTTCATTGGCGATATGGTTCTTGATCATAACAGCAAGATCCGTCGGCGAAGCTCCTGCTTGTTCGAACTTCTCTACAGATGTCATCAGACAATCCTTCCATACTGGAAGACCTAACTTGAACTCCACCACCGATCGTTCATAAAGCATAGTTCCCCACAAGAGGTTAATTTGAGATCTCATGTTTGAAGCTTGCTCAGAAGCTTCTTCATTCGACACATCCTTAAAAAACCCATCCAAACCCATTTTCTTCAAGAGATCTCTCTCCTTGTTTGGCTTCGAAAGATTCATAATTCTTTGCCCCTCAATCTCCTCCCACATCTCTGTACCCTTCTCCATATTATCCTCGGCATGGTTGAAAAGCTCCAGAACTTCTGTCGAAGGCCAACTATCCAAATCTACCTCACTTCCTATAGCATAATACCAAGAAAGCTTTGCTTGCTCAAACTGTTGTTGCCCGAGTGCAAGTAGACCTTCATAGAAGTCCGGCTTGAACTTTAAAGCCTCTTCGTATCTCTTTCCAGCTTTAACATACTCTTCTTGAGCCCATGAATGAGCTTCCTTGACTTGCTGAAGTACCGATTCCTTCGAAGTGTCTTCCGACAAAAACAACCTCTTTCTAGCTCGAGACATGTGCACGTTTCCCCAATTGAACAAGGCGAGAGCTGTCATCTCCTGAAACTTCTCCTCTGCAGTTTTGAATATTTCTTGGGCTTCTTCGCTAGTGGTAGCATCTTCAATAGCCTCAGAGTAAAGCTTCATCCCGAGCTCATGAAGATCTAAACATGCATCAGAATTGATGCCTACATGATTCTTGAACAATCGAGCAAACTGAATTATCCAGTTATCAATGCAAGGTGAAGGACCCTCAGCCTCGGAATATTTCATGCTACCACTATCAGAAAAGCTGAAGAAATTCCGGTCAGGTTTTCTTGCTGTTTCTGGTACTTTTGCTCCCTCCTCAAACATAAATGACTCGTGCTCCATATTATTATTATTTACTTCCACAATGTAGAGCCTCATCGAGCCTTGTGGATCTACAGACTCTTCGGCCCATCTCAACTCTTCTGTTGTGGTTATCGTGATCAAGTCACCTTCCTTATCCTTATACTTGATAAATACAGCTTTCAATCTTGGAAATCTATTTCGAACAACCTCCTTCACTTGCATTATGCTACAACATTCAGGTAATTGAACACACCTTATATCCTCTCCAAAGACCAGTTTCACAATTTTCATCGGCTTCTCCTTCTTAAAACTCTTTATTTCGGAGAAAACCTTATCCTCTACCTTTTGACTCTTCTTTTTCTTACTCTTCTCCTTTACCGTCTTCTCCCTCGCAATTGGAATTTGGGGAGGAGGTACCATCTCTTTATCATCCAACATGATCCCCTTCTTCTCCATTTCCAACTTGATCCTCTCCAATATCTCCAGCGCCGTGATATTGTTTGGCTCAAGAACCAATACAGAATCAATATCTTTACAGGCAGACTCAAAGCGGTTCAAAGCCTCATAACACCGAGCCCTCTTTAATAAGGCTTTAGAATAATTAGGGGAGGCCTCGAGGGCCAAATTGCACTCGTTGATTGCTTGTCGAAATTCTGAGGGGACCATATGCATATAGCAAGCAGCAAGGTTGCTACGGAGATAGGCAATATTTGTGTGATTCTTTGGGAGGAGTTTGATGGCTTTCTCATAGAGTACAATGGCTCCTTCATAATCTCTCTTTTGGAAAAGCTTATTGCCCTCTTCTTTCATGTCTTGGGACATGTCAATGAAGATGGTGGTGTCTTCGTCGAACATCTTGGGGCTGCTGTTGTGCTTTATATTGGTGGAATCGGTTGATTTGCCATTTACAGAGCCCTTCTTCTTCTTGGTTGTGGGCTTCCCCATTTCTATAAAATGCGGCAATTGTAGATTTCAAAAGTTAATGTAAATGGAAGGAAACAAATTGGAGAAACAGATAGAAATATTTTGAAACTTACAGGCGACAGAGGTGGAGGATTGTCAACGGGTAGCTCCCATAATATGATTGCTTAATTTTTTTAAAAAAAAGCTAGCCGCTGATGGAGTTTCTTGAGAGAAGAAGATGGAAACAATGGTAAGAGAGAGGTGTAGAACTATTGTACATCCTACAATCACCTACCAATATAGTTAACGATTATAGGAAATGAGTGAAAATAGAAAATGTATTGAGTGGATGAAAATGAAGGAAAGAAACAAAAGCATCAAAAGAATAGATATAAATGGCATGATTTGAAACCAAAGTGTCCTTCCTCAAGAAAGAAAAAAGAGCAATACATAGGAAAAATATAATACCTTACACCTCATTTTCACACATTAGCATGTTCCTCATAAGATTCATTCAAGCGTAACTGCAAACTTAAAAGATACATCAAGACCAATTCATGATTTTATATCCCATGTTTCTGTTTTACATCATACCCATACATTGCAACTATATATTGGAAACACATACAATACTGTTACTAACTTTTACATAATCATCTCTTATTTAGCTTCCTCTTTTCTTTTCTTTTTTCTTTGGGAAATATTGCAAAATCCCCGAAAACATTGGAGTGTTTCCCCACGAAACCGCCCTGAACTTTTTTTATTCCAATAAACCCCCTGAACTTTGGGCTGTCTCAAATAACTAACCCCTCCCCAACAAAAAAGACTTTTTAACTTTTCCCAACATACCCCAAACAGTGTTACTGTTCAATGTCAAATTACCCAAATAACCCCAGCCGAAAACATAAAAATAAGGATATATGGGTGATTTTTTCATTACTAAGGGGTATTTAGGTCAATTGACGTTGTATTTGGTACGAGGGGGGTTAAAACTGATGGTGTTAACTAGGGGAGTTTCATGGGTAAACTTCAATGGTATTTGATGAGAAGTGACCCAAGTTTTTTTTTAGGCGTTGTGAATTTACCCTTCTTTTTAAACTTTATTCTAGTGTCATTGAAGGAAATGCAACGTACCCTTATCCATATAGTAACAATGCAACTTGTACAGTAATGTCAAGGAAGAGTTATTTTACTCATCTAATTTAACGACACAATGTACACAGTTGTCTGATTGATGACACTCATGTACATACACATAATAGGAATATGTGCTATCATTGAGGTGATCCACTTAGCACATATAATCTAGTAATGGATGAACTGAACATATCGTTGCAAAGTACGTGTCACATTTATCTACAAATTCTATTATCATAGCCATTTATAATCTAAAATTTAGACTCGTTTAGGATTTGACCTATTGTATTAGTTTCATGTCAAAGTAATACTAAGGTACCTAATGAAACTAGAATATTTTTGATAGAAAGTTGTAGCTTGTTTTATATCATGAAAATGAGATGAGATAGCATACCAATCGTCTTATCGTCACGGAAATGCAGATCATGAATGCTCCAATAAACATATGAAAGAACCCGAGCTGCCATTTGTACCAAGATATCAGCTACATGATTTAGTTTTGCAATGTAATGCCACCGAAGTGAGGGAATTATCCAGAAGCAAGTAAAAACTCATCTCTTATAGAATAAACCTTGACTAGCTCTGGAACTAACTACAGAGATCTCTACAGGCACTAAGATCCTTTGAGGCATTACCACAAACAGGTAGACTGCATTACAGATGACCCAATGCTCAACTAACTTGTTAATTTTGGATCTAAATTTACGGTCTTTTTAGGAGGTATCAAGGAGAAATCAAAGATGTGAACATGGTTTACACAAAGAAAATATTTTATTGATTCGAATGTGGTACCTATCAGCAAGGGATAAACAAAGAGATAACACACAAGATTTTCACAGAACACTTTGGATCGCGAAACAAAATGAGCCCCACTCTCTGATAGTTTAAGGGTAAATTACACTTAAATACCCAACGTTTGCTCAATATCGCACCAAAATACGCAAAGTTTAGAACCTAATTTAAACGCTCAAAGTTTCTTAAATTTGCACTTTAATACCCAATGCAAAGCAAACGTGAGAATGTTGCCCTAAAAATTCTCATGTGATGCTCACATGTTATTTTTAGAACATTTTAACACTTACTTTTTGTTAAACCTATTGTTAAACCTGTCAAAATCCCATTTTAAGCTAGAGTTAGTGGAGATTTAAAGTAGAATTTAGAGGGTTTAACGATAGATTTAACAAAAAGTAAGGGTTTAAATGTTTCGAAAATAGCACCTGAGTGTCACATGAGAATTTTTGGGATGAAATTATCACGTTTGCATTGCATTGGATATTAAACTGCAACTTCTATAAACTTTGGGTATTTAAGTGCAGGGTTTTAAGTTTTGAGTATTTTGGTGCAATATTGGGCAAACTTTGCGTATTTAAGTGTAATTTACCCATAGTTTAATAACATGTTACAGTTTAGAAAACCCCCCTCAACTATGGCGAGCGTCTTAGAAATTCCCCTTAACTTTGAAAATTCAAGAAAACCCCAACAATTATGCAGCTCTCACAAAATGTCGTGATCTTTCACACTTTTCTCAACAAACTCCCTAACGCCATTACTTCAAAATGTGAAATGAGAGAACATCCTTTAGGAATCAACCCATTTAATTTAAAAAGAAACTCTCAATTGGCAAAAAATGACATTGACCAATTTACAATATCTTCTCTCTCTCTCTCTCTCTCTCTCTCTCATCCTACAAAAGATCAGAGTTTTTTGATCGAGGGGTATTTCGGTCTTTCTCTCATCCTACAAAAGATTAGAGTTTTTATGATCGAGGGGTATTTCGGTCTTTTCTAACTCACCTTTTGTCATGTGACATGTTATACTTAATAGCATTCATTTTCAGGTGCTAAGCGTGTGAAAAGTTCAATAGGGTTAAATCAAAATTGCAAAGTTGAGGGAGGTTATCTGCAACTTAGACATAATATAACATATTTAACAACACAAAAAAGTACCAAAACGTTACGTTTAACCAAAAAATTAAGGGATTATTTTTTTCTCATCTTTGCATAATTCTTTTTCAATAGTACAATATCATAGTTTCTTTGCCTTGAAAATAAGTGTTTATATTCACATTGTTGGAGATTAACCTGAATAATTAGTTAGGATCCCTCAAGCAAGAGAATCTCATGTAATCTGAGTTGTTATTAGTTGTTAGCATGAGAAGTGGTCAAGATAACGAACCTGTACATTTGAATTTTTAATTTGTATATCTCATCTATAAATATATGATGATGCCCAACGTAAAGGGCAATCTCTTCCTGCTCTTTTATGGTATCAAAGCCCAAAAGTACTAAACATCTCTGTCCTCATGGCTTCCTCCTCCTCCTCCTCCTCCTCCTCCTTCTCGTCTATTATCTCCTCTATTATAACAAGTTTGCAATCAAAGAGTGGCTTTCATCCAATCTCCATCAAGCTCGATGGACCCAATTACTTGCTATGGTGTGCACAATTCGTGCCTATGCTGCATGGTCTTTGCCTCCTCGGCTATATCGACGGTTCCTTCAAGTGTCCAGATCAGCATCCCGTTGCTCTCTCCACTGCTACGAGCGCCTCTTCTTCTGCTAAAAATCAGACCATCCTTAATCCTGCATTTGATGCCTAGATCGATCAAGACCAACTCATCTTGGGTTGGATTCTATCGTCACTCACAGAGAATGTACTTGCTCAAGGTTAGTTATGATACTTCTCATGCGGCATGGTCTACACTCCAAACATTGTTTGCATCATCTTCTCGAACAAGGATTCATGATCTTAAAACATGATCTCTCCAACTTCACCAAATGATCACTTTCAATGGTCGACTACATCAAGATGATCAAAAGCTTTGCCAATTCCCTTGCTACTGTTGGTCATGATGTGGCAATGCAAGATCTAATTGATCACACTCTCAATAGTTTGGGTCCTAGTTATCATCCTTTTGTTATTTCTATTTATACTAAGCTAGATGATTACAATGTTGATGAAGTGCATAGTTTGCTGTTGAACTATGAATGCCATGTTGAACATCATAGTCGTCCTATTGAAAACATTCAGTTATCGGCAAATGTTGCCTCAAAATAACCTCTGAAGGATAAAAGCTTTCAACCACCTCATCAAGCGGGTGGTGGTCCCAGCAACAATTATCATCATCATGGTGGAAAAACCCGAGGTTGTGGTCATTATCACAACAACCCTCGATCTGGTTCCTCGCAATAGAAGTTGCTTTAGTGTCAACTTTGTGGAATCATTGGCCACTCTGTTCTCACATTCGCCGCCTATTTGGTATCTCCTTTCAAGCTGCACAAATGTAACCATCGGCCTTTGTAGTAGCCCTCCTAATATGATGGATCACAATTGGTACCCGGACTCAGGTGCTACCAACCATCTCGCTACTGACTTAAACAATTTATCAATGCGCTCGAATTACTCTAGTCCTGACACGATCATGGTTGGTAATGGTAATGGTTTAAGTATATCCCATATTGGCTTGTCTCCCTTACATACATCTAATGGTTCTATTACTTTACAAAATATTCTTCATGTTCCTATAATTATAAAAAAAATCTATTAGCTATTTCTCAATTTTGCAAAGATCATAATAGTTCCTTCATTTTTACCTCTCCTGGTTTTCATGCTCAGGACAATCAAATGGGGAATGTGCTTCTTGAGGGGCCACTTAAAAATGATCTTTATCAGCTTCAAAACTCTTTGCCTACAAATAATGGTCAACGATGGGCATTGTTTGGTGTATGTGCATCTATTGCATTTTGGCATCAACGGCTAGGTCATCCTAATCCTGCTACTGTTCATTGTGTCATCTCTAATTTTGCTTTGCTTGTTTCATATAAATCTTTAACCGTTTGTAGTTCTTGCCAACTTGGTAAAAGTCATTGTCTTCCATTTTTTCCTAGTAATTAAATTTTTGCATATCCATTGGATATGACATATTCTGATGTTTTGGGGTCTTGCTCCTTTTCCTTCTGTTTGTGGTGCAAAATATTATGTTCCCTTTGTTGATGGTTTTAGCAAATTTACATGGATATTTCCTTTACAATGTAAATCTGAAGTTCCATCAATTTTTCGTCAATTCCAAAACAAAGTTAAAATTTATTTTGGTCAAAAAATCAAATGTTTTCAAATTGATAGAAGTACTGAATGTAAACCTCTTTCTTCTTTATTTTTTTCTTGTGGAATCCTCATCGAATTTCATGAATGTAAACCTCTTTCTTCTTTATTTTCTTCTTGTGGAATCCTCATCGAATTTCATGCCTACATACACATGACCAAAATGGATCTGCTGAAAAAACACAGACATATAATTGAAAGGGTTTTTTTCCTAGAAACCACCTTAAAATAGGGTAATTATACAGAAACCACCTTTCATTTTTAATTTATACATAGACCACGTTTAAAGTTAGTTTTTGTTACAATCAACCACCTCGCAGTCAAATTCTTCACTTAAAACCTAAAATTACCCTTAAAAAACTCGCATTCAATGTACATGACTGATTTTTTTAGTGTTTACGTCTTGTTAGGACAACTCACGTACGTTGAACTTGACTTTTTAAAGCTTATTTTTGGTTTTTAAGTGAAAATTTTACTAGGAGGTGGTTGATTGCAATAAAAACCAACTTTAAAGGTGGTTTATGTATAAATTGAAAATAAAAGGTGATTTTCGTATAATTATCCTATCGTTAAGGTGGTTTCTAGGAAAAAACCCTAATTGAAACTGGCCTCACTTTGCTTGCAAATGCTTCTGTTCCTTCTAAATATTGGTTTGATGCTTTTGAATCGGCTACTTATCTCATAAAGCACTTGCCTTCAAAGGTAATTGGTTATCTTTCATCTTGAGAAAAACTTTTGGTTCATCACCAGATTATAGATTCCTCAAAGTTTTTGGTTGCGCATGTTAACCTCATCTTCAACCCTATAATCAAAAAAGTTACAATTTTGATCTGCTCGTTGTGTATTTTTTGGATATGGTAGCTAACATGGTTATGAATGTTTATATCTTCCTTCCAATAGAATTTATATTGCTCGAAATGTGGCATTTGATGAGTGTGATTTTCCCTTTTCCTTGAAAAAATGTGAACCCTCCACAACTATATATCAACCCTCAATTCTTTGTCCAGTTCCTCTTATTTTTCCACAGTCGTTCTCCAATACAAATAGGTTAATTATATCACCTACACAACCTATAATCACTTCAAGACCTATTACTTCCACAAGCAACGAGACCATTCTTGAGGCATCACCTGTTGGAGCACAAGAACCTTTGATAGCTCATTCTTTGCCTTCTATTCCTGTTGATCCTCATGGTATGCATGTTTGTAACTCTATTCATCAAATGCAGACTCAAGCCAAATGGGGGTACTTAAACCTAATCCAAAATATGCCATGCTAACAAGTTCTTTTCCTGAAATAGAACCTAATTGTTATACAACAGCTTCCAAGGATCCTCATTGGCGCATTGTAATGGCTGGTGACTACACAGCGCATATACAAAATGGTACTTGGATTTTGGTTCCGCCATTAGTAGCCAAGAATGTTGTTGGGAATAAATGGGTTTTCCGTATTAAGAGGAAACCTAATGGCTCGGTGGAACGCTTCAAAGCGCGTTTAGTTGCGAAAAGATTTAATCAACAACATAGTCTTGATTTTGAAGAAACATTCAGTCATGTTGTCAAACCTATCACCATCAGAATTGTTCTTTCCATGGCTATTACCTTTGACTGGAAAAGTAAGCAACCTGATGTCTCTAATGCCTTCCTTCATTGTGTCCTTCAAGAAGTTGTTTATATGAAGCAACCTGTCGGGTTCATCCATCCACGCTTTCCTCATCATTTCTATCAATTGCACAAGTCCTTATATGGCTTGAAACAAGCTCCTCGCGCTTGGTTCAATCGTCTTAAAGATAGTCTTCTTTGCTTAGGATTTGTGGACTCTTATGCTAAAATATCTCTCTCTTTATTAGACGAACTTCATCATATGTTATTTTCATTCTTATATATGTTGATGACATTATTACTATTGGTTCGTCTTCTTTAGAGATTGATAAAATTATTAATGCCTTGGTCTTATCTTTTGCCCTCAAGGATCTTGGTTCTTTGAGTTACTTTCTTGGCATAGAGGCTTCCCGCATTAATGTTGGTTTGCATCTCTCAACACAAGTACATAAATGATCTGTTGATTTGCACAAAAATGGATTCGGCCAAACCAATGTCGACTCCTATGTCATCTTCAACAAAATGCATTGCTTCTTTTGGACAAGCTTATTTTGATCCTACAAATTATCAGAGTATATTTGGTGCCCTTCAATACCTTACTATCACAAGACCAGATATTTTTTTGCTGTGAATAAGGTATGTTAATTCATGCAAGCTCCAACTATATTGCATTGGATGGTAGTTAAAAGAATATTGTGGTATCTCAAAGGAACCATCACATCTGGCATCTTCATTTGTCGATGTCCATCATTTTCCTTGCATGCTTATTTAGATGCTGATTGCGCTGGATGTCACGATGATCAGTGCTCTCAAGGTGGATTTTGTATTTTTCTAGGCCCTAATATTATTTCTTGGAGTTCTAGAAAGCAAGATATAGTCTCTAGATCAAGCACAGGATCTGAGTATAGAAGTCTAGCTTGCACCACATCTGAGGTAATGTGGATACAAAAATTACTTTGCGAATTACGTGTCTCTCAACCATTACCACCGACTTTGTGGTGTGACAACTTGGGTGCTACTTTCCTTACTGCTAATCCAATCCTTCATTTTTGCATGAAACATGTCTAATTTCTACTGTGGATCAAGTGGCAGATACTCTCATGAAGCCACTCGCAGATGACCGCTTCAACGAACTTCGTGATAAGCTCACCGTTGTTCCACTACAGCCTCGCTTGAGGGGGCCTGTTGGAGATTAACCTGAATAGTTAGTTAGGATCCCTCAATCAAGAGAATCCCATGTGATCTGAGTTGTTAGTAGTTGTTAGCATGAGAAGTGGTCAAGATAACAAACATGTATATTTAAATTTTGAATTTGTATATCTCATCTATAAATATATGATGATGCCCAACGTAAATGACAATATCTTCCAGCTCAATTCAGTACGCAAAACTCATAGCTTTATGGTAAAATTATTGTGCATTTAATTTGTTTTGATTCTTTGAAAACCTTTTAAACTGTTAAATATTGTTTAAAAGCCATTTACTATAATAATGCACACTTATTGAACATGTTATCTCATCTAGCTTTACTTTTCACCAAAATTCATATTTGGCAAAGAACAATATGAAGTAAATTTTTATTAATTAAAACAAAATTGTACATGTCAAAATGTTTTAAGCTTAAAAGAATAAATGATGTCCAAATCTAGAAGATATATAACCATTTGTATAGAAGAAAAAGGACAAACCATATAGAATAGAACATTTCAATTTGACTTATGAAGCTCTTATACATAGTAGCATTGCATCCTTAGATAGGGACATCTTGTCCATATATCCCTCAAGCTATTAATATGTTATTCCAGGCTTATTAGTCAAACGCAAGGGCCTTGACCTACTTTCAAAGGCTAAGTGTGGGTGTGCGATATATTTTAGTTAAATTGATTACCTGGCACTCTAAGCGGTTTGCTGACGTAGCATGGTCTAACGTTAGGCAAGAGCAAAACATTCCTGCAAGAATTGATAATATCGTTGGGATTTAGGATGCGATTTAGTTTTTTTTTTCAAATTTAGAGAGCTGCAAATGTCCACATGGGGGTAATGGTTAGTAGTCACAACATTGAGATATTAAACAACAAACATGTATAGACACGGGCAAATATCTAAGTCTGCAAAATAGTTTAGGCGAGATATTTAGGAGCTAATTGGTTGCCACATGACTGCTCTGTTGACAACTGTATTACTAGTATAATATAGATAGATGTGTTTGTGGTAATCAAGATGAATTAGTCTTTTCCTAGACTAATTTGCGAGTTTAAGCTATTTTGCAATCATTTGAGTTGAAGCTATTTGGCAATCATTTGGTTTTGGGAGATGGATACGTGTGAAACATGTTCGATGAAAAATTATTGTGTCTATGTGATGTTGTTGTGTTTTTCGCTCTTGTAACACACCGGTTATGAGTTTACACTTGTTTGACACACAGATTATGTGTTTACACTTTATCAAATAGCTCTTGATATTTGAGAATTTAGTATTATATATTTTAATAGCTATGATGGTGATTTTTTTATTTGAAATGGAAAGAAATTGAAAGCATGAGAAAAAGTAAAATGATCTTACATGGAGCTAGGTTTTTAAATTGAAAAAATGGAATAAATTGGGAGATATATTCTTTTTATCTAAAGATTAAAGTAATTTTATACGGAGAAATAAACGTTAATGGTGACAAAGAGAATAACGCTGTGGATATATCATATGAAATCGAATCCATCCTATCTTCCTAAGCTAAATAGAAAAAAAAAAAAAAAAAAAATCCAACTATTTTCGAGTGAGTCCAAATTACTCTTTACCTATTTGATATGTACCTCCAGCTTAATAGCTATGCTGTACACTTTAAGATAAAACAACAATGAAGAAAAAGTTTTAAAAAGTGGGTGAGAATAGAAGATCAAGAATTTAGGGCAACTTTTGTAACTCCGATCCCCTCGTTTCTTTCCGGTGCTTTCTCTCTCCTCTTTCTCTCTCTACTCCTCTGCCTCCCGGCGACCACCCCCGCCGCCTGTCACCGCCTCCATCGCCGGTGATAGCCGCTTAAAACCTGCGTGGCATCAGCTAACATTTTAAGGTATTTTTTTTTCTATTTTCCTTATGTTTATCTCTTTTTAGTTTTCTTTGCCTCAAGTGTCTCCCTCATTCTGTTAATATTTCTTCTTCTACTCCTCTTCTGCGGATTTTTCTTCCTAATCTCTGGAAAAATCGGATTTTTAGCAGAAATTGACGGAAACAGTGTTATAATTTGCTTGAATTTCTACACTTTTGTACAAGAAATGTTTGTGAAATAGTTAAATTTGTTGGAAATCAACAATTTTCCTCGATTAGTTTTCTTGTTGAACTTCAAATGGCTGTTCATGGTGTGCTAGTGGGCTCCCGTTAATTGGGACACTAATCGACTGAATTCAATGCTGACTGAATCCAGTACATTTGAAGGACTGTGTAGATTACCTACCATTTATGAATAAAATAAAATTTTTAGTAATTTTGCATTGCTTTGCTTGCTCTTGATTAATAGTAAGATGCATTGCCAATTTTTGCGATCGGTTATGCTGAAAAGAAGGAAGCTTTATTTTCTGTATGGGATGTTCTGGTAAGAAAAATAGAGCTGTGGAAATAAATACTGTCTGTAAGATTTATATTTTACATGTTTTGGTAAGCAAAGTTGTATTTAGAAAAGCTAAATAAACTTACAGTTGGTGGAAAGCTGCAGCAAATGCTGCAATACTAAAAAGTAAGCGGCACATCATCAAACATAGATTTTCAATCCAATCTATTGAAAATCATCTCTAACTATGAAGTTATAGATATACAATCAATAGAGTTGAAGTTGATTTCGTGTAGCAAATGTTGCATGCAACATTTGTTGCATTTTATTTTTGGAGCAAAGCAACAACGCCTTATCCTGTCCGATACTTTCTTTCAATACTCGAAATGAAGACGGCTTTACCTGATGGGATGGCACCCTAACTTATAGTGGAGGAACAATACATTGGCATGTTGCACATGTCAAGATATGTTGATAGAGTTAAAATATATAGGATTAATATTCCGGTGCCCTAAAGTATGGTGTAATTACACGGGTGGCTCCAGAGTCTACATATCTACTCAACCAGTCTACATATCTACACAACCTGAGTCACAGATTTTAGCTACATGGATGGCCTGGAATCTGATGGTAGTTTATGCCTTTTGTATTTCTGCTTTTTGGAGTTCTTGTTGGATGTTGGTTAGTGCTAGGATTGGGGTTAGGGTTAGGGTTAGGTTTTGGGTTAGAATTAAGGTTATCACAAAGATTACTGACTGTAGTTCTATTATTATAACCCTAATCCTAACCTAATAGTCAGTAACCATTGCTACAACCCTAATCCTAGCCCTAGACTTATTCCTAAGCCAATAAGAACTCTAGTCAACAAAAAACAATGGCGTTGACCCACTGTTATTGTAATAACCTCAAAATTTTCTAGTAGCTTATCCTTTTACAATATTCGGTAACGAGTTAAAATTTGAAAAGTATTGTATTACTATATGATATAGTGATACTATTTAACTATGGTCAATCGAGTGAAATTTGGGAGCCCGGATGGTTAACAGTAAATATACGTGAATTGATATACTAGTAGCAAGTGAATATAGAACATGTGGTGTTGCAAAAGATGGAATATTAGGTGAAATTAATATTAACTAAGCGTTATTTGGTTAAGTCTGACACATATACTATGAGTTGTCACTCCTTGAACTCTAGTAGCAAACTCTAGTAGCAAGGCTGGATAAATCTAGTGGCAACACATGTCCACTCTTAATAATTAACATAAATTCCATAATGGAGAATTAACTCCATTTCTATCCGTCATCTTCTCAAACCCCCCAAATTCTACTGAGAACCTCCAACAAAAATCCCCTTTTCCCACCACTAAATCTTTAGAAGTTAGTAGCTAATCCTTTGGGTATTTCATAGCTCCAAGTTGGAGGAACTTAGAAGGAGAAGAAGATCAATTCCAAGGTATGGAATTTAACCCTAAACTTGATTATTAGATCCATTTCCTTTCTTGTATTCACTTACAAAGAACTAAATAAATCATATTAGAAATTTTTTGTTTAGATAAGAAAGTAAAATTGTAAAATAAAATTTGTAGGATAGCTGAAGAAAATTAGAGATAGGATGGATTGTTCAACAATGTAATTAGGGCTCAAATTTTGTCTGCACCATGGTAGGAAAAAACTTCATATCTTTCTATCTAGGAATCCTTTCTTCGAGTCCTTTGTTGTGTTGGAATGTAGACAAGTAGTAGAAAACTCTGATATAATATGTTACCAATTTTTATTGCAAATTATTACCTGAATTTATTTGATACAATGATTGTGTTTCCAGCCCAGATCTATTTTGGTGTGTTCGTAGTAATTCATGTATATTTTCTAATGTAGAACTTGTAAAGTTGTAATAATGCACTGTTTGAAGATTATGAAACTAGACAGGTATAATAACTGTCTGTGTAAACTTTTCTACATTTAGGTATAATTTGATATATTAACGAGTGAGATAAAATACACAGAAACTATCCTTTTTCAAAATTTTATGCGCAACTGTAGTAGAAAGTGTTTATCTCCCTTTATATAACTCATATCGATGATCCGTTTGCGCCATTAGAAAGTGGACTCAAATAGCTATCTGATATATAACTTATAGGTGTATGACATGCTATTATGTTCAGAAATGGCTAGAGAAACTGATTGACCAGAGGTTGTCCTGTTTGATAGAAAGATATCAGATACGCGTTAGAAAGTGATCCTTCTTACTTTTCAAATTTTAACTCGTTACTTAATATTGTAAAAGGATAAGCTGCTGGAAAAATTTGAGGTTATTACATTCTCCCCCCTTAAGGAATTTCTCCCCAAAATTCACGTACCTTAAAACAAGTGCAGATATGTTTTCTGCATTTCTTCTTCATACTTCCAAGTTGATTGTTCAACTCCATGGTTGTTCCACAATATTCTCACCAACGGGGTTGATTTACTTCTTAGAGTCTTTTCTTTAAAATCAAGCACTTAGACAGGTCTTTCTTCGTATGATAAATCCTCTTGTAGTGGCAATGTTTGATGTGAGATGATATGCTTTGGAACCGGGACATATCTCCTCAAATTTGAAATATGGAAAATATCATGTATCTTAGATAGCTCATGTGGTAAAGCTAATTGATATGCGACTGGTCCCATAGGGCAGCAAAGGCAAGTCAGCGGCTGAAAAGGTCAGGTCAACCAATAAACCAAGCGCCAGAGTGAGGGACAGCTAGCCAGATAAGACGAAAGGAAGAAGAAAAGCTCTGTTCCAAATGATCGGGAAGTAATGATCGAATGCCAAGTAGAGTTGATAAAGTGGAGTACTGCAGTCGTCCGGCAAAAGACAGAATTCTGGCCTTTTCTTTCCAGAATCTCACATGGCCTAATGTATTTAGGGCTCACCTTGTGCTTCTTCCCAATTCTGACCACGCCTTTCGATGGAGTTGCCTTTAAAATTACATGGTCTCCAACTTGAAATTCTTAATCTCTTCGTCAATTATTTGCATAGCTTTTCTGTCTGCTTTGAGCTATGCGCGATCTCTGTTGTATTATTTTGACTTTAGCAGTTGTTTGTTAAACAATGTCAGGTCCGTACAACGGACTGTTACCAATTTATTCCTCACGAATTGGCGATCTACACTTTCTCCCATATAATGCCAACAGAGCCATGCCAATGTCGGGCTAAAACTATTATTGTAGGCAAATTCAACCAAGGGCAAGTGTACAGTCTCTCAACATATCTTCTAGAGTCTGAATAGTTCTCTTTGACTGTCCATCCGTTTGAGGATGAGCGGTGTGCTAAAGTTCAATTCAGTTCTCAATGCTTTATGTAAGCTCTTACAAAATCGATATGTGAAGCGAGGATCTCGATCAGATACAATGGACTTAGGTATTCCATGGAGCTATACTATTTCTTCAACATAAAGATTCGCCAATTTCTCCATGGAATAGGAAATATTGTATGCAATGAAGTGAGCTGACTTGGTGAGACGGTCAACGACTACCCAAGTAGCATCTTCTCCTCATGCCGTACAGGGTAAATCGGTGACAAAGTCCATTGTGATATGATCTCATTTTTCATTCTTGAATAGGTAAGGGTTCTAGCAACCCATATGACTTCTGGTGTTCTATTTTCACTTGTTGATATGTTAAGCACTTTATGAGTAAAGATGTAAGCCTCATGTTAATTTCTTTTTGAGTAGAGATGTACTTTAAGCTTTTATGATCAATAGATACATCAGAATTTACCCCATATAAATAGTGCCTCCAAAATTTTCACAGCAAATATCACTACAGCTAGCTCCAGGTCATGAATGAGGTAGTTTTTCTCATGAGGTCTCAATTGTCTTGTAGGCTATCACTTTATCATTTTGCATTAATACACATCCTAAACCTTGTAAGGATACATCACTAAAGATCACAAACTTACTTGAACTTGAAGGCACAGCAAGAACATGAGTTGTTACCAATTGTCTTTTCAACTCTTGAAAATCTTCTTGACACTTATCGCTCCATATGAATTTGACATTCTTTCGAGTCAAATGAGTCAATGAGGTTGTCAATTGAGAAAAGCCTTTTACAAACCCCTGGTAATACCCAGCTAATCCTAAGAAACTTCGAATCTCTGTTATTGTAGTTAGACAAGGCCAATTTACAATAGCTTCTAACTTGGTGGGATCTATGGATAATACCTTCCCTAGAGATTACATGCCCCAAAAATAGTACTTTCTAGGGGTGCTAAACCGTATCCGTATCTGAGTAAATATTCGTAACCGTATCCGTTAGGATATGGATATGGTTACTCAAATCTATAACCGATAGGATATGGTTATGAATATGATTTTATAGTGAAATATTCGGATCCGTATCCGAAATATCCGGATACATATTAGTCATATTGTTACGATAGTTTTAATCCTTATATTATGGATTTGAAGTTAATTTTGATGATCAAGCTTAACTCTTCAGATATAATGAACATATTAATGAACTCTTTTGCACCACATAAACTATATATTTTTTAATACTATCTAGTTTTCTCATATCCGCTTTGTATCTACATGCATATCCGCTTATATATCCGCTTGTATATCCGTATCCGTATCCGATTTTAGCGGATACGGATATGAATTTTCCTTACCGAGGTATATCCATATCCGTATCCGAGATGGGTAAGCGGATATGGATATGGTAAGTATCATATCCGAGCCGTATTCGGACCGAATGCACCCCTAGTACTTTCTCCATCCAAAACTCACATTTCTTGAGTTTAGCATATTTATCGCTCAACGTCTGCAATACTATTCTTAGATGTTCTTCATGCTCTTGTGAGCACTTAGAGTAGATTGGGATATCATCAATAAAAACCAGAACAAACTAATCTAAATAAGGTTTGAATACTCGATTCATTAAGTAAATGAATGCAGATGGTGCACTTATCAGTTCGAAGGGCATCACCAAAAACTCATAATGACCATATCGTGTTTTGAAGGTAGTCTTCGGTGTGTCTTCTAATTTGGTTTTTAATTGGTGGTAACTTGACCTCAAGTCTATTTTAGAAAAAATTTCACCTTGCAGTTGATCAAATAAATCATCAATTCGGGGAAGTGTATATTTATTCCTGATGGTCATTCTGTTCAATTCTCTATAGTCAATTCATAGTCTCATTCTACCATCTATCTTCTTCATAAAAAGAATCGGTGCTCATTAAGCAGACACATTAGGGCTTATAAATCCCTTATTCAATAACTCTTGCAATTGTTCTTTTAATTCTTTCATTTCTATCGGAGCCAATCTATAAGGGGCTGTTAATATGGTGGTTGTCCCGAGAATTAAGTCTATAGCAAACTCCATTTCTCGATTTGGTGGTAGGTCTGTTATATCTTTCGAAAACACATCCGGATAGTCTTTAACAATAGGTATTTCTTTTATCTGCTTTTCAACCAGCTCATTGACTACACAAGCTAAATATCCACTACTTCAATGTCTCAACAATTTAGTAGTTTCGTAAATGGGATTATTGACACTATTGACCTTCTATTGTCTCCTTGAAAGACAAATCTTGGGGTTCCCTCTGGTTCAAATTCTATCACTTTTCTAAAACAATCTATGGTGGCACGGTGTGCTGCTAGCCAATCCATACCTAGAATAATATTGAAATTTGACATCGCATGACAAATTAGATCCACATTCATGGTTTGATCTCCCAGTAGGATTTCACAATCCTTATATAATAAACTGTCACCCATTGGTGTAGACACAAGCAAGTCACAATCTAGTAATAATGGGGTATGATCAAGTTTGCAAGAAAATTGAGGAGATACAAATGAATGTGTAGATCCCGGATCAAAAAGTGCATGAGCAATGAATGAATTAACATGAAGTGTACCTTCCACTACAGTTGGCAAAGCCTCAACATCCTTCCCTGACCCTTTGAAATTTGCTGGACGGTCTATTGTGACTGAGCTCTCCAAGACGGGAAGTCTAATTATTAAGATGCTTCAGCTCGAGTGGTGCTAGTTACCTCAAGAGCTCGCTCTATTGTGGACTTATTTCTCAAAGTTGAACAATTCTTTCTAATATGCTGAAATTGTCCACACCCGTAACAGTCACGCTGGAATTGGCAGGATCCAGTGTTATTCTTTCCACATCTTGGACATGACGATGGTCTAGTTTGTTGGTTGGAACAGTTAGAGCGAAAAGGTTGGTTTGAGGCTGCCGATCACCCAACTTGGTTCGACGTTAATCTTCCTATTGTGGGACCTTCATCCATCTTCGAGTGCTTTGTAGAGAATTGTCTCTTGTTTTTAATCTCCTGATACTCCATTTGATCCATCTCTTCCTCATAGCAATTTTCACCAAGTCTGCATAATTTTCGAAGTTTGAGAGGCACAAGCCTTCCCCTGATAGCTCCTTTCACTCCCCTTTGAAACTTCTTCACCTTTTTAGTTTCATCGGCAACCGAGTGTGGACTTGATTGTTGAGTAAAATTTGCCTCATACTCAAGTACACATGTTGTTTTGTTTCAACTTTTGAATTCTATAGCCCATTGATCTTTAACACTCTCGGGGATATATTACTCCTTAATCAGCTCCACAAGTCTCTTTCAATCTACTTTTCTTTGAGCTACATCTTTTGGTCTTTGGGTGGCTCTCCACTAGTGTTCTGCCTCCCCTCGGAACATGGTAGCTGGTAGCAAAAAATACTTTATGTTCTTCAGTACAAACACTAGTACTTGGTAGATCTTCTCTTTTTGTAAAATCCAATCCTCGGTAAATACTGTAGTCCCTATGGATATAGGAGGATTTAACTTTCCATATTGCTCTAACACAGCTATAGGATGTGAGGGTTGGTTATTTCCAGGATCGAAACGTTGCTCCAGGAGTTGAGCCACTCGTTTTAGTAGGTCTAACGTTGGAGTTACGGCGCTGTTGGCGGCCTTTTGGTTTCAAATGTTGTTTATTGGGTTATGTTGATCTGCCCGCATCCTTGAATTAGGGGTTGGACTACTCTCTGCAACACTTTCCGAGTTTTAGTTGGCTGCGTTATTTTGTTGATTTGATCTTGTTCTCACCATCTTGTCTACAAAGACACAAAGCAACTTGTTAACTTGCTATAATCGGTCCAACTTTAAAGCTATGTAATTTCAGTTATTTACATAACATTCAATGATTATCACAATATTTCAAACATCGCTGCTGGTTTTCATAAGATAATATTTTGTCAAACTATTTTTCATTCATATATTAGTTGCATTTACATAATTTTTACAAATATATCCTAGCTTCAGCCAAAAATACACCCTTTCCCTTTGTACACAAAAGTTCAAAATACCATTCTACCGATTATGAGCTAAACCCCAAAATACACCATCTAGGTGTCAAATATTCCCCAAAACGATAGCATAACCCGTCCTACTATTTTTTCCATGGGTAGATCCACACTGGACGATGTATCAGGGTTCTCTTTTATGTTTTCAAACTCATCAGGTTCCGAATCTTCCATAGGTTCCTCCTCTTGCTCTTGCTCTTTCTCTTTTTTTATAAGCTTGACCTCAGGTTCCTCACCCTCCACAAGCTCATATTTCTCTAGATCTTCTTCATTAGGTTCAGGTCCTTCGGAGTCCTAGCCCTCTACGGGCTCTGGCTTCCCTAAATCTTTATCATTCATAGATTCATGCTTCATCACGACGGAATTGTTGTTGGCCACCTACGTAGCCGGGAGAAGAGTCAAATTCCGAGGTATGCCACATATCTAAGCTGTCACATATATTGAATTGGTAGAGCTTGACACTGTTGGAGTCTCGCCCCCAGTATCTTGAGCCTCTAGAGTTAGTGAGTTTGGAGACTTAGTTAATATTACCTTTAGATCTGTTTCATCGGGGTCATATTGCCAGTCATCATAGTCGGCAACCCCTGAATAGGAGTGGTCGCTCGACCCCTTTGACTGAGTGTCAGTATTGTTTGTGTCATGCGAGTCACTCACCCCTGTCATGAATAATCCATCAATTTTTAAAAAAGTAAAACATATATGCATGCATAAAACAAATAAACAACCTTCTAAAACATTATTAGATTTCCCACCACTGGTGACCTCGACGGTTTAGAGGTTCTAATATAGCTCCCACAGTCCTTGGTTTCGATTCAGGATGAGTTATCAAAAAAAAAAAAAATTAGATTGGTGTCTAACAAAATTCTATACATATGAACTTAAGAATCATCAAATCATCTTACAAATTCGTAATTACAAGGTTTGCCTTTAAGAATCTATGTGAACTTAATATTTCGCCAACTAACGTCCTATGTTCGACCCTAACGATTCCTATTGGTCTCGGTTCCACTGGTATTCTGCTTACAACTCTTAAGGTGTTAACCGGGCTCTAATACCACTTGTAACATCTCGAACCTTTATAACATAAGTATTCATGAAAATTTTAGCATGACCTAACCTATTTGAACGGTCAAGAGCGAACCAGTATAAGTATGTCATATATACACATGTACATCCAAAGTCACATATTTCATTCGACAAAAATATTATGTTGACGGCAGAGTCTAGCATAGTACCTGAACAGTGGCGTGCTGCTACAAAAGCACTTAACTATACACAATTTACCACAACCAATATATATATTACATTATCATAGTGTTTGGTTCATATTGCTAGCAAAATGCATTTGCAAACCCATCTAAGCTTCTACCTAGCAGTTGCTTGGTCCTGGGGATCCTTATTCCTGCTTAGATCGCTACCAGCGGACAAATGCAGCCACAAAATAGGTGGTGAGCGAAAGGCTCAGTAGGTAACAGTTCTTTTTTAAGGATCACTTTCGAACTCGTAACTGGTCTCCTATCAAATAGGACAGGCTCTGGTCAGTCAGTTTCTCTAGCCATTTTTGAATAAAATAGCATGCGATGCACCTATAAATTATATATCATTAGATAGCTATTTGAGTCAACTTTCTAGTGGCGCAAACGGATCGTCGATATGAGTTATGTAGAGGGAGATATACTTTCTATTATAGTTGTGCATAAAATTTTGAACAGGACAGTTTCTGTATGTATTTTATCTCATTAAGATATCAAATGATACATAAATGTAGAAAAGTTTCCATTGACAGATATATCTATCTAGTTTCATAATTTTCAAACGGTGCATTATTACAAGTTCTACATTAGAAAATATACATGAATTACTACTAACACGACGAAACAGATCTAGGCTGGAAACACAGTCACTGTATTAGATGAATTCAAGTACTAATTTGCAGCAGAAACTGGTAAAAGATTATATTAGAATATTTTACTACTTGTCTACATTCCAATGCAACAAAGGGCTCGAAGAAATGATATCTAGATAGAAAGATATGAAGTTTTTTCCTACCATGGTGCAGAAATCCAAGATTTTGAGCTCTCTAATTATATTTTTGAACAATCCATCCTATCTTGAATTTTCTTTAGCTATCCTACAACTTTTATTTTATAATTTAATTCCTTATCAAAATAAAAACTTCTAATATGGTTTTATTTTGTTCTTTGTGAGTGAATGCAAGAAAAGAGATAGATCTAACTATCAAATTTAGGGTGAAATTCCATATCTTGGAATTGATCTTTTCCTTCTAAGTTCCTCCAATTCCTGGCTATGAAATACGCAAAGGATTAGCTACTAACTTCTAATGATTTAGTGGTGGGAAAAAGGGGATTTTTGCTGGAGGTTCTCGGTGGATTTTTTGGATAGAGATGGAGTTAAGTCTTCGTTAAGGAATTTATGTTAAATGTTAAGAGGAGTGTTGCCACTAGATTTATCCAGCCTTGCTACTAGAATTTAAGGAGTGACCACTCATTACATGTGTCACACTTAACCAAATTTAGTTGTGCAATGCTTAAGTTAATATGGTTAGGTTTAGCATTACATAATTTAGTCTCTAATCACAATTAGTTCATAATTATAACACTTAGTTAATACTAATTCCACCTAATAACAAATATTCCATCTTTTGCAACACCCAATGTTCTATATTCACCTGTTACTAGTATTTCAATTCCCATAAATTTACCGTAAACAATCTGGGCTCTCAAAATTTCATTCAACTGGCCGTAGTTAAATAGTATCACGATATCATATAGTAATATATTACTTTTCAAATTTTAACTTGTTACTAAATATTGTAAAAGTATAAGCTACTGGAAAATTTTGAGCTTTTTATCGTTATATTCCAGGATCACTCGTGTAATTACAATCAGTAATATCAACATTACACTTGTAGATATGCATGCTCCACGTTACCTGTGTAATTACTAATTACATCATACCCAAGGCATCAGAATGTAATTAATCCAAACTAGAAATGTAGACAAATAAGGTGCTTCAATGTTTTGGTGTTTTGAACTCTTTCCTGGGGGTCATCTTGAATGCTTCATGTATTGAAGGTTTACGAGCTGCCAATTTTTGTTTAGCTGTGTGTGCTTTGTCTCGAGAAAAATATCGTTTAAAGAATTTGGAGGGTGGCAAGGTACACTATACACATGTTGTAGGCACCCACCTGGGGGTTCTTTCATATGTGAGGATTTAGTAGTCACAAGCTTTCCTTGAACTTATCTGGTACATCTCTACTGTGTCATAAAGAAGTGATAGTGCAGGGCATGTCCAGTATAGCATCTGGCTACTTTTCCTTGGACATGTATTTGTAAGTATGTTCTGCATGCCCCTACTTCTTCATGTGTCTTGTGGGATTCTTTGGTTCACGCAGTGTTATCTGTTACTCTAGGGAAATGCACATGAGAAATTTTTGCTATGATTATGGTTTTATTATATTTATTTATCTTTCTAGTTTTCTTTTGCTAGGAGATAGTGGTTTTCTGATTGTTGCTATGAAAGTTTATCTGTGTTCGATTTCAAATGCACTTCCATACGTAATTCTCATTTGATGAGAGAAGTTGTATAATTTTTCATGTTCTCCCTTTTCTTTTTGAGATTTTGATATTCCCTATAAGCTAACCTTAGTACTTAATTCTTGACACAGGAATCTCCTACTTACATGAGAGTTATCTCATAAGGAAAAGTGAAATGACAAGTGGTTTTGACAGCCAGACATTAGCAGAAAAGCTAAATAAGCTCAACAGTTCACAACAAAGCATTGAATGTATCCTTTGTTCGGGTTGCTCAATCAAGTATCACTGTAGATTTTTAACTAATACTTTTTGTTATCGGCAACATAGTTGAAATGAAGTAAAAGTTTTTAGTGAATGTTAAAAATTTATCGAGAAACATTTTTAGAACTTGGATGTCATGAGTCGTTGGATTTACTTTTGTCAAAATCAGAATTAAGTATTTTAATTTCTCATGCATTTCATTAATTATTTGTACCAAAATGCTGCCTTATATTTGGTAGAATGTTATTTGTGATTGTTAGAGAATAAAAATCATAACTCTTAACCCTCACTTAAAGTTTGGAGTTTTGATGTAGTCAAAAGGGACTTTCGACAGTATCAGCGTAACCCAAGTTTGATTCCCATCGCTGACAATTTAAAGTGGATTTAAAAAATATATTGTTTTGGCTACATGAGTCTAGGTTTCAGTCCATATAAAGGGCACTCAATCTGGAAGCATAGGTTAGAGTGTAAAAATTATAACCTTCACCCTCACCATAACTTCAAAGTTTTGGTGGAGTGGCAGGGTCCTTTGACAGTGATTAATGTCAATAATTTCTTGTCTGATTGCAGCGTGCTTTGTCAACTTAATAATAAACATTCATCTCCTTGAGTATCATACTATAATCGAGAACCAATTGTTCATGCTGCAGAGTTAGGCAACCCACACATCAAGATACACAGAAAAACCAATTTCTTAAGGGTTTTATTGGTTGAGCTATCAGTTTTGAATTCTCTGAATGTCATTGTATAGTAAGAAAACTACTTTATCTATTGTGTCAATAATAAAATGACGGCAAGAAATTCAACAGCTGCAATCCACAAACTGACATGAATACTCTTCTCCTTTCAATTTAAAAGCTAGACATCTGATTAGTTTGGTTTGAAGTGTCACTATCTTGAGATAATATTGCTTGAAGGTGCCTGACGAAACAATGCATCAACTGACATGTTATGTAGAGCCTTTAGGATTTCACTGCTATATCTTTGTAGATACACACTGGTGTAAAATATTTTGAAGTATGATCTTTTTATGTGAGATAGATATGGATTTGCCTTGGATCATATGAAGAGTCCATAAAATAGTAGGACCTAGACAAAATTTTCTTTCTAACTTGACAAATTAACTCCATAACCGCATAATCTCCTCACACAACTTTATCAAAATGAATATTAGTGATTGGAATTGCTATTGGATATGGCAGCTGATATTCTGTTTATTTGGGTTATTAGCCTATAAATTTCTTGCTATTATCCTAATCACTGATCTGACAGACTGACACAAACTACAAAGCTTATGGTTTAGTGCAAATGCTGCTATGGTCTTTATCTTCCTGCATACTCGAGCATCATTCCTATGTAACCAAGTTAGGGACTACATATGTAGATTATACTCACATTTTTTGTCATGCTTTTAGAAGTATCAAGCATTAGATTCTTGGTGGCGGTCTGTAACAGTCAGTATACATATTAAACTTCAATCCCGTGCCTTTCTCTTATACCGTTCTTCTTTGTCTCTTCTTCCATTTTTTTTCTTTCCTTTCTTAATTGATCAGGCTTTTGAATTTTAGCCATTGACAAACACTCGCAGATAACCTGTCTCACCACCTATCTTCGCTTGAAACATGAGGCTTCTCTTGTGAATTCAGCTTCTGCTGACTAATGATGTGAGTTAACTATCTCGAATCTAGCATTTTTATAAAGTTTGAATTAGTAAAGCTTTATCCTTCACTTGGAGTAGACTTTAGGACCTATCCATTGACTGCTTTCCGAACAGCTACTATCTCAATTCTAACTTTGAGCAGTTCTGCTGATATTCATTCGTTTCCTGTTCTCATTTCTTCTCACTCCATAGAAAAATTTAGGGTTATCAACCTTTATGGTTGTGCTAAGCCTATGGCATGTAATGAACATTGGGAGATTAGCACTTCATCCACTTTAGCATTTGACAAATTGCTTCTGTGCGTTAATATTGCCTCTAATGGTGGTACAAAACTGGCTTCTGCCAGTTAACGCTGCTTCGGAGAGCTTTTACTGACAATTTGTCTCCTTCTTAACCTTTGTTTGACACCATGAAAAGCTACCTATCCTGTTATGCAATTTGGTTCTCTCCATGTATGTACAAATCGGGATTAGCAGACTTGATGGATCTCTCACTCTAGCTGGCATCATTTGCTTCCATGAGGGAGAAGTCCTATAATATTCCTCTTTTTCACCGTCTTATCTCGCTCATTTTTTCTAGCTGTTAGCAGGTATAACCTTACCATATTCCCATGTTAGAACTCAGAGTGGAACTCTTCTAATCTTTTGCTTTCCCTATGTTTTGGATCTGTGTATTTATAGTCTGGTTGACTGACTAAGATTTTGGTATTGTGCGAAATGTAATTTTGATTTCTTTTTCATGTAGTCGTGTTTTAACTTCCTTCTTACTGTTTGTAGGTAAAGTTGATTGGTTTTTCTGGTTAATGTCCATCACATCTTTATTATAGGAATTTTGGAATATGTTTTACTTTTTTTTTTTTTAATTTAAGGGAACTACATTTTTCAATAGCTTGAATCATCATTATCATTGTTAGAGTATAAAATGATAATCCTCAACCATCACTACAACTTTGAAGTTTAACTTTGGAGTTTTAGTTTAGTGGCAAAGTCCTTTGACATGGTACCAGAGCAACCCAGGTTCAAATCTTACTTGCCATGGACTTCTAAAGCGGCTTTAAAAGAAGATACTGCTCCGTGAGTCTAGGTTTCGGCTCTCAACTTGTGAGGGCATGTTAGTGTATAAAATTTTAATCCTCAATCCTCACCACAACTTCAAAGTTGGTGTAGTGTCAGGGTCCTTTGACAGTCATCATCGTTATTTTCATTATCAACAGTCACAGCCATTATGATGTTACCTTTTTAATGGATAAGGGTTCACTTGTGGACTAGAACCTTAGAAGTTAGTCAGACACAAACACGTGCACGCGCACTCATATTGTTGTACTAGATCTCTTTCATAAGCTACTCGATTTTATGCTGCTTTAGAGAGGTAATGATGGAAGTTTTGCGTTCATTACCGGTTCTCAAAACACATTATTATGGGAACAATCTCTTGCCTTATATTTCTTGTAGATCATGTACTTTGGAGACTATCATGGTGCTGAAGGTGCATTATATTCCAGTGTTTTGATTACCTTTCAAGTAAAATATTTGGTGTTTTTGTTTGATATGTTTCTTCTATTTTAACAATATGTAACCCTTTTATTAAATTTGTTTTTGTTACCTTTTTTGGGGTTTAAAACTCATATTTTTATGCTTTTGGACTATACCTATCCTAGCTTTTATCCTTGTTCTTGTTTCTTAACTCTACCTAGCATTGTCCTCTTGGTGTATTTCTCATCGGAGAAAAGCTAAACAGGTTGTTGAGACATGGGAAAAACTATTTAATGGCTCTCCAAAGGAACAGAAAGTGTCTTTTCTTTATCTGGCAAACGACATATTACAGAACAGCAGACGCAAAGGAAGTGAATTTGTTACTGAGTTCTGGAAGGTTCTTCCAGGAGCGCTGAAAAATTTATATGATAATGGTGAAGATCATGGGAAGAATGTGGTTATGAGATTAGTAAGTTTATCTTTCAACTGTTGCCATTGCCTGTGCAATGGGTATTATGTAATTATGTTTGGGTGCACTAAAAATGGGGGGAAAAAATCTTATAAGACCCTAACTTTAAGTTCCTTATTTTTGCATTAGTTATTTTTCTGCTGGCAGTTTGCCAGCTTTACAAGAAATATTTATTTGATAATATTTTCAAAAGAGATTTGTTATCATGCTTGCTTAAACTTGACTTACCTGAGGTTATTGAAAAAAAAAAAAGCAGCCTTACTGGAGAATACTGGTGATGTATAGTGCATTTGGCTGGATAAATATGACATTGCTATTTTTCTGGTAGAGTTTGCAAAAATGTCTGACAAATTAAGTACAATATTCTCTATTGGCTCTCAGCTACTTATCTTTTAAGCTTTTAATCTACAGGATTTGCAACTAACGGGGTAAAGATGGATTAGATGAAATGTAAGTTTAGGAAGAAAAAAATGAAATAAGGGGAATAGTTCACATTTCCATCCTCCTATGCCCTATTTATGACTAATTTCTGAAACCTAAAGTAGGATGATTGACTAATAGATGAATTTATAAATAAGGGGAATAGTGCACATTTTCCTCCTATGCTGTATTCATGACTAATTTCTGAAACCTAAAGTAGGATGATTGACTAATAGATGATTTTATATGTTTGATTAATTCTACACATTTTCATCATCTTAAATTCATGGACTTTTCTTTTTTGCTTAGAACTAGTAAATACTAGAAACGAGATCATGGATGTGTTTGGTCTTATGGGTGACAATTGTGGGGATAATTATTTAGGTGAATACCCTGAGGACATGTCTAGTCATGAACTTGTCATGTTCGCATGCCTGTTCATGGCAATGTCATGTCTGCTTAATGTCCAGCATTGGACTGGGAAAAGTAGCTCTGTATGCATGCTTCCTTGATGACAGACGAATCTACCCTTTTACATGGCTTTTGATTGTCAGCATGAGTGAAAACAATATAAACAAACCATACAAATCGACTAACCAAAATAAACTAAAGATAAACAGAACTATAATTATCACTGTCACTGTCTTCATATTCATTGTCTTCATATTCATTTTAAGTCTTCTCCCAGCAATTTTGGTTCAGCTGTGGAGGAGCCATATGAAAGAATCAAAATAATTTTACAATCAGATGCAAACACGACACCAAGCCTCTGGAGGACTTTGTCAAGAGAGCAGTGGAAAGGAGGGGGGAAAACATCCAGGAAGACCATTCAATAGGTAGGAAATGAAACTTATTGGCAATGTATTTTAAGACTGTGGAACCAATGAGCAAGTCTTCAAAATTCTGCTATACTTGGAGAGAGTCAAGAAAAGGAAAGCTGGTATTTTTAATGTAGGAAATTGCATTCATCTCTGAACATACAAAATATAAGCACAAATAGCAATAATACTACATGGAGAAATACTGCCCATCTTAGGTGCCATGGTAGGCATGATCATCTGGGCATTACCGTTTGGTTTCATGTAACCTCCAGCTGGCCATTATCTTGGCCAAGGACCCCAAATTTGTTACTTTTCTGGCCAAAAGGCCAAGCAGAATGCACGGGAAGGATAATAAAGAGATTATAGAAATAGAAGCTTTTTGGATCAGGAGGCTTGTTGAACCTTTTAAATATCATCACTTTAGAAGTTTAGTTGTTCATCTGCAGTGCAATTGGTACTCTTTCATTATTATGATTTTCGATAGTGCATATGAACCAAGATGGAAAGATGTTAGTTTGCAAGGGTACATTGAAGAAATATGACAGGAATCATCTCTTAGTAAAGTTTAATAATTCTCCATCCAATAGTTGATGGCAATATCCTCATTTAATGCTTTCTTTAATGATTTTTCTCGATCCCACTTTCAGTAACCTTTCTTCACTTAAGTCCCATCTGTCTTGCACACGTGCAAGTTTGGCCTCCAGCATGGACCTTGTGTGCATACTTAATTAGTATTAGATAGTACTCCTGTCCCCCTAGCTGCTCTATTATCATCTTCTGCATTTACTAATTGCAAGCTGTCACATATTCACCTGTATCCATACAAACTCCTGTATAATGTATCTCCCAGTTCTGTGATAAGCTTTACCTTGTATTACATGGCAAGTCCAGATTGAAACTTCCATCCTCTCCGTAAGATCACGCAATGGTCAGTTTTTTTTGCATAAAATCAACTTTATATGCTACTATCCCCAAGTATAGTGTTACACAAAATTGTTTTTTAAGAACATGTGAGATTCTTTTGTCGATTTCCATTACTTTGGTCCCTTTTATTTATTATGATTTCTTTTTTTTTTCCTTCTTTTATATGAATTCCTTTTTTAAGGTTCTCCTTTATATTTCTAGTATCCCTAATCTGTCCTCTGGTCCTATGCTTGCCATTTTAAAAAAAAATTTAATACCTCATGTTATTTAGCAAAGCACAAAATACCAGTCAGTACTGGTCTTCACCATACTTGATGCTAGTCGGTAGATAATTATTTATGAGATGGAGATCCATCATTTGAACCTCAACTTTTTTTTTTCTTCCTATCTTTAACTTCGCAGGTAGGAATTTGGGAAGAAAGGAAGGTCTTTGGGTCCCGTGGGCAAGGCCTTAAAAGTGATATTCTTGGTAAAGAGCCTGAACCGCCTCTAATTTCGGATAACAATGGGAAGAGTTCAAATCCCATAAAAATCGTCAAGAAGGATGCTCAGACAATTAGACTGGTGAGTGGTTAATTTTCCATTCTCAGTTCTTTTCCGTACTATTCTTTTTATTGCTGCTACCGAGTACCGACTTAGTTAACCTTTTATTGTTCATTGGGTTTATTTGTAGAAACTGGCAGTTGGTGGGATGCCAGAAAAAATAGTAACTGCATATCAATCTGTTATTGATCAACATTTCAGTGAAGATGCCACCTTGAACAAATGTAAGGCTGCTGTTGATCTGGTAGAGAAGATAGCAAAAGATGTTGATGTTTCTTACACCCAAGGTATAAAGAATTTCTTTGAATGTTCTTTTTTCAAAATGTTCTTAGGGTTAATTGGGAATAGACCCCCTGTAATTTTATAGTTGCAGATAGTGCCCCCTGAGTGAATTTTTTTTTATTACTCTTTTAACCCTTGTTTTTGTAATTGGTTCTTTGGTTGGCAATCCATTTGAACTTTTTGATATCTTCGAATTTGTTACTTCGGGAGTCCACTGTTTCTTATTTGGCTTTAAGTCTCATGCAGTGCCTGATTATCTTATAATAGCAAATGCATATTTTAAAAAGAGAAATATGTGCTTGATGACCATTAAAAGTGGATTAAAACAGTAGTGAGATATATCTTTTTGTTTTATGAGAAGGGTAAATAGATTAACATACAAAGATTGTAAAATTATACCAGGAGAAGAGAGCTTTACCCTACAACATTAGTTGATGATATTAGACAATTGCATTAAGACGTGAAGGAGAAATATTTTGAATAAGAGACCAAGAAATAAATGGTGGAGCTTAGAAGAAGGAGAACTGGTGCAACTTAAAGATAAGATGTTGAAGATAGTTATTTGGAATATCCTAATATTTTGTTGAATAATTTGTCTTACTGTATCTAGGTGGCTAAAGAAATCCTTGGAGAATATAATGATGGTGGATTGCCTAATAAAGAGAGTCAGTGGTGGAATGAAAAAAATTTAAAAAAGCAATTTGCTTCGTAGAAGTGTTTTTGAGATATATAAATTAGCAAAGAAAGAATCACAAAAAACAAGTGGGACTAAATATAAGGTTTAGGAGAATTTATTGAAGAAACTAGACTAAATACAAGCACTATTCTCACGCATCTCAAGCCAACATTGGTTGAGGTGCGTGACACTTATCTTGCTGCATTAGTTATGAACAAACTTGCGAGACATATTCAATATAGTTTCATGGTGTATGCTATTTGCGGGTGACATGTTATTGTTGATGAAAATGGAGGAGAGAGAGTTTTTGAAATAAAAAACTGAAGAGAAGATTTTGAAACTAAAAGATTTAGAATTAGTTGAACAAAAACATAATATATAGAATATTGTTTTAGTAAAAGTGTAAAAAATAAGCGTAAGCACATATGGATAGTTAATAAATACCTAAGATAATAACTTTTGCTATTTAGACTAGTCATTCATCAAGATGGTGAAATTGAGGACGATATGGCTCATCTTTTAAAATGGAGAAGTGTTTTTGGAATCTTATGTGTTTGCAAAATACTTATGAAATTGAAGTAAAAATTCTATCAGACGACTATAAGACCAACAACTTAACAAGTGTTATGGATCAGAATGTTAAAATAAATTATGCAAAAACTGAGTGAAAGAATGTTGTGATAGACATGTGAATGTACACTTAGATATATGATAATGGAGCACTCATAAGAAGTCAGAGGTTGTTCCTACTAAGGATAAATGAGAGTCATGGATTGGCTATGTGTGCAATAGAGACCAGTAAATGCACCAACTAGGAGAAGTAATAAGATTATAAGTAATGGGGCAAGGAAGACTACAGGTAGGCCTAAGAGGACTTGGTTGGAAGTAATTAAGAAGTATATTATAGTGGTCAACTTAATGAAGGGTATAGACCTTAACAGTACTAAATGGAAGAATATGATTCATGTAGCCAATTCCAAAGTTTGGATTAAGTTGTTGTTGTTGTTGTTCTTTCTTAAAATGCATATATTGCTATGATTGGATTACACTATCATTATAAAGAAGTCACATTTTTTACTTATTGCATCTATCTGGTGCTTCCCTTCCCAAGATTGATGGCAGCAAAGGAGTTAATTTTGCATATAATTTTTTTTACTTCCTAAAGAATAGGTATCATGTGATAATAATAAACTTTTGAATAGAAAGATGTGGCAGATTAGCTCAACCCCAGTTGAATCATAACGAACACAAATTTCGTAAGTGAAGTTTTGCATCACTATTCTAAAGTTGGATCTGATGTGATGATGTTAAATCAGTTAGGTAAGTATTACAAACTAGTTAGCTACATGTATGCATTTAGTAGAATTTAAAAAGATACAGAATGATGGTGATGGTAGTAGTCTGATCTTAGTTCAGACTTGTGTCTTGAATATCTTAATGCCTGATTTGTAACATATATGCATTTAGTAGAATTTAAAAAGATACAGAATGATGGTGATGGTAGTAGTCTGATCTTAGTTCAGACTTATGGATAAAAACGATTGGAAGATTACAATTCTCTTTAGTCGATTCCTCAGTATTGTAAGAGGTGTGTTCCTTCTCTGTTAGTCCAGAAGTGAAGTTTTTTTTTGAAAACTTAATTTGTTCCTAAAGTAACATCTTTAGATCCTATGAAATGGATATGTGCAACAGTTTTAGATGAAAGCAAATCTGAGTCTGAACAACTTCTTGATTACAACGAATTTTATGGAGGTATTTAGTTTTTGCCAAACAAATTCTACTATACGTAACTTCAATCACTTTGTGTCTGAATCCACTTAGAGGTTGCAGCCATGGAGCTAGTTGGTATGATGAGGACCCTTTTTAGGCCATTTCTACAATGCACCTTTGGAGAACCGAAATCAGACAACTTTACAATTGCTAAAATTCTATTTTTCATGCACATCAACTTCTTAAACATGACGTCCATCTGTGGGTATACTATTGACAAATTTTCACATAAAGAATTGTTCCTTCATTGTTGCAAGCTACTGGACTGTCCTCATATTGGTAGTTTCCAAGTTTCTATTAAAGATATCAAGGAATAAGAGGGGATCTTGTCATAAAATCTTGAAGGCCACTTGGTGCTTAGGTTTTTGTACTCTTTCCACCTGTAGCTTGAGATCATAGCTACAAGGGGCAATCTACTAAATTTCTCTTACACCAAGAAGGGTTATGATTATAGGACATCATGTTCATCTCTGAGGCATACTTTATGCCTGAGGGCCAAAAGGATTTATTTTCCCAAAGCTGTATATAATGCCAAAGCATCATGCCTGATTGTATCTGTGAGTTTGCACGGCAGTCCACATTGTCATCAATCGATGAATGCAATAATACTTGTTTATGTGTAAAATTTCCTATGCAGAGTTGTGAACATTTTATAAATTAAAGGTGGATTTCAATATATGGAAACTTGCATATGGAGTTCAAGGATTTACCAATAGATCACATATCATAAATAAGATTTTTAAAGTTTTATTGAAACAAAAGGCTTTAGCTTACATTTTCTGCTACTTATTCAAAACTTGTAACAAGTTTAATGTCACAGTGCTCCTGTTTTGGGTTAATGCTAACAGAATAACACTTACAAACTTGATGTGTTGGCACTATATGGGCAGATGTTTGCTAGGCAGGGTTGGCTTTCAGTTGTGAGCTTTACTAGTATGGGCCACATGGTTGGTTGTAGAAAAAAATGTAAACTTTCTTTATCTGAAATATTGTCATATCCGTGATTTTTTCATTTCAAAAGTGACCAAGATACTTCTTCCAGCATTTGTTATAAATAATTTGTCCTTATCTCCCAGACTTCTTTTTTTCATCATATTATAATATTTATATGGAAAAAATGGGTATGAGGTGGTGGCTTAGTTTGTAAAATGAGCTACCAAGAGATACACGTGATGAAGCCCACCTAGTTGTCACATCAAAAGTTGTGGGACTCACCACTTACTCTCTTGGTAGCTCATTTTGCTAAATGAGCCGCCACCTCACAACCATTAAACCCTATTTATATATATTTCTGTTAAAGGCCTCTTCCATCACACCAAAACTATGAACTTGTGGCAAGGATTAAGGGTTGTAATTTTATATTGTAATTTTATATTCTAACATGCCCCTGTATGTTGAGCGCACTTTTCATGGACCGAAACCGGACTCACATAGCCGTACCTTTTTCTACTATTCAGTATTCACTTAAAATATGTAGCTAGTGGGTTTTAAACTTTGAGTCCCTCTAATACCATGTTAAAGGTCGCTTCCCCTGCACAGTTGTGGTGATGATTGAGGGTTATGATGTTATCTAAAGTAGAACTTATTTGCTTGGTCTTGCCTCATAAACGGTGGTCTGAGAGGTTCATTTTCTGATCACACTTAAGGGTTGGAATCGATTAGCTATAGTCATTTTTGTTATGCCTCTTATTGGCCATTGAAGTTATTTCCTTCATACTGGATTTTGAGGAATGTTCTTAAAATAATCTTGTAATGTTCTTAAAATAGTTATTGGCCACTGAAGTTATTTCCTTCATACTGTATTTCGAGGAATGTTCTTAGAATTGTAATGATGATTGATGACCAGGGCTAAGTTCTTGGACATAGCTATCCATTGATTGAGTGAAACATCAAAGGCAAAACTGTAGTTTCAAGTCTTCTAATTGATTGCTGAACTCTAATCTGTAAATTCCATTTCATTTTATTTATCATGAGTTCTCCTAAAAGATTTAAGCGTCGTCAATCAGGTAATCTGCAAGGATCACTTTTGAACAGTGAGCTTCAGGAGCAGGAGACTAATCTAAAACAGTGCATTGATCAACTCAAAAGTGTTGAAGCCACTAGAGCATCTCTGATCGCTCATCTAAAGGAAGGACTAGAAGAACAGGTTCAAATTTTGACTTGTATAATGCTCTTTTTCTTTTCTTGCTAAAGCATTATTGTTTCTAACTTGAGGATGATATATTAGGAATCAAAGCTGGAGCATATCCGCAGTCAGATGCAAGTACGAACTACCTCCTCTTTATCTTGTTACAACTTCATTTCAGTTATAGCCTTTTAATTCTCTTCGTGATTGACAAGAGTGAACTGTCATGAATTATTTTACACTCACATTCCAAATTTAGAAATTATAGATAGGAAAACTTGTGCCGATTACACACCTCTTCCCTTTTAAGGTTTTCTCTTACCCAGTTATATGGGAAACAAGAAATGTGTTCAAGAATAAAGGGCATCCTTTCATGGCATCTATGTTCTCTATATCTATTTGTAAAAATTTAATTTGCATTATGTAGTGTGACTGATAACCAATCTCTGGGATTTCATATTTATTGTTATCATGGATAAATTATATATTCCCCAATTATAAGAATATTACAATTTTATTAGTTTATGGTTGACAATGATGGTAACCGAGTGCTGTCTCAACATTGAGAAGGATGAAAATATGTAACTTTTTCTGAGGTTTAAACCAGTCGGCCTTTGTAGGTAGCTTTTAGCCAGAAGTAGAAGCAAAGATGTAAGTATGGAAAAAATGGATTTCAGCAGATTAGTGAAAGGTTATAGAAACTAACTCTATGCATATGAAAGAACAATGTTACATTAAACGTTGAAGCCTCTAGGCTGGACCAGCTCAGCGCCTAAGCGGTTTCCGGCGGTTTTTCTTTTCTATTTTTTAATTGTGATCTTCAAGTGTATATATATATATATATATATATATATATATATATATATATATATATATATATATATATATATATATATACTCAATCAAAGACGATAAACACTAAATACCAACACATATGCTATCCAAAACTATAATAGACAATCAAAGATGCATCATTACTAGATACCAAGACATATAATATCCCAAATCTAGAAGTTTAAGTCTCAAAATATCAGCAAAAGACAAACAAACAGAAATAGTCTAGACTCTAATATAATAAATATTTTTAACTACAATTTACTGTTAAATTTTCATTTAATTATCTTAAATAACTTTAAGTTTGAGTTACCAAACTAATAGTAACTTAAGTTAACAGTTAACAGTAACTTTAAGTTTGAGTTTAAGTTACTGTTAACTTAAACATGCATTAGTATGCAGCTTCAAAAATGAAGTTGAAGGGACAAGGGTTTGGTCGTTGAAATTTCTAGTAGGGATAAGGGTTTGGTCATAAAAAAAGAAGAGAAAAGAAGAAGAAAAGAAGAAGAAAAGGAAACCAAAACTGGTTACCTTCAAGAGCTTCGACGAGAAGAATTTGTGGTGGCTTCGACAGCTTTGACAAGAGGATTTGAAGGGGGGCTTCGACAGCAGCGACGTGAGGGATTTAAGAGGGCTTCGAAGACTTCAATAGGAGAGCTCGGACAGGGCTCCGACAGCTGCAGATCATAGAGCTCGAAGGGGGCTTCAACTACTTCAAAGCAGGGAGAAAATAGCAGGGAGTTGAGGGGACTGATGGCTTGGAAAGACTATGAAGATCTAGGGTTTAGTTGTTTTATGAATTGGGTTTGGGTTTGGGCTGAAACTGGGCTTTGTTTTGAATATTTATAATAGGATTTGGTTTAAATAAAAGCAGTGTTTTAGTTTTTAACTTTTTGGGCTGGGCATCAAATGGGCCTAATGGGTTTTTTTCTCTTGAAAAGTCAGGACCGCTTAATCGCCTTCACCTAGCGGCTCTTAGGGCGCTCCCACTTAAGCTTGGCCGCCAGGCCTTTGACACGGTCTGAGCACCGCCTCCACTTAGGCGGGCGCCTAGGCGGCCGCCCAGACCGTTTTTTAAAACACTGTGAAAGAATAAAATAAAAGACGTGAAAAGGGCCTTATTCAACAAAGGATATATGAAAATCTTAAACCTAGTTCTACAGATGGAAAACTAATGATGGAAAAAAAAAGCTCGAAGATTTGCGTGGATTGCTATAGATGGGAAGTCTATATGGATCATTTTCCTCGTGCTACGTTTTTTTTTCTTTTTTTTTCTTTTTCTTTTTTTTTTTTTTTGGCTCTAAACGGATATGGCTGTGCATACTCTAGATGGCCAAAAGCCCTAGCATTTAGGGCCTGGGAGAAGAAAGTAAAATTTAAGGGCTAGACTTACTTTAGAATTAACATATATGCAAATACTCAAACTATTCCTTGTTGGGTTCTGGTGACAAAGCCTGCCTAACAACTGCATAAACAGACCTGAACCAACCTTGAATTATAATTTAAGGCACTTTTTTTTGCATTTAAAGCCCTCAAAGAAAACTCTGTGCACTTTTAACTTTAGAATTTGAAATAATCAAATAAGTTTTTTTTTTCATGTACTCTTCTTTCCATATCTTCTGTATATTTCTGTTGCAAGTTTATCCTTGATTTTCTAACTATCTAGTTTATTCTTCATCTCTGTTGTCAATTTTGCTAATCGAAGTAATTATCTATACACTCTAATATCATCTCATGGACAGGAAAGTAGTTAAGAGCTACTTTTTTAGTCTCTATTAAAACAAAAATTGAAACTCTGTAATGACTAATGAGTCGGCTGAGATTAAAAAGAATCAGCTCAAACAACTGAAACAAGCGAACTGACCTCTAGATCGAAAAGAAAAACTTTTCACAATATTTTTACGTTTCTTCTGAAACATCAGAAAAAATTTCTGGAAGGAAAATTGGACCATTTTTGTAGACTTGTATGTGCACTAAGCTTTGTTTTTGATCCACTTCAATCGGTAGGAAACCAAGCAGTTTGGGTAGTAAGATTTAAACAATTAGGCCTTGGTGGTAGGTATCATATACTATTTTTCAGTACTGAAATATGTTCGACTGCCTTGTCCAGTGACCTTGAGCCATGGTAATCATGACTACATGGTTTGTACTGGCTAATATTTGAGGAGTCTAATTTTCCTCAGAGGTGAAAATATTGTTTGATAGGTTTAATTTCGTATAGAAGCTTTTTCATGACTGGATAATCTCATTTATTCTTGGCAAATAATCGAATTTATTAGATTTAGAGTGGTTTAGTTATTTGGTTAGTGGGTATGGACCTGCTTTTAGTTACTATTCGATCATATCCCTATATATTACTCCTCTAATGAATTTTAATTGAGTATTTCATAACATGGTATCAGAGCACTATTTATAAAATACTAATCAATCTCAGCCGGTATTGCTGGAGATAACATGGACATAAAATGTACCACTAGATACTATACTTTTGTTGGTGGTAATCTTGTAACTTGAAGAAGAAACAGCAAGTGGTATCTCGGTCTAGTGCAGAGGCCAAATGCAGAGTGATGACACATACTACTTGTAAGATGATGTGGTGGAAGAACTTGATGACAAAGCTCGGTTTTGTTCAGCCAGGATTGATGCCCATGTATTGCGATAGTTAGTATGTTATCTATATTGCAAAGAATTCTGTTTTTCATGAAAAGACGAAGCATATAGCTCTTGATTGCCGTCTAATCCGGGATGCTATAATGAAGGAGGTGATCAGCAGTCCGTTTACTCTTCAGAACAGTTGGCGGATATTCTCACAAAGCTGTTTCTTCCAAGGTTTTCTCTGTTTTATGTAGAGCTAGTTGGGCCTGATAGATATTTATGCTCTAGCTTGATGGGGAGCATTAGATTGAGTGGTTTGGTTATTGGGTTTAATGTTTTAAAAAGTCTCCGCCTAGGCGTACGCCTCGGCCTAGGCGGTACCTTGGCCACCTACCTAGCGCCTAGTGTCTAGACGGTACCTAGGTTGCCCACCTATATTTTGGGAGCGCCTAGGTGAGCGTGGTTTGTCTACATGGACTATACTCTTTAGGCATTGATTATGAGTTCCTCCATTGCAGCCTCCACGTCCTCTAACCTCCTTCAAACTCTAACTATGAACACCTCCACCTCTCCTGACCTTGAACAAAACATCCTCCACCACCACTTAAGAAATTTGCTTAGGTGTCAGTCCAACGCTTAAGCATTCTATAGCATTGGCATTTACTATCAGTAATTGTAATAAAAAACTAAAAAAAAAAAACGTCTAGGCCCCGCATAGGTTTCCGCCTAGACTTTAGGCGTCGGGTCCAACGTCTAGGCCGCCTAGCGCTTTCTGTAACCTTAATTGGGTTAGTGGGTTTAGTTATTGTGTTAGTGGGTATGGACCTGCTTTTACTTACTATCTGATTGTATCCCTATATATATTACTCTAATTAATAATAGTTTAATTGAGTATTTCGTAACAGAATCTTACCTTGTTCCTAAGCATCTAAGTTGCAGGGGTGTGGGTGCGGTTATGGGCACAGGTACGGGTACGGGACACAATAAATTTGTAAAAGGTAGGGTACGGGAACACGACTGAGGTTGTGGAAAGCGGAGAGGCACCGCTCAGGCTTTTTGAGGCTTTAGCGGCAGCAAAAACCAGTAAAAAGTGCAAAGTAAAAAAAGGGGTCCAATTAAAATGTGTATAAATATTCAAAAAAAGGAAAGAAAAGAAAATTTCAAGAAAATTCTAAAACTTCTACATATGCATATTTGATGATTTATAGAGATCCTAAATATGAAATAGACATGTAACAATCATATAATATTAATAAATTACTGTACAAAATGAAAATACATATATGTTTATAAAAAATACCGTTACTTCTCCTATTCTTTCAAACTTTATGTTCTTCTAATAGAGTGGAGTGCTGCTGGGCTTCATCAAGGCTTGCTGTTAGGCTTTGTCAAGGCGGTGGAGGGCTGCTGGAGATGGACCTCAAACAAGAGGAGGCGGTGGAGGGTTTTGTCTTGCAAGAGTTGTAGCTTCGACGCTATGGTGAGGAGTAGGAGAGCAAGAGGAGATCGAAAGAGACGAGAGGAGGTGGAGGCAGCGGAGCTGAGTTCTATGGTTTTTTTTTCTTTGATATAGACGAGAGGAGAGAGAGAGAGAATCAGGAGATTGGGTATTTATTAAGTAAAATGGACCGGATTCGGGTCGGGTCCCAGCATATAAATGAAATCCACTTTTTAAAAAGCGGGTTAAACCCGCTATTGCCCGCTTTTGAGAGTGAAAAGCACCAGGGCCGTTTTTCACCTCTATTTTTGGTCAAAGCGCCGCGGACCCGGCCACTATCGCTAAAAGTCTAGCTATTGTGCTGCTATCGTGCGCTTTTTTAAACACCGGGCACAACTGAAACTCATGGGATATTCATAGTTCTAAGCTATATATACAAACAACCCTTTTAAATCGTAGCTCTTAATGCTGAAATGAAGTCGACCCTTATCCAACAAGTTACAAAAATGGATATGTAGGGTGTATATCCAACAAGTGTATGACGAGTGTTTTAAATTAAACATGCATTGTATAATTGAGTACAAGTCTGAATAAATATATGCATATATTTAAGGAGTGTCCAAAAAGCGTCAGGTACGGGTATGGGTACGGGCCCATATTAGAAGTACCCAAGTAAAATAGATAAGCATATAGCTCAACATTGTTGGGGCCAAAAACATGGGGTGAGATAATTCAATTTAAACATAAATCAATAAGATGTGGGAAGGTTTAGGGACAAGAATTATTTATAGAATGTAAACACATGCCTTACGATGAAATTCCCTAATTTCAAGCCTACACTAGTCCTCTAGTTCTACAACTAGAGCAATGAAGGGGAAACAAAACAATTGAAGCTAATACTTCAACCATAAGTTGGTGTGGAAAATATCAACCCAGTCAACCCTGGAATCCATTCTACAAATTGTTTAGTCATAAGCTAGAGAACAAAATTCTAAATTTTATAAAAAAAGTAATTACTACATTGTTTAAATAAAAAGAAAGACAGACCTCAACTTGGAAGGAACTCAATTTTCTCTGTAAATCATCTCTAAATCCAATGTTAATCATACATCAGCTTTTTCTTTTTCATGATGATTGTTACTATCAAAGTTCAATAATGTCTTGACCAAACATCACCGTTGCATGCAATAAAGACTAAATTCTTCCTTTAAAAATTATTGGCTGCCATCTATATGTTTTGAAATTTGAAATTTGAAGAAGTCATTGTCCAGAAATTGATCTCTACTTTCTTTTTCTAAATAGTACCTAGAACCTCTGATTTTACGATTTAGGTTCAGTCTGAATGATAAGCTCAACTCCTTTATTTTTAGGAATGATGGATCCTTTTCTTTTATAGTCATCTCAGTTGATAAATCTTTGGCTTTGTTGGGTCCACCCATAAATCGCGTCATCATTATATTGTTGATTGATATTATTGTCCAATTTTTTTGGGATCTTGAAAAACTTATAGTTTGTTGCTTTCTTCATTGGAAATTGGATTTAATTTTTATTTCTTCCTCCTTTTCTTTAGATTTGGAGAGTACTTTCTTTGTTGAAGTCAAACAATATCTAATTGGAAAACATAGCTCTGAGTCTACTGACTATATTTAACATGCATATTTTTTTGGATTATCTGTTCTCCATAGTTACAAATGACAAGATTCCATCACTACTTTGCACCTAATTTCCTCAACTAATTTTTTCTCTCTATAGAAACATGCTTTAGCTCAAGTTTTTTTGTGAGTTTCTTCGCTATTGAAGAAGGAAATATTATAAGGGTTTGTACGAGGCTGCATGCAATGTTGAAAATAACAAGAACGCATACCGCAATGCTCGCCTATGGACCTCATGTTAACGTAAAACAAAAAAATAACAATATAGTGTAGATTACATGTTTTATTATTTATTTAAATATTTATAAATACAAAATATTCGCGATATATTTAATAAATAGAATTATCATAATTTTCAAACATAGAATCACGATTATCAAACATACAATTTCTCCACAAAAGAGTCATGTAATGCTTAGAAACCACTCTAGATGCATGAGTAACTTAGGACCTTAAGTTTGAAGCGAGATTCAAGAAAAACAACATTCTTAAGTCTCACATTTTAATAAAACATACAAAACAAATGGAGTACTTGTTGTTTATCCTCTAAATATACTCAATAATCCATCATTCTTTTTCTTATCATAAAACAACTAAATCATCCTCATCTAGAATGAAGTTTGCATCGTCTGGGTAACTGGGTTAATGTAATTTTCAATGTCTACATCTTCAGTAAAGATCTTTTTTTCCTTTTTGTGTGGAGGATGATGCATAAATAATTTTAATTAAAATCTCAAATAATCATATAAGTAAATTAAATATAACATCTTAAGTTTCTAAAAAGCTTAGAAGAATTATCAACTATTTGTTTCTTTATTGGTGGAGTATCTTCCCTCTTTTGCAATGGCTAGAGTATTAATGATGGCCACATGGAGATACTCTTCATTTCCATTATATAGTTGCATGAAACCCGGTTTGTTCCTGTTCACGGAACGGAACGGGAGCATGTTACGCAACTTATTTTGAATCAGATACGAGGAGGGTTGGCTTATATGGTACGCTAGGAATTATGATACACTTTAGGTTTGGTTTTTTAATGTATGTATCTATGTTTCTTAATGTACAGTTTGCAACAGTTAAATTCAAGGATAGATGGTTGTCATTATGATCCAATTTTTAACGTTTATTTTTTTGAAAATGGTTGTTATTTTCTAAAATATAAACTAATTTGAATTCTGAATTAGATCGCTAGGGCAGCGACCCTATATATATATATATATATATATATATATATATATATATATATATATATATATATATATATAGAGCAAATCTCCTATAAACTTAAGTTTATAGGGAATAGTCATACACCAACTTTTCTATCCATTGATGTTGCCTCGGGATCCATGAAAGATATGAAGCCCATTTTGAGATTTGTGCATCTCTTGATGGCACAAATTTAAAGGCAACATCAATGGATAAAAAAGTTGGTGTATACTATTCCCTATAAGCTTAAGTTTATAGGAGATTTGCTCTCTATATATATATATATATATATATATGGCCCTTTATTGTACCATTTACAAATTTGCGGTGTCTCATATCCATAGTCATTAGTATCGCTATTGTTACCTATTCCATGCAACATAGGTTCTAAGGATTGACAAGACAAGCGTTTAGGCTTCTTGCAGGAATAGGGAAATGAAAAATGAGCAGTGTTTAGGTTTTTTAAAGGAAAAGGGGACTTTTTAAAAGAAAAGTGGGCCTACCCACAAAAAATAAATTAAAGTTGTCTCCCATTTAACATCTCTCCGCATGCGGAGGTAAGGCTGCGTACATTTAACCCTCCTCAGAGCCCACAGTTGTGGGAGCCTCATGCACTGGGCCATCCTTTAGCACCGTTACGTAGTGCCTAGTGGAATGCTCCTGCTTGGTTACGAAAGGCGCTATATCATATGCTATTTTCTGTATTGGTTTCGTATAACTCTCAACTTTCTACTGTATATGCAGACAAAAAATTTCATTGGCTTCCAAATAGATGATTGTAATAACATTGAAAATGTTTCTCGGTTCATGAGTTCATCTTGTTGGAATTCTTAGAACTCAGATACAATATTGATCTCCTAACATGATTATTTTTTCTGAAGTTGCCACTGCTTTCTTTTCAGCAGTAGACAACGGAAATTAATTAACAGCCAATTCATCTCACAAGTTAATGCATTAGGAAACCCATTCCAAGAAACCCTAGTATCATGTAGCAACGCTTGAGTGAAGAAGCCAACTGGCAGACATCTGAATTTTATAAATGAAAAATTGATGTGCACTTTAACCCTCTAGTATTCCACTTTATATCATATTCTTTCTTTTCCTTTCCCAATCAAGGGTTCCATACGCAGCCATTAGGCTGCATAAAACTCAATATGATCTCTATGAAATAACTCGAAAGAATAGTTTAGTCGCCACTCGCCATAATGCATAGCATCAATGCCGCCCTGGTGGAATGATAAGGTGTGCTAGGGCTCCACAAATGCGATGTCATGTTGAACTAGAATAGGCTACAGGGTTACAGAGAGGAGGTAGTAAAAAAGAAATGAATGGAAGAAGGCTTGTACACAAGACTAGCATTATGTTTGGTACACGAAACACATGAAATCAGTATACAATGATTAAAACAAAGAATCTCATTCATGAAAACCGACAGTGGACAATGGTATTTATAGGCGACTGCATTGGCCTTTTTCATGAAAATAGCAGTAGATATGAAAATGAGCACGGAGGGTCTGGTATGTTATTGAATTTTGCAAGGTCGGATGATATGGCAAATTACATGTTTTCAAAAGTGAGATGAACATTCATTATCTTTTAGTAGTAAATCAACAAATATTATCTATTTTTCCTTAGTAGAAAAATAGATAGGTCAGCATGCAAATTGTAAAGTTAATTTGTGGATAAGTTGATTATACAAGAGGACTGGATTGATCAAGAACGAAAATTTAGATGGTGAAACTTAAAATGAGAAAATTTGATGGTTTCTATGGATAAAAATGATTGAAGTAGATAGTTTAATGTTGATCACAGAAGTACATATGTTTAAAGATTTGCCTAGGTTTACCAGGATAGAAGCGAAAATAGACAATGCTAAACAAATATGATTTTTGCAAGAGAGATCCACTATGAAAGCTATTTACATACTGTATTCACAGAAGCTGTCTGAAGAACAAATTTGATGGTGAAACTTAAAATGAAAGAAGTTGATATTTTCTAGGGATAAAAATGAGTAGTTTAATGTAGGTCTTGGAAGTACCATATGTTTACAGATTTGTCTCAGAAGTACCATATGTTTACAGATTTGCCTAGGTGGACCAGGAAAGAAGCTAAATAGATAATGCTAAACAATGATTTTCTGCAAGGGAGATCCACTATGAAAGCTATCGGGAGAAGACACAACATATAAATATAGTTTTCATTGATTTTATGAAAAATTACTATGGTAATATCTAGATCAATAATGCGATACTTTTGTAAGGGTTGGGGTGGGGTGGGAGTGGTGGTTGTTTTTTTTTTCGGGGGGGAAAGTGTTTAAGTAAACAGGTAGGAATAGATGCAGTTTTCACAGCCTTTCAGGTTAGAGTTCTTTTGGGGTTGGAGTGGGGTGGTGGGTGCGGTAGAGAAAGGGTTTAACTAAACAGGTAGGAATAGGAGCAGTTTTCAGCCTTTCAGGTTAGAGTATTTTAAGTATAAAGACGTCTTTTTTTGGTCAGCTTATGGATATGATTTTGATTATGAACATATTGACTTGTACGAGTTCCTTTTCGTCTTAACGTTATAGTTTATTGCATTTTACGTGTACAAGGAAATGATGATAGACTATATTACATTTTCATCTGAATTTAACTAGTTGGGTTTAGATATTTTGATTTCACATGAAAATTCCATTAGAATCTAACATATTTACATTCGAAAGACATAGAATATGAGTGATAAGTAGCGACACTCTCATAGTGCAAATAGTGCATCTTCGAATAACACTTTATCAATAAATTTTTTTCACCATGTTGCTTTCTAACTTTGCTGCTCTGGATGAATAATATCAACCTTACAGGCTGCTTTAAGTGAGACGGAGCGTGTCATCAACTTGAGGCAGAGAATTGGGTCAGAAGCTTTCAGCCCAATCCCCAACAGTAACCAGAACCTGACCATCCCAACGTCCATGTCAGTAGATATAACACCTATAACAGAACCTAATCCAGCTCTTCAATCATCAAACGGTCCCCCACTTCAACCACCACCGCAACCCGTTACTTCCTTCACAACCTCCTCAACCAGCACCACAGATGAGCAGCAGAAGAAAGCAGCAGCAGCAGCTATGGCTGCAAAGCTCGCCGCCTCTACTTCTTCAGCCCAGATGCTGACCTCTCTCCTATCCTCTCTTGCTGCTGAAGAAGCTGCGTCAAAAAATGGCAGTTTGAGCTCTGTCAGCACCGCGGGTAGCCCACCTATGTTTCCTGTCGACAAAAGGCCCAAACTTGATAAACCAATGCCAATCTCTGATCTCGGGAACTCTTATTTTGGCCAGCAGCAAATGGGATCTGTTCCTCTATCGATGCCTCCTCTGCCACCCTTTCCACCGCCTCTGCAGCCATTGCCACCGACACCGGGTCAGCAATTTGTACATACGACTGGAGCAACAGTAGGAGTGATGCCTTATGGATTTCCAGGCAATCCTCCTCTTCCACCGCTGCCTCCTCTGCCTTCTTCAATGGGTTTGGTAAGACCCGGAAGTTTGCCACCACCACCACCACCGCCACCATTGCCTCCACTTCCTCCACCTCAGCAGCAACAACAGCAGCAGAATTCAGCTCCAGGATTTTATCAGTCTCAAGGGAACGGGTTCTACGGGCAGCCACAGTCAGGGCCACCGGGACCAAGGCAATGAGCTTTGGGGTTAGTGAAGGGTCTTAGGATGAATCTGATTACCTGTGTTAATGTGTATATTATTAGCTTTTGTCATTTAATCTGTTGAAGTTAATGTGATAAATAGATAGATTGCAGGCAAACCCAGATCAGCAAGCACCTGAGTTCAAGTAGGCCTGGTGGGTAGAGAGATTAGGGTTTTATCGCGTGTACAATTGGAATTCTTCATCTTTTACACATACTCAGGTTTCCTCAGGAAAAGGGGTTACCAACTGCAGAAGGATGCTAATGTGACATCCTATGTATGATCTAATACTGTAGAGTAAGCACTTTTATTACTGCAAAGTTGGCCAAACCATTTTTTGGTGGCGATATACAGCAAAGTAAAATTGAACGTTAGATAAATATTTTATTTATATATATTTTTTTCCTTCTGTTTGTTTTACAGTTTTGCTATTACCATTGAACCGTATTTGTGGATGGATTGTTAAACTCCATATCGATTATAGGGTAGGAAGTCTCCTCCACAACTTCGGCGTTCTCCATCTTTGATCTCCAATGGACCCTTGTCCAAACTGCCATATCCGCCAACTCATCCACCGATTTCTCCTTCCGTTCTGATTTCATCTTTGATCATGGATCGTTACTGCTTCCTCTTTACGCTTGCAGTCTTGTTAACATTCTCCTTTCACATGCAGTGTTGTTGACTTTCTCTTGCATGTATTATTGTTAACCTCTTTTCTTGCATGTGTATCGCGCATAGTCTTGTCGGCACCAACACAATGTTTCAATGGCATACCAAGCACAAAGAGACTGATGCTCGCATCACGCTTTATTTCTCTGCCGTTTGAATCTTCAGAGTTGCAGATTGTCGATTTTCTCTTAAAGCCTACCGCCTTCAAATGATGTCAATTCTTGCTGTCCAAAATCTATACAAATTTGTTCCGTGTTTATTGGGATCTCCTCGAACATCTCCTTCCTTGTACAGACTAGATATATGCTAAACATGTACAATATACGATAAAATAGATTCATTATCTCTTACCGCAAGATCAATTGTAACATGAACATAGATATCCTTTTGTGAAGGCACCCTTTGATTTTAGGTCTGTATAAAACATTTTGCAATATAAAAGATCTTAGATACTCTTTGATTATAGTAATTTTAGGTCTGTATAAAACATTTTGCAATATAAAAGATCTTAGATACTCTTTGATTATAGTAATTTTAGGTCTGTATAAAACATTTTGCAATATAAAAGATCTTAGATACTCTTTGATTATAGTAAAAATTTTGTATAACAAGATTAATGAAGAAGACAAGAAAAGAGAGTATATCTATCTCTACAGTAGAATCCCACCATTGAGATTGATGAGAACATCAATAGGATTAGCAAATGTGAATCCTCAAGTCACACACAATGTCTTCATCTTAGTGTCCGAGACCCAGAAGAACTAACCCCTGAATGCTCGTTATCATAATAAATCCTCACCGACTTCATATTTAGTCAATTCATATTTACTCAATATGGAACTAAACAGATGTTGCCTTAACAAGTGCTTGGTTCACCCCTAATCTTGAGTAACATGACCCTGGAAATGATCTGTATAATTTTTTTTTGTAATTTCATTTTTTGTTCCCTGTCTCTTTAGAACAATAGCACTTGAATGCTCTCATCCACAGTTTTGAAAGCTCAGAATCAAGAGTGTTGAACTCTTTAGTATATAGGGCGTGAGATCAGATCTCTGATTGCCCATTTGTACTTTTGTAGTAAACTTTTTCTTAAGAAAGACAAACATCATGTTCTCTAAACTTTATGAGCACATGCTCAACTGCCTTTGTATCTCTAGTGAAGTGCATGTTAGTTGAGAGAACCTCATGACTTCTAATCTAATTACCTCATGCATTACATTTCAATGTACCAACCTATGTTAATTCAGAACTTTGCAAAATAAATAATAAATAAATAATGGGAGGTTATGTGATAAAAGGAATTATAACAAGGTAGCTAGCAATTAATTTGGACCATGAAAACTATAATGGCCAAGGAGAAATGTTCCCTTGAATATTGTCTGTCTGATTTTTTTATTAGTTTAGCAATTAGTACTTGGCAATAATGATGCTCTATCTATTACATGATTTTATGAAACTGGTTTATTGGAGAGAAAAATCGAGGTAATGTTTGTGATATTGTTTTAATTTTATTAAATGGACTTCCCTCCATTGTAATGAATAAAATATAGTGGTATTCAGTATCACTATTTGTTAAATAAACGAAAAATATTATATCTGAGCAATTTTCTTGATTCTCTTTTAATTAACTGAAATGATAAAAATTTATTCCATTTTGATGTCTGGAAATAGAAATTATTGCAGATCAAAACAGAACATATGTTACAAATCCAATCAACATAACTATAACATAAAAATGTCAGAAATTCAGTTGGCATGTTATGCGATCTCAAAAGGAAATATGCATTTACATCAAACTATAGTGTGAACATCAGAAATTGATCCTCTCTTCCATATACACTAACATCAAGTTACAAGTAAAAGCCAAAAGGCTTCAATTTTCAATCTAAATTCTACAAAGAAAAGGAACCAGTACTATAAAAAGTGAAAAAGTACTCTACAAAATTACCGAAGAAAAAAATTTTCTTCTCCTTCTGAGACATGTACGTACTAGTTATGCGACGGATTTGATTTGCTTGGTGGCATCTTCTTTAAGCTTGCGTTTAAAGCTTTCTCATTCTCTGTTGCTGTTTTTGATGCTCGATTCTGCGAAACTCTTTTCTGTTGTACCGTCTCTCTGAGAAGCTTTCTTTCGAGAGACTGAGGTGGTAATGGACTGCTCAATAGAACATGAAGAAGAAGAAGAAGAATCGTTAGAACACAAAGAACTCTTGAAATGCCTCTCATGATTGCTTAATGAAGTGAAAAGGTAAGAGAGTAGTTTTCTATATATAAAGATGACAATGAGACAAATTCATATGAAAGGTAAAAAGGCTTGTCAAAGATTTGAAGATTGGAAGAATTGTAGAATAAAGAGAGACGCAAGTAAGAACATGTGAACTTGGAATTACATTAATCTCTTCTCTGATTAGCATATGATCCACGTCAAGGCACGTGATTTTCATATATCTCTGCACATTCTACTGAAAGGAAGATTCTATTCGCTCTTTGAAGTTTTAATGCAAGGAATAAGAATGAAGAGTGCATACAAATTATCAGTCAACAGAGACAATGGACCAAGCAATGCTTTACCCGTGAGAGTAAACAAAGTCATAATACATCTTGTGTATGATAGAATCATCATATTCCCATTTCTTTTTCTTTTTCTTTTTTTTTTACATAATGTGAGCTTCATCCACTGTAACGGCCTTAATATGTAACTAGTATATATAAAAATTCAGTGATGTCGGATGCATCCTAAGTTCAATATCTCATCAAAAAGAAAATTTTCTCCCCAACAAACATTCTATGCATAACAGAGAGCAGATGCTTTATCTTGGCTTAAGGGTGTGTTTGTTTCATATCCGAAAAATATAGGAAACCAAGTAGTAACAAAACCTATTTCCACCCCTTTCCATGTGTATGCAGGAAAAAGATTTTCATCATTTGTTTTGACATGGGAACGCGGGGAGGAAATATTTTCTATCTCATTCTCTTGTTCGGTTCAAAACCCAAACATAAGAAAACATTTGAGTTGAAAACATTTCCATCATTATTTAACTATTATATTTTACCAACTCCCCACATCATCACTATTTAATTATTAACCAACCTTTTCCAGCTCATTTCCTCACATTTTGAGAGGAATTGGTTTCCACCCAAAAAGTGGTGTTTTCCCCACTTTTAAGAAAATATTTCTTAAAAATTTTTGGTGAAACATACAAAGGAATCGGTAACCCTTGGAAAAAAATTTTAAGTGTCAGAAGCTTTGTAAGAGTTTCCACTCAAAACAAACACGCCCTTAATTGCACATAGACCCCTTGTAGAATCACTGTTGTGAACTTACGATGCCTATAGTTTCATTACTGCAGATAGACCCTCTTGGCTAACTTTTTTTTGGCTATTTAACCTCCTATAAAGTCGGTAACTTCAATCGTGAGCAATATCTTCCAAACATTTACACAGGGTAAAAGAGTAAAAAAATTCTGGGGTGTCTTTCTGCAACAAGGGAACTAGGGGGGGAGTAAGTTCAAAACAACGGCACTACAAAGAATCTATGTGCAATTAACCCTTTTAAATACCTTTACTTCAATCACTGAATGCAATGCACCCTACTATCCATTCAACTAAGTTAAAAACTTTGTAACCACTAAACTTCTCTTCTATGATTACTACTGAAAGATATGCAATTGCTAGGAAGCGGCAGATCATGTGATGCTAATTTAACAATTTTATTTCCCTGACAAACCCCACAATCCTTCTCGTATTAGTTTTATAAGAGTCATGTGATGAGGAATAGTATCTCTAATCAATAGTGGTTACATGAGATTAAACAGCTAGTGGGTTTGGATTTAGATTTAGATTCAGCATAGCAATCTTAGCTTAGCTTAGATTAGCTGCATAAGCCAGCTTTCCAGGTTTTATTCAACCACTCCTGTCAGCAGAAGCATAAAAGTACTACTTAGGAATTGGAAAGGGGTTACTTTTCCACAAATAACAAAAAGGAGATATGCTTCAAATTATTTTATTTTTGTGGCAATGCATATTTGACCATGTTGTCTCTTTATGAAAAACTTGGCATAGTGTAAGTGTATAAATGGAAGTGAGAAACTAAATTATGTATTCATTCTTATGGTTTAGATCAAACTTGAATTTGAATCCATACATTACATACACCACAGTCTTTTTAGTTACCATTAATGTATGATCCTTAATCGTTTTCTCCATAAAAAGAAAACGCTGCTATATCTTTTTCAACATATAACATTCATATAAAGATGTACGCTTAACACCTATGAGAGAACAGGAGTCTCACTACAACATATTGAAATATTAAGAGATCTCTACGAGTCTTTACAATACATTAATGTCATGTGACACATACTGGAATCTATTTGGATGTCAAGGGATCTCTGTTGTCTGTTTTGGTAACACCCTTCACAAATCATATTCTCTTTCGTATGGTACTATTTACACAAATCGTGTTGCTAGGCCACTAATGTCAACATAGTATCTCTAATCAGTGATTAGCCTCTGCTTAATGTAATCAAAATTCAAAAGGGGGTTTAGGTTAAAATCTTGCTAGCTTAGCTTAGCTTAGCTGGGTATGCAAACTTTCCAGATCGTGTGGTTCTTTAGCTTATAATTTCACATGCATATTGGAAAAGAGACGATGCTCTGGACTTTGGCTCTTCCACTTTTAAATTTGACTCAATTCAAAGACTAAACACTTTGGTTATCTCATCTTTGATGAGGATTGACAACCCCTTGTATTTCCTCTGCACTAAAAGAGTTAAAAGGAATATGCAACATGGATTTCAACAATTTGAATCTTTTATATAAAGAAGTTCACGTGCCAAAGACCAGCATAACACTACAAATCACTGACTTCTCTCCTTCCTCAGTGATTGAAGGAATGTAACACTAATGAGGCTATCTTTAATTACATTTATATGTAAGATGGGAAGCATAAAGTTTTTATGTGAGTTCGTACCATCTTCCTTCAAATATGGGTATGTCAAATAATTAACAGAAGCAAACAGCATATTTCTTCAGTTCCTGTCATCTGTTATAGTGAAAAACTTAGATTTTAATATTTTGAGCTTTAATATGCCTGAATCAAAAATTGATGAGTTGCTTATATCATAATTAAAAGAAAACCTTATGGCAGAAAATATGGAACATGAATTGCAATAAATTAAGCTTGTGATATGCAATACGCATGGATGAAGCCAGGAATCAGTCAAAATGAGGAACATACAAATTGAGAAGGAAAAGATTATACAAGAAACAATTACAGACATAGTACTCAGATAACAAATTTAAGCAAGATTAGTTCAACAGCTTTTGGCTTCTATTCACACAACAAAGTGTGAGTTTTTGCTATATTTTGTTTCTTACGGTGATATTAGAATAGAGGGGAAAAATCAAGGAAATACCTTGCAATCGAAAGAGGAACCAGACTTGTATAGCAACATTTAAGATCTTCAAAGATTTAATATTAGTAAAACAATCTTGAACGAGATGAAGGTTAGCCCTCTTATAGTAAAAACACATTATCTCTTCATTGCAAACATATTTTCTAACAATGACGTTCAGTAGTAACAGCTATCTTCATAAACAGTAATTACAAGTCAGATTTTCCTTCAGCTGTAAGCCATAAAAAGTAATTACTATCTTCATAAGTTAACAAAAACAAGAAAGTTTTTGCCAATAACAATGACAAACCTGATATAAAGCTGAGCAGGAACAAGGTAAAATACCAACATGAGTTTGGCAAAAACATACGCGAGAGAGGTTATTCATCAACACGTCTTACCAAAGAAAACAATTGTCCAAATCTCACAAAAGCATAGAAAATGAACCTGATTTATTTTGACATTGCCACACAGGAGTATCATCTATATACACACCCAATAACACTATGCTTCCTGCAAGGCCGAAAAAATATATTTTTTCTTCTTTAAGAAAGTAATAAGAACTTCAAGCAGAAGTCATATGCTTATATAGAAGGTTTCAACACCAACTACCAGATGAATGAACTCTGTTCTAAAATGTTTCGACAAATGCCTCGAACCTGCAAAAGTAGAACAACATGGTTAAATTTAGAAAGACTCCAATTAATTGTAATCGACATGAGTTTGTCTTGATGTAGTAATGAGAACAAAATGCATTCTGATACTACTTGAATAGGAATGGTCATTGCTAATAATATTTCTATAGGCTAAAATACCAGATTGGCATTTTAAATGGACCCTAAATGACAATAGAGTATTTTAAATAGCTCCGGCTACAATAAAACTTTATAATTATTCAAAAGAAACAACAAGACCCATAATTTTTATGGGAAATCAATTTTCCGGTCAAGTTCCCTCACATGCTTGTTGCGTGATCATTGTGGGCTGAGTTGGACAATAGAGAATGACGTGACATAAGGGTTGGAGGGAGAAATAACTACGCCTAAAATCTCATCGCCCCGAAATTAGCCAAATTCACCTTTTTTTCAAAACTTGAACGAGAGAGGGAGAGAGGGAACAAGAGCAAAGGTGAGACTCCTCTCAAACTTTGAGAGAAGGGAGAATCTCTGGTGAGGACGACAACTGGAGTACGGCGTCTACCAGGAGCAAAGGTGAGACTCCTCTCAAACTTTTGAGAGATTTCTTGTGGGTTTGGTTTTTTTTTGGAGAAGGATGATTAATATGGTGTTTATCCTCAATTAACTGAATGATAAACCCTAATTTGGGTGTTGATTGGTGGAATTTTGCAAACTAGGGGCAAGTCCTTGCCACATCAGCAAGAGAATAAATGATTTTACAAATCACGTGCAAGCACGTGAGGGAACTTGGTCGGAAAATTGATCTCCGATGAAAATTATGGACCTTGTCATTTATTTTGAACAATTATAAAGTCTTATTGTAGCGGGAGCTATTTAAAATACCATATTGTCATTTAGGGTCCGTTTAAAATGTCAATCTGGTATTTTAGCCTATTTCTATAAAATTGCTTTGCAAACCTCACTCCTCATTTTGATCTTTTTTTTTTAAGCATCCTCTTTTCAAAAATTTCTTAATAATGTAGTGAATGAAGTAAAAGTATATCTCTAACCATTCATGTGAAATAAAAAATTGAACGGGTGGTTAACATATAATTCCAAGAAATGTTTATGCCCAACATAGACATGGGTTCATGATATTGTGCTTTATGGTTGTGAAACAAAATGTAAAGGATGTAAAAAATTAATGAAAGTAAAAAATATATCACTAGTGATGCGGGAGCAAAAGGAGACCAAATTGCAAATTCAGATTCTCTGTACGGCATGCATTATCTTGATTGTTTTAGTCATAACTTTTCCTAAGAGACTCCAATTGACACTCCATTTGAAGCATTAGAAAGATTAATGAGCTTGTTTTCAAATAAAACTGGTTTTGCATAAATTAGAGTTATATGGAAAAAAGTTATTTGCAAAATACTATGTTGAGGATTGTGGATCACACACAACAAGGAGTGCAAGCAACAAGAGACCACAAAAGAGCTTTTAACGTGGTTCGGTCAAACATGCCTACGTCCATGGTTCCTCACCAAGGAAATCCACTATCTTCACAAACAGTACAATCAATACAAGCGATACAAGTTTTGCCTAGACAAAACTTGAAAACCCTGCGCACACTCACATCTCGAGGAACCTGAGAACACCGATCACTCAAGAGCTCCAAGAGATCATCATCACACCACATCACTCAAAGAACCCAACGACACTGATCATTCAAGAGTTTTAAGGCGATTCTCAAGAGCTCCAAGAGACCATCATTACGCAACATCATTCAAGGAATCCAAGAACACCGATCACTCAAGAGCTCCAAGATCATCACACCAGATCACTTAAAGAACCAAAGAACACCGATCACTAAAGAGTTCTAAGATGATCCTCCCTGTCACATAAAGGATGACTTTCTCGACACTAACATACACCCTTCTGTAGCCTCTTCATTGGCTATTTGCAAGGACCAATTAATACTCTTAATAATTTTCAAGAGCAACGTTCAAGCTTCTAATGCATTGCACCCTTCCATCTGTGGTCATCATGCATTCTTCTACCTAATTTTGATATTCGTGGAAAATCCCAACAACTCCTCCCTTTATCCAAATCTTCAGCACCTCAATGTGACAGACTGTTGCCAACACTGATAGCGCACCTCGATTGGTCACCATGCCTCTGTCGGTCGCCTTTACTCTGTCGGTGTAAGTGAAGCACCCTCGCAATTGCCCACTGTACTAAATGCCACCATTACAATTGCCTCAGTTACTAATTACCACTACCGACCTTCGGGACCACTACAACCATCCATGACCCTTGGCTGTCAGCACAGTGCAATCTGGTTGTTGCACATACTCCTATCACATTGCCACTTGTTGTTGTGCTTGTCATTCCGCTGCATTGCCGCACACCATTGTACGTTTTGGATCTGCCATCTCCATCGGCGTCCACCTAAGTTGCATGGAAGCGGTGCGGGTATTGAATGCGGTCTTGGTACGGACACCGGCAAAGCGTAAAATGTAGGAATGCGGGGACACGACTATATATATATATATATATATATATATATATATATATATATATATATATATATATATATAAAATTAATGATGTACATGAGATAATTTTTTCCGCTTCATGTGTCATTAGAATTAAAATTCGATCACATTTTTAAGTTTCTTTTATCAATATTGATTATCATAAATTGGAAACTACTCTTTTTTACTAGACATCCAAACGACCCATTACCTATATAGTTTTGAACTTGGGTATGGATTGAAACGAACCCGACCCATATTTAACTAGTTTCAAGAAACAGATGTGAAGTGTAAGCTATACGTCCAAGAAGTCTTTGACAAGTATTTTAAATTAACACATATATCGTATAATTGAGTACATGTTGTAATAAATGCATGCATATATTCAAGAAGTGTCCATGAAGTTTGGGTACGGGAAAGTGTCGAGTACGTGTCCGATACGGGTACGGCTTCATTATAGAAGTACCCGGGTAACATAGGCGTCCACACATACATATTTGTACTCATGAGATGCTAACCCTCCCAAAACTATAATCGTTTCATCCAACTATATCTTCATCCTTCAACTTTGAGCAATGTCTCTGCAAACGACCCTTTCATCATGCTTGACAAGCTCCTCCCTCTAGTGCGCTACATCATTCTCATAACCTTTGATAACCAGGCTCTGATACCACTGTTGGGGATTATGGATCACTAATCAACTTTGTAAAACAAACAAAAGTACAAATCAATGTTGCAACATTTCGACTGATTTTTTTAGGCCACATTTGATATAATGGAAAAATCATGATATCTCGCCCAATTGCCAAACGCGGTATATTATTTTCCGACAAGCCATATGAAAGAATATATTGGCCAATGTATCAGCTGATATATCGGCTATATCGGGGATATATCGCCCAAAATAACAAAAAGTAGTAAAGGATATTTAAAGACAATATCGATTGCGGCAAAACATGTAAAAGGATATAGCGGGCCATGTCGGGGATGTTTAAAACAATGTTCTTGGCAATTTCCAAGAGCAACCTTCAAGCTTCCAATGCATGCATTCTTCAAGTTTCCATGGTCAACATGCATTCATCTACCTCATTTTGAGATTTGGAGAGAATCCTAACATACTTAATGGTAATCTATCTAAACTGCATGGACTTTTATGTTTTCTAGGATATTAAGTTAGTCAAATATGTGTTTTAGTATTTTCAATGACATTTAAGTGTCTTCTAGGATTCTAAAATTCTCATGCTTGAAGGGATGTTTCAAGCCTATATATATCCTAGTGATCTAATGAAAATGGTAGTGTTGAGTTTGATTATAATTAAGCATTGTGTTTTGTTTTTGCCCTATATTTCTTTGGTGGATTCCATTGAGTGTGAATATTTATCTGTATCTCTAAATCTTGGAGTGGTGACTGCCATATTTCTCTAGAGTGGTGAATATGTATCTTTAGAGCGGTAGGCCCCTACCCCAATTACTGTCGTTTACTCTAAGGTGTTGTTTATGTATCCTTAGAGTGATCGACATCCTATTCTCATTTCCTCATATTTCCCATTCATCGATATTACTCATACCGTCCCAATATCAGCTAGTGTGTAACATGTATGAAAGAAGCTATTGATAAGTGTTAAACATGTGCCTCAGAAGTATTCTAAAGGTAGCAAAGGAAGTGTATAGAAATTATACATGTAACTAGGTCTCAAATAAAAATAGAATGCATTTAAGAAGTGTTCAACATATGGCATACTCACCAAGAAGTGTTGGTGTCCAACATGGACAAGGATTCATGACTTTCTGCTTAATAATTGTGGAACAAAACATAACAAAAATGATCATTTTTCCTGAGACTGCAAAGGCAACACTTGTCATACCAAATCAATTAGGTCCCATGAATTTTTTAAGTTAAATCAATAGCAAGAAGTAGTGAGATGTTTCAAACAGATCATGGGGCACGTTTATCGTAAGGGAAGGTTTATTGGAGATGTTACTGAACTTCTAAGTAGATAGAATGTCCAATTTTAAACTCATTCTTCTACTATTAACAATATCCATTAATATTTTGATTTTGATAGTCCATATCAAATATTTATGCTAGTTGTTAGTTTACCTGAGGAGGCCAATAATAAGATAATTGAATTGAAGAAAAGGATTCATGTAGTCAACACAAAAATTTTCAGATAAAGGTTTTGTTGTTGTAATTCTAAAAAACTACTAAAGAAAGAATAAGAAAAATATCCAGTTCAATACACAAATCTATTGACTGGTGATTATAGGTAACTATTTGATCAAGGATGCACTGTTGTCAAGAAAGGCTCCTTAAAAGAGAAGAAACAATGAGATAGTCTTCTGAAATTTTTAAGGAAACTGTAATATCATCCGTTTTCTTCTTCTACTCTGTCCATCTCCTAGAATAGAATATACTTCCCCATAGCCTATAGAAAAATCTGTCTTCTGCTGACTAGATTGTCTTTCTCTACGAGAATGTTAGAGGCTTGTTCCCAAGTCATAAATGGATACCCAATAATGTAGATTTTTCCTCCTACCACTGCCCTTAAAGAATTTATGAAGCCTCTTCTTCATTTGTTTCTATGCATAAAATTTGCCATGAATAAATGTTTATGTCAGGTTCATAGCCTAATAGAACAATAATTGGATAACCAATAATGTGGATTTTCCTCCTACCACTGCCCTTATAGGATTTATGAAGCACCTTGTCCATTTGTTTCTATGCATAAAATTTTCCATCACTATATGTTGATATCAGGTTCATAGCCTAATAGACCTGAGTTTGATGGGAAAAAGCCTGACTGACGATCATGTATCATTCAATACAAGAAAGGCTTCATCTAGGCTAAACAGACAGGAGATCTAGTCTGCAAAAGAATGATTCCAGAACATTTCATAAAAACAAGTCTTTCAAGGACTTTTAACCTTTTGAAATTTAAGAATGAATCCGAACACCCAACCATATGAAAGTTTGTATCCTTGTTACTATCTGTAAATAAAAGAATTCCAGCAGCCCACACGACCAAGATGCTAATATGGCACTTGTCCACTTCGCTCTAAGATTGATTCATACTCTGTGTTTATTCTTTGGCAAGAACATACCTGAGAGTTTCCTTCTCTTTCCTTTCATCTTACAACTGCATGATTACATACCATTACATATCGGACACTCTTCCCAACCTCTATACATCATTTTACTGAAATGAGGCTCTTTCATCTCATAAACAGACAAACATATAAACATATGTGAGTCATATCTTCAGAAAAGAAAAACATATGTAGTTTTGTCACAGTTATCCCTATCCAATGCCACGCGTTCATTTGGATCTATGCCTGCAAATCATATGTTAAATACATTAAACTTCTTGTTCATGATATCTGCTGAATATTTGAACAAATTTATAATATGTTTTTTTCCTTCAGAACCTCCAAAGTCGTTTCCTCCTATTTATTTGTCCAAGTACTGGTAATGCCGAATCTAGAGCACATGACCATCAAAGCAGCAAAGAACGCACCATTTCCCAGTCATATTCTACCTTTCCTTTTCTCATTATGTAGTTTTTTATTCTTACTGATGTCTTACAGAATTGTCTGCTATCACATGAATAGATATTTCAATGGAGCCTATCAGAAGCATCTAAGCATCATTCCCCATATATAAAATGACCAAAATGGAACTAAATTTTCCTGGCAGTCTGAGATGAACCAAGGATGGAAAATAAAACTTTGAACAAAGTCATTAGATGAGTTCCAGAAGATATGTAGATTATAGGAAAACATTGGATATCATCGGTCTCTTCTACAGGTGATAATAGATAAATATACATGAACCAAAATGGGAAGAAAAATCATGATTTGCAAATTATTGGGGAAAGAAATGTGAAGAATAATTCTTACTTATTCTAGAGAGAATTCTTTGACTGATTTTGGGCTACAGATGGCATCAAACGGTTTGTCAACGAGGCTATCTTTCAAGATGGAAATCTCCCCCTCCTTGATCAGAACATGTTCGTCAAGGGCTTCAATTTTCTTTTTCAGAGAATTAACCTCAAGATTGAGAAGCATGATTGTTTCTCGCGAATGCTTCGCTTCCTCCCATATATGATCCCTTTCCTCAGAAACCGTCATGAGCACACCACGGGTTGCAGTTAGTTCCTTTGTGCACTCTTGAAGATCTTGCTGGAGTTGCTTGCCATTCTCCTCTTTCCTGATCATCTGTTAATTAATATCAATATTCCTATCATTCAAAGGTAGAAATTGAGAAGGCATGATTACAAACGTCTGCTTATATACCTCAAAAACAAATGGAATCAGTGAAGCAATGAAATTTACAGAAATTTAATGATAAGGCAATTATGAAAATCAGGAATCGAAGTTGCTGATACAGTGATACTCTCTGCTTTTGCGCATAAAATTCTGAATAGATAGCCAAGTTGCAAAAAGATAAAGATAATAAGGTCAAGGCACTTAGTATAAGTTTCAACCAGCTAAACAGAGTAACAGCGAAAATGAAAAGGCACCAGATGCAGTAAATAAAGAAAGTACATTAAGAGCAAAAAGCTAATCAATAAAGTTTCAATGCCTATTCTTGATACATTTAAGAATAATTTCTCATTGAATGATCGTTTAAACTTTTCTTGAGTTACATATGCGCAATGATGATTCGGTGAAAATCTGTACTTTGTAGCAAATGACAAAGGTATGGTTGATTACATCAATCATCAACAAGTAATGATCGCAATAAATTCGGAACCATAACCGGAGACGTGAAATTACATAAAATATTAGGTCAACTATGATATGAAGAAGAACCTACAACAATTAGAAAAGAATCTTACGAATCCTACAACTAGCTGGATTTCTCTTCCATATATTTCGTGCATAAGTGTAAAGTGCAAACAAATACTTTTTAAATACTACATCAGTCAGCAGTAGTGTACCTGATGCTGAGATAATCGAGATTCTATCGTTTACTGATTGCTACTAACACTATTAAAGAGAGATTCATAATTAAAATTTAACTGTATTACATAAACCAGATGGAAGGATGGGAAAGTGTATCGACAAAGATAAGGGTAGCGGACTGTGGCACGTGCATGTGTCTGGTTCAGCATAAACCTAAAGAAACAATGATTACTAAATTGGAAAGAATTGTTGAGCTAGTATCTCAGGCTATGCATCATTGCGATATTTATAAATAAATAAAAAGAACATGATAAGACTTAAATGACATCTGTAGACCACATGCTTTAGAAGTACCTGATGTAAGGTGGTAAAGAGTGGGAAAGGAGGAAACATTGTTGTGACGAGGAAACTAAAGGCATGAGTAACTTTTGTAAGGATATAAATAACTACATATATAAAAGAGTAAAACAAAGTCCAGTCACCTTTCAAGAACTCACAGACGATAGAGGTCCCTTAGGTTTTGTAAGAGAATAAAATTAACGCTTAAATTCCTATACTAACAAATTTTTTATTTCCCTTTATCCTCAGGCTTGCATTACTCCAAATATTGGGACTTGGACTTTGGACATATTCTAGAATTTGTAGTTCGGTAATTGGAACTTAGGATCTCCCTGACATAACACTGAAGATCCTTGTTTCCACAAACTCTAGATAATCAAACAAGAACTCATAGAATGGTTGTGCAGGGGCCATTTCTCATAAAAGAAGAAAAAAGATCTACACAGATCATATTAAATCCGTAAAAATCACCATGCAAAAAAGCATACCAAATGCATACAAGTTTGAACATTTATAGTGTGCAAGTCAATTAACAGATATGCATAATATAGTAGCAGCGCGCAATTCATAAAATAGTCATGGAAGATAGAAAATTTTGTTTTGGAACATGTGCACATTGCTAGAATCATACTAAAACAAGAAGTCACAGAATGGTTGTGCGGGGGCATTATCTCATAAAAGAAGAAAAATAATCTACAAAAATCATGTTAAACACATAAATCATCAAGCAAAAAACATACCAAATACTTGTAAGTTTTAATGTTTATAGTAAGCATGCTGATTAATGAATATGCATAACATAGTTTAGCGCACAGTTCATAAAATAGTCATGGAAGGTAGAAAGTTTGTTTTTGAACATGTGTATATTGCTAGTCATAAGATTACCTGAAGCTCCATGTCCTTAGCCTTATGAGTGAGACAAGATAGTTCATCCTGTAGCCTCTGGATCTCAGCTTGTAGGACATCATGAGTCCGTACTGAAGATGCAAACTCTGATTGTAACTGCTCCAGTTCCAGCTCTTTCGAACACAGCTTCTCTCGCAATAATCTAGTAAGCAGGTTTTCCGCCTTCAATTCAAGCTCCACTTCATCCTAGACAGGTAGAAGAACAATTTCATGCTAAAACCAAAATGTAATACAAAACGAACAAATAAATACCATTCATATATCATTTTCTGAACCAAGATATCTAATTTCAAAAATAAATACAAAACTGAATGATGCACTAAACTAGTAGAACTCTTTACCAGTAAGTGCTCTTAATACTACAGTTCCATACAAGAAAACTTACAAAACTTTTATCCCTTTGTGTTGGCTCCTGAATTTCTTCGCATGTAGTGTATCATTTGAATTATTTCATAAAACATAAACGATTATGCCAAGTGCATAAGTTTCTGCCTATTTCAGAATTCTGAACAGCAAAAGAAAGTATATGGACATCGGACAGTAGATTCCATGGCTTCAACAGATATGACATGTATCAAGAAACTGATAAATATATATACCAAGCTGTAAATATCAAATGTTTGAGGCAATAAAGAGTATCATACCTCTGAATTCTGAGTCCTAGATTGCCTTAAAATGGAAGATTCTGCAGTTTGTGACTGACATTCCAATGCTTCTACCTTAAACTTCTCATCTGCTATTGCTGCAACTGTCAACAAACTTCTTCTAAAATTTTCGATTCCTCGCCTTAGACTCTGATATTTAAGAGAGTATTCACCTACTAAGTAACCATCAAAGTCCTTAGCTTCTTCGACATTTTCATACTTTTTGCACTTTGTGAGATCTAGCAACTTGGTAAAAAACTGACTATGCTCAGTCAATAAAGAAAGGGCCTGACCCTGCAAATAGTCCACCCTGTCACGTAGCTCCTGATCAAGCTTTACTGAGATAAATCCATTGCTATTTCTATTATCTCGTAAACGATTTAGTAGGGAAATGTGGTCACGCCTGAGAGTCTCTAGTTTATTTGTACAAGACTCTACCTCCTTACGCAGCATCAGCTCCACACCCGTCAATCTCACTTGCTCCATCTGCAACCTACTTAATTTTTCATCTCTATCAGTAGGATTTTTTGCAATTTCAGTGGAATATGCCTGTCTCAGCCCATTGATAGTCTTATCTTGTTCATTGCACATCTTCTGCAAGCGCACGACTACTTTTTGCAACTCTTTTGTCTCCTTCTCTTTAACCTTATAGTTTTGTCGGATGCAATCCAGATCCTCTTCAGCCCCTTTAAAGCGCTCCTGCAGCTCTGCTAAGGCCTGATGGAGATTATGGTTTTCTGTTCTTGCTTCTTCCAAACTAGATGCCAGATCATTCACTTCCATTTCAGAATTTATTATCCTGCTTCTAGTAGCTTCTTCATTGCCTTTCAGTGAAGAAATTTCTCTTTGCAAAGACACATTTTGCTCTGCTAGCTCTCTTACCCGTTCCCATAGTCTCTGCTCCTCAGATTGAAACTTTTCAAGCTTCATGGACCAGTCAGTTGATCTTCTGTCCAACTCTTTCTCCAAACTAGACTGCAATTCATTCTTTTCCTGTTGCAGTCTTCTGGTTCGGGTATCCAGCTCGAACTTAGCATGTTTTAGTCCCTCTCTAGTGGAAGATCTCTCAGCAATTCGAGATTTTATTTGTGAAGAGAGCTCAAGGACCAAATTTCTTCTGTCTTCAGCAATGTTCTTAGTCATTTGAAACAATGAAGATGCATCTAAAGTGCTAGGACGTAGCCTTTTTAGCTCCAGATCTTCATTAGACACAATTGTCAACATATGTTCCACCTCTTTCACCTTTTCAAGTAACTCTTCATCTGAATTCTGTTTTAGCAGCTCAGTACTTGGCAAATTACCATTTTGTAAACCCATTGTTCCTTTTTCACAGGAACAACTTTGCCGATCAGAGAATGGTCCCTCTGTAGAATAATCACTTTCATAAGGTATAGTGAAATCAGTCAAGCGCTGACTGGAAGTGCCGGACGAATCAGAAGTAGGTTGAGGATCTGCTGAATCAACATAAATATCTTCTACTGTAGTGGTGGTTTCAGAGTCAAAATCCTGCGTTTTAGACAAAGATTTCACACGAAGTGCTTGTAGTAGCTTCTCAAGTTTTGTTTTTGACTGCTTATGTGATAATGGTGGCCTGACACTATCACTAGCTCGATCTCGTGTAAGCAGATGCCGGCGGAAATCTTTCACTTCCCTGAATGAGTATGTCCTGAGATTCTCCTTATCATAAGTGGGTGAAGATGGCGCTGTAGATAGAGCTCTGGGTGGTCTTCCAAAATTAGATTCTATTTTATTCTCACCAAAGTAGCCATCATTTCGACTATCACAAATATAGTTCTGAGAATCTTTTTTGGGTTCAACAATATCCTGCTGCTCTCCATCTACATAAAGGTCAAGTGTACTATTATCATCTGTCACTTGTTGCAACCGAGCAACACGGCACCTTAATGGAATTGGAGAACTATAAGGTGAAGCACTTGATGGACAATTATGACCTCTGGATGAAATAGGAGAACAAATATTCCCACTGTCATAGAACTGTCGATCTGTGTCCAAATCCACTCTAGTGATTCTCGCATTTCTTTCCAGAACAGGTGAATGACACCTAAAGGGAAGGAGAGCATAATTAAAAAGAATAATTTTTATCACTTTGAAAAATTAGCAGAAAGAACTATAGAGACCCCTAAAAGATTAGCACCATCATTATAAACTTTAAATCATAGACATATATGTTGCTTGTGTATGAATGCGCAACGAACAGAAGTAATTAACAATATAGAAAAGAAAATCCAGATATCATAACAATCAGATCTAGATGCACAAGAAGACCAATGACTTATTGCTAGGTCCGCTATTCAGATTGAAATATTAAGAGTATTTAAGAGTAATTGATATTAATGTACGAGAACGTAACTACTAGCAGATATTATACTGAGTGAAAAAATACTAATACTGCACCACATAATTTAGAAAGAATCAGCCAAATTTCATGCTGTAAAATCATAATTAGCAAGATAAAATCAGGTGGAACATATTTACAACCTAACAAGGTTGGAAAAGGAAGATTTCCTCAGTTCAAGATAAGATTGATTTGGTACTACCAAAATGATGAAAGAACACTGTTTGTAAAATACATTGTGCAACAGAAGAACTAAGGATTCAGTATCTAACGCATGGTGACAATCTAGGATCACCTACCATATTGTGTTCAACCATACTTGTCACGCCCCGGGCCCGCGGCCCGTTGGCGCGTGCAAGCCGTGGGACCCACCGAGTGTAACGTGCCATTTGGCTAAATCCACTGCCAAAATCGACTAGCCGATGTTACACTTGAGCCTTTAGCTTCACTATATAAACACTTAATTTTTTTCTTTCACGGCCGATGTGGGACTATAAATGAGGCGTCACAATCACCCCACCTTACAAATGCGACGTCCTCGTCGCGACATGACAATTGGCACATCCCAGTATCACCAGGCGATGTGGACTCTAGAGGTGGCTCTTGCGGGCTTCTAGAGGTGGCTCCCACCGCACTCACGCGGTGTAGTACTTAGTCCCGCATAGCACTTAGCTCCACATTTCCGGCTGGCTAACTGCTCTGATACCATTTTGTCACGCCCCGGGCCCGCGGCCCGTTGGCGCGTGCAAGCCGTGGGACCCACCGAGTGTAACGTGCCATTTGGCTAAATCCACTGCCATAATCGACTAGCCGATGTTACACTTGAGCCTTTAGCTTCACTATATAAACACTTAATTTTTTTCTTTCACGGCCGATGTGGGACTATAAATAGGGCGTCACAATACTTATAAAAGTGGAGCATTTCATGGAACATGCAACTGCATACTCATATGCAGCACTGGCCATAAGCTATGGGCCGTATTCATATGCTGATGCTTATGCAGCCATAGGGTTTTGCTTTGGAGTTTTTGGAACCCAAAACATTTTTACCCTTTTAAGTTAAAAGTATGAAAATATGCAAAGTACTACAATCAAAGGTCATACTTTCAAGAAGATTTTACTTAACTGTTGAGGAAGAACCAGCGACATTCCATGATACATAGATAAGCATGATTAGCAAGAGTATTGTTTGGCACATCACATGTTTACAACTTAACAAAGGTGGAAAGAGAAGAAGATAACGGATTTCCTAGATTCAAGATATGTGTGGTTTCAGTATTATCAAATTCATGAAGAATAGACCAGTAAAAGTGCACTGTGTAACAAAATACTAATGATACAATGTTGGATGCAACCAGACCACGTGGCTTCATCAATCACTTGCAGCACATTGTAATTAAAATATAGGCCATACCATATGCACCTCAATATTTATTACGGACACATATGAATATTCCTTACATGCAGCCAGATCTGGTGATATGGTGCCATTTATAGGACCCATAAAGCATGCTGGAAATCGTGTCCAAAACTCCTGCCCGTTTTTCTTTTTCACACCTCCCACCAGGAAAAAGATAAAGAAATTTCTGGCAGATACAACACATAAAAAGAAGACAAGCAAATATTTCTATTCTCTTCCCTTTTTCTCTTCTTCCATTTCTTTTCTGTTCTTTTCTTATCCATTTCTGTAACAATATTAACTATTGCTTCTGCTACAGTTCAAATTTCATCAGGAATGTGGAAGAAAAATGGGGAATCAAGTAAGGAAATACCACACTAAGAAGAAAAAAAGATAAAAGTGTGCTTCTATATAGAGTTATAAGGTTTTTATGTTCAATGTTAATTATATGTTTATAAATTATGTGGTTGCAATTTATGATCTCATAGATACAGTATGTCTAATGCCACATCCAATAGAGTATTAAAAAGTGGAAACCAATTAAAGGATCAAAGGGCCCCAAGTGGAAACCAATTAAAGGATCAAAAGGCCCAAAGAGTGTTTATTATTGCATCGGCAAGCAAGCTATAAGGTGGAATCCATCAGATCAAGCAGCACACAACCAGATTGATGGAGGGAATTCCCAAAGGCTATTCATGAGGCTAGACTCTTAAGCAAAGAGAAAGAACATCCATAAAACAGGTGTAAGTGAATACTGAGAGAAGAGGTAATCAGGAAGATGAACTTGGTGTAACAGCCTACTAAAAAGGCCTCAAAGACATTGTCTTCTTCAGATGGCATCATGCAAATCCTAATGGAAATGCCAAGACCAAGGTCACAGAAAGTGCTAGGCTGCCTAGGCGGGATCATGCAAATCCTAATGGAAATGCCAAGACCAAGGTCACAGAAAGTGCTAGGCGGCCTAGGCGCTAGAACCGACGCTTAGAGCCTAGGCACCTATGCGGGAGCCTAGGTGGGGCTAGGCAGTTTTCCTATTTTTTATTTTTTAATTATAATAATTGATAACAAATGCCAATGTTATAGAAAGCGTAGGGGCTGCACTGGCGCCTAGGCAGATTTTTTTTCTTCGTTTAAGTGGTAGTGGAGGAGGTTTTGCTGAAGGTAAATAGGAGGCAGTGGTGGATCCAAAAAAAAATTCTTAGAGGGGCGAACAATAAGTATCTATTTACCTAAATGAAAATGGACTACTAATTACAAAGGGCTGTATGGAAAAGGGCTACTAATTTGTAAATGCTAAATGAAAATTATTTGAAAATTCAAGGTGAGGTGCAAAAATTTTAATACAACGGGGGACAAGTAGCAATTAGAGAAGGGTTCAAAATGCAATTTCCAGATTGTTAGGGGTGCAACTGTAACCCTAATCAACCATATGCATCCACCCCTGAGCGGAGGTAGAGGAGGTGTTCACAGTTGGAGGCTAGAGGAGTTTGGAGGATGTTAGAGGACGAGGAGGCTACAACAGAGAAAATCACGATCAACGTCTAAAGGGTGCAGTCCACATAAGTGGCACACGCTCCCCTAGGCGCTTCCAAAACCTAGGTGGGCAGCTTATGTACCACCTAGTCCTCAGCACTAGGCGGGCAGCCTAGATACCACCTAGGCCTAGGCGGGCTAGGTGGAGGCTTTTTAAAATATTGCCAAGAACACAAAGAAAGTGTTAAATCAAGCTAAATGGAAGAAATATAGCGAGAAAATCCATTTAGGAATGTTATCTGCGCTATGATATGTTCAAGATTTTCCATGCCTTGTTAGGGAACTCCCTTGAGAAAATGCCAAAGATTTTCCCTCATTAATCTTGCTGCTAGCATGTTTTCTCTTTTTCGTGAATCAGGAGCAAAAAGAGAGAAGAAACCATAAAGATGAATATCTGGCTGTCATGTATTTTTCAGAGTAATATGGGGTTGTTCCAAAGTCATATAAGCGTAAAACGGTTATTATCTGTTTATTGCGTGTTTCGAGAGGGAGGGGTTTTGTTGTTTTTTTTTTTGTGGGGGTGGAGGGAGGGTGGGGGGAGCATTGCGCATTGATACGTTTATCTAAATTCTCCTTAATTCTTCTACATTCTTTCCTGTTTTGGAGAAATTATTAGCTTCCCTCAGGTGGTTATTAAACATAAACTGTATGAAGAGGATAAGTGTGGCCAACCAAGCCGCTTTGTTGCCCATACCTGACAAGCAAAAAGATTTCGACCAGTTTTTGGAGGTTAACAGATGGTTGAGATACGGTGCATTCCTTTCAATTTGAGCACCTAGCCCTGCTCCATATGGCCCAATTTTGATGGGTTGAGGGGCTCGGAATAATGACTAAGACCATTACTTCAAATAAAATCACTGTCATCATTATAAATGCAGAATTCGTCCAGAATTAATCTTAAAGTATCATACACATCTATCGGTTTTAAGATATAGATCATGATTTCCTTTCCCCAATAGATTTGCACAGTGAATAGCTACGATAGTGGTCTCCAACTCTGAAAATCCGATAAATTCATGAAGGATACACAGAATATTCCAAGAAGGCAAGAACCTTGAGGGCCTACTTTTGAAGTTTAAAGTGGGAAACAATGTCTTACCTGTTAACTGAAATGATAACAATAGTGATATGCAGTGAACAAAGTTCTCTTCCTCTCTCTTCATATCTTAAAAAAAGTTCAATTCATTTTAAACAAAACAAAAAGATGGTAAAAGGATATAAACAGAGCTAGGAAAGCAGCATGCTATGGATACTTTACAAATTTGTCGCCTGGGAGTTTTAAAGGGAGAATATAATTTCGTGATTAAAAAAACATGGAAAAAAATGGAGGATATTTATCACAGTTTAAATGTATTCATGATCTTGCAAAAGAATGACTCCCACAGTCCAAGATATGGAGGTAGGACAACCATGCGATAGTCTAACTTCTATTAGGATATATTGCTAAGGTCTATTTGTCCCATATTGACTGTATGAGGAGTTAAGTGTGAGCTTATTAGAGATCTAGGCCCCTCAAATAGCTAGCTTTTTGGCGTGAATTCTCATTGGTCCCTTAAAATGCTAACAGAGCCAGCCAACCTCATCTTCTCAGTTGCCAACCTCATCTTCTCAGTTGCAAGAAAGCAGTAAGGGTGGTTACACCAATATTGCAATATTCGCAACAGAGTAGTATAGTGCAAAGCCAAAGGGGCAACATCAGTAAGTATTACAATGTTCGCCTGGAACTAAACTAGCAAATCCTACCCATGTGGGTGTCGGGACCGTGGAAGTGTGGCGATATGCTTGGGTCCATTTGTCCCACATTAACTAAATAGGGAATCGAGTGTGAGTTTATTCGAGAACTAGGTTCCCTCCCTCAAACAACTAGTTTTCAGGGCTAATTTTTCCCAGGCTTTTAACTTGTTCAAAGATAACTCAATCTCACTTAAACACAAGGTTGGTGAGATCAATACTACATAATTGAGTGTAGATACTGATTAGAGTTGCAATTAAGTCTTCAAACCAAATTGAACTTTCATCAAGTAAAATACATCAATAAATACAATTAAGCCTAAATTCAATAGAATTTCCACAACACAAGTAATACGTTACTAAAACCTAACAGAAATTCATCAACCAAGAATTCGCAATCTAGAGGACCGAAAATCTTGAGATCTTTCCCCTTAATTAGATACCAAACCCTAAAACACCCAAAAAAGGAATGAAATTACGGGGAAAAAGAAAAACAAAAAAATAGTTACATCGGCGGAGACTTGATGGCTCGCCGGAGGCTACGATCTTCGCCGGAGTCATCGGGAGCCGGCGGCGGAGTCGTCGTCCGGCGAGATCGACTGAGGCCGAACATTAGTAGCCGTTGTCAAAGTAGAGAGAGAAAAGGGGAAAATGAGTGATGAGAGAGAGAGAGAGAGGAGGGATTGGATTTTGATTTGGAATTTAATTTGAGAGGGATTTTTGGTTTTTTGAGTTAATGGGTTTCGGGTTATTGGGTGATTAACCCGATAAGCAGTTAAATAAGCACCTTGGTTAAAACAGGTTCAGTGTATATACGTGGACCATACATTTTAATTATCTTTTCTTTATCATCTTCTATGCTGGTATGCTTATTATAACTGGTCGAAGGATATATAGATTACTGATTAAGAAATTAAATGAGTTGAAAAAGATTGTCATTTAAAAAAAAGAGTTGAAAGAGAAGAGTATACTGTATACAACAAAGAATGTAGACAGATTTCTTATTAATTATAAACCTATGTTTGAAATTTAACTACAAAAATTGATTCTGTCTGCACTTTATTAAAAATCAACGGTCTTTCTGAAAGTTTTAGATTTTTAAATAAAATTTTTATTTGTTAACTACTCTAGATTGAGAACCCCAGGTTTTTTTTTACATGCAAAAGTACATGGGTCGTGGCTATATCAAAAGTTTAAAATCTGCCAAGTTTGAGAAAGTTGACAGATTTTGTAATTAAGTATAAAATTGGGCATTTTATTATTAATTAAAATCTGTTTTTAGAAATAAAAATCCTATTTCTTTTGAAGAGCTTCATTCATAAAGTTAAAGATAAGTTGTTCTTTTGTGCAAAACTTTTTTTTTCACAACTTTTTATTTGAGTGGTAAAAATTGAAGTCCATTTTTATAAGATTCTAGGTTTGTATAGTCCAAATTTTGAATGTAGTTATGCATAAAACTTAGATTTGACATTTGAATTAGGCGGACCACGCCACATAAGCATTTGGCTCAGCAACCAAGTAATCGACCTACTCTATCATGTGTAGTACATCTGCACTAAGTTGTATTATCAAGATACGGCTCTTAGCTTGATCAACAAGCCCGATTAAGGCGGTGATGGACCATGAATGATGGACTCACCTTAGTCCGGATCATGACTCGCTCCAGCTCGACCTAGCTCTATGGTTGTCTGTCTAAATAAGGGATGATTGAGTCAAATCATACAATATCCTTAATATTCAAAAAGAATTACTTTATAATCAATCTCTGATTGACAACTGTCATAACTAGCTAATTACACACATTGGGGGAGCCTTCATTTGCCAATAAGATATGGCTATGTGGACTTGTTAACCAAGTGACCTTCATAGCTACCTTGGTCATTAGGATGATGACACGTGTACTACCTGATTTGCCCAAATAAATTCCTATAAATATGTTATCCTATACTCAAGTAAAGGGGTCTTTACGTCTGACTAACTTGGCACCGCCGACTTGAATCTATAAACCCCACCCTAAAACCTTAGAATGAACTCATATTACTTAGTCTTTTTCATCTAGATGCTAACTTAGACATCGGCTGGGCTTTGGTAGGACATCCCCCCTTCGTCAACCTAATATTTTTTTTCTATTTTCTTCTTAGGCAACCTCAAATGTAGATCATCACCAGTCAAATGGGACGATTAAAGGGTTCTCAATTCGAGTTCAAACTAGTGGACTCAATACATCAGATTTTTCCTTGCATAAACAAGCATGTAACCTTCCATAATCAAATTCTCAATTTACCAATTAGAAAGCAAATGTTGGTACCATTCTTTTTCTAAAGGGATAAGGCTATATTTCATGCATACTTTTGGATTTCAAAAGCGATGGGCTAATTATTTAATTTTTGAATTAAATTAAGTGATTTCTATGTATTTATGCTAGAGTGAAGTCCATACTTTTTTTTTTTCCTCAGAAATCACCAAGTCGGAAAAAGAATTAACCAAGTCGATTGAAGTAGCCCCGTAGTAGTAATTATAAGGAACTAGAGAAATAAAGTTAAAGAGGAATTTTTAATTAATAGTTTATTTTTTCAATATAGGACCCTCCACAAGCTGGAGGTATCCTAAAATATCTAGGTAGAAATGTCAGTGAAAGTAAAAGAAAATAAAAACTTTAGAATCTCTTCAAGTCAAAACCTAGCTGAAATCAAGTGACGGTCTAAAGAAGCAATCTGGTGGGATACTTTAATTAAAAATTATTAGATTAGTTTTTTCCTTTTATTGAAATCCTAGTTTCCATTTATTATGAAACTCAAATAATTATGATATGACTTGGAGCCTCTGACAATTGAAGCAATCGGCAAACGATGAGAAAATTCAACTTTCAATTTTAACAAAGACGTCCTTCAGTTCTAGCCCTCTCTTGTAAGAAGCTTTAAAGTTTCTTTTTTACAGCTAAGCCCTCTAAATTTACTCCTTTTTCTAAGAAGCCCTAACCTTTCTTTTTTTTTACAATAAAATCCCTAAGTTGACAAGAAAATATGTCGATTTCTCCAAAGAGAGGAGTAAATCTATGAGTTCAATTGTCAAAAAGCAAAAAAAGGGAAAAAAATTATGGCTTCTTACAACAGTGGGCCAAAAGGGGCTTAGTTGTCAACCCAAAAAAAAAAGAAATAATAATGATGATTGATGGCTTCTTAGAGGGTTAAAACTTATGGGCTCTTTTTTGTTAAAAATCAAAAGTTGAGAAAAGAGGGTTAAACATAAATGCTTCTTAAACTATGTTATCCATTTCTAGGTGGAGAAAGTAAGTATGAAAGAGATTTACTTGATTTTCTTTGTAGTTGTAAATTCTGATGTCTTTTTGAGTATTGAATCTTTTATTTATTTACTGTAGATAATATGCTTATTACTAATTTTTCTTGAATTGTATATAAATTAAAATTCTTTTGAATGGAAATATAACTTTTATATTTTCTCATATTCTTATTATATTCGCTTTTCTTATAACTCTTAGTTTTATACTAGATTCTTTAATTTCTTGACATACCTATTTATGTTTGTAAAATCAGTATTTAATAGTATTTTTAAAATATAGTATATTGGATATGACCATTATTACAATGGCGAAATGACTAACTCTTCTTTAAAGTATTAGTGAACTCCTAACTGTCGCCATAAAAATATCAATTTTCCTATTTTTCCGCTAAAACTATGTTTATGTTTCTAATTTGGTCATTTCGTGATTTTGCGGTCAATTATTTAATAGATCAATGACTTGACAATGCTTTTTGTACTTTTTTCGTGGGTTTTTTAGTCTGTTTTATTTTCTTTTTCAAACCAAAAACTTCCCATCTATTCCCACCAAAGCTTTTACCATTTTTCCCTTTTTGAAATTGAAAATTTATTTTTGAATTACTGAAAATACAAAATGCAAAAAAAATTTGATACATTAGAAGGAAGCCAAAAGTTCACCGATACTTTAAGAGAAGATTTGATTATTTTGTTCTTATTACAATGCAGATAGAGTACATGATTTTATGCAATTATTTTTTAAAATAGATTCAAATAGATACGAGCAATTTGTCTGATAGAAAAAAAAAAGATACGATCAATTTGCATATATAACCAAAGTAAAATGATATTCAGTTTTATGCATGCATTATGGTAAGAGCATGCATAAAAGTGTAAATAACTAACCACTAGAAGAATGGCCTGTGTTTAAAATGAGTCTCATACTCCGAGGTAATTATTATTTGTATTCGACTGATTTATATTATGGTAATGCTACATAAAACTATGAAGGTTGACATGTAATAAACTTGATTTCCTTTTGATATTAAGGTCTTTTATCTTTTAATTTAATGGGTATAGATAATAATGATTGGGGAATGATGGTTATGAGGTGATAGTTCATTTAGCAAAATGAGCTATCAAGATATTGAGTTGTGAGGCCCACATTCCTTGATGTGACTAGCAAAATAGGCCTTTCACATGACTACTTGTTGATAGCTTATTTCGCAAAATAAGTCACCACCCCAAACCCATTATTTCCTCATTAATACCCATGAAAATAGTGGCAAATAAATAGATCAACAGTTGGAGTTGAAGGTGGCTCCTAACTAAATCCAAACTCTTAAAAGTCCAACTCTGATCCAACCAAATCCATCCTCTAGTTCTAAATAATCAATCCTAATTTAATAGGGGTTGTATGGCAAGGGGTTAAGAGAGAAGGGTTAACAAGAAGGACTAACTTAATTACTTCTTCATCATAGATTAAAAATAATTTAATTCCATTTGGATTGGATAGTGAAGATGAATGGTTAACTTTTTTGTATTTGATAAATAACGAAGAGCTAAAGAGGTTAGTTGTCATAAATATTTTAAATATAATATTCTTTTTCAAAGTTCTTCATTGCTTCAAGAGATAATAGCTCTTAACCGGCCTTTTTAGGCGGCTTTGTTAACCCCTCTAAATGAGGGGTTAACTAACTTTAATCTTTCTAAAGAGTTTGTTAGCTCTTGACCAAATTACCCGTTTGGAGGGTTAAAGAGTAACCCCTTCAATTTTTCTCTTAACTCCTTGCCAAATGGCACCTTAGAGATCAATTCAAATTGGGTAAAACTGTGATTCCATTAAGTTGGATTTTTTTTTCTTTTGAGAAAACTGTGATTCCGTTAAGTTGGATAAGAACAAAGTTATTTAGTAGAATTGAAATTGGAAAACATTGGCCCCCACTCACCCTTGTATCTCTCCATTTTTCTTCTTCTTCTTAAGCATTGTTATTGCCTAATTGTTCTAAAGCAATGGCTCGCAAAACTCATTGAAATAAAGAAATTGTGTAAGAAAATTGAAGAGAATGATCTGACTGAAGTTGACCGTTGGAAACTTTGAATGTGAACGGCTACCTTAAGTTCAAACACGAATACGACCGTTTGAAACTAGAAGGATCAACCTTAGCCGCAATTATAATTACTACTATTATTTTTAGGGGTTTTTTTAATATTAGTCCCTTAAATCTTTAGTAATTAGATTTAGCCCCTCAAATCTTTATGTTTTGATATTAATACCTCAAATCTTGATAAGCCCTTCTATTAGGGTTAGGGTAAAAAACAGTGAACCATGGTTAGATAAGCCCTAACCATGGTTGACTAGTTACGAGAATACCCCAAGTCCTCTCACTTTCATTTGCCATCTCTCTCTTCCTCCTCTTCCTCCCATTACTCATTATTCTTTAAACACTTTATATTCTCCTCTAAATCATAATTCAACCCAAACCCATCAAAAGCTACAATCATCAACCCCTATATCTTTTATTCTCCTCTCCAATCAATAGTGGGTTGAGCTCCAATCGAAGGATTAATCTTAACGGGCATCAAAATCTTCGACACATTAACAAATTGAGGGGAGAAGAAGAAACGGAACCAAGTTTGTGTTGTTCTAAATGGGTATGAGTTTTGGGGTGTTATTAATGGGTTTGGATTTGTTAAGTGAGGGTTATAAATGTTAATTTATGGATGGGGGTAAACATAACGGAATATTCCACTCATTTATAACCCCGACTAACATATAGGTACTTACATCAACACGATATGAAGATTTGATGAACTAATATTAAAATATAATGATTCGAGAGACTAATATCAAATTACTAAAGATTAAGACTAATATGGAAAAACCCTAATTTTTATTAACTTTTTAATGAAAATCGAGCAATTTTTATTAAGTTTTTAAATAATATAATTGTATTTCAAAAACCAATAAAGGCCGCATTACTAAAAAAACAAGTCTAGTCTTGGAAATAGTCTTGGAAACAAAAGGTGGAGAAAACGTTTCGGTGGGCCTCTTTGATCACTTGAACATTGGCGCGGGACCGAAGAAAGGTTTTATTCATTGAGTTAATTCACAAAGCCCTAAACTTTGAGGTGGTGTCCCATAAAACCCCGAAAGCTTAAACTTTTCTCAATGGAACCCTACTTGTATTTTAGCAAATAGCTAAACTGTCCATGAGAGAAAATTAAACAACCTCAATTTGGGGTGCGGTGTGTTGCCCATAAATTGCAATGACTAAATCGGGAAGTTTCCTCTCTAAGAAATTTTAATAACTTGCCAAGTAGGGGATCCATTGAGAAAAGTTTAGACGTTGTATGAGACACCTAGACATTTAGAAGGACTAGTATAGAATGCGTCGTTGCATGTGGATATATTTATTTGTTTTATGTATTGAATTTGTTTCGAGGATAGGAAAATGAGAAAGTGACTCAAAAGGAAAGAATGAAAGAAATATTTAAAGCAAAGCATTGAAAAGAAAATTTAAACTTTTACGCAACTGCTTATAAAAAGAATACATCTAAGCATTGATTCTCAAACATTTAACTATATAAATTGTTTCCAATTAAAACTTGCTAAGTGACTCAAATCTTTAGTAATTAGATTTAGCCCCTCAAATCTTTATGTTTTGATATTAATACCTCAAATCTTGATAAGCCCTTCTATTAGGGTTAGGGTAAAAAACAGTGAACCATGGTTAGATAAGCCCTAACCATGGTTGACTAGTTACGAGAATACCCCAAGTCCTCTCACTTTCATTTGCCATCTCTCTCTTCCTCCTCTTCCTCCCATTACTCATTATTCTTTAAACACTTTATATTCTCCTCTAAATCATAATTCAACCCAAACCCATCAAAAGCTACAATCATCAACCCCCTATATCTTTTTATTCTCCTCTCCAATCAATAGTGGGTTGAGCTCCAATCGAAGGATTAATCTTAACGGGCATCAAAATCTTCGACACATTAACAAATTGAGGGGAGAAGAAGAAACGGGAACCGAAGTTTGTGTTGTTCTAAATGGGTATGAGTTTTGGGGTGTTATTAATGGGTTTGGATTTGTTAAGTGAGGGTTATAAATGTTAATTTATGGATGGGGGTAAACATAACGGAATATTCCACTCATTTATAACCCGACTAACATATAGGTACTTACATCAACACGATATGAAGATTTGATGAACTAATATTAAAATATAATGATTCGAGACTAATATCAAATTACTAAAGATTAAGACTAATATGGAAAAACCCTAATTTTTATTAACTTTTTAATGAAAATCGAGCAATTTTATTAAGTTTTAAATAATATAATTGTATTTCAAAACCAATAAAGGCCGCATTACTAAAAAAACAAGTCTAGTCTTGGAAATAGTCTTGGAAACAAAAGGTGGAGAAAACGTTTCGGTGGGCCTCTTTGATCACTTGAACATTGGCGCGGGACCGAAGAAAGGTTTTTATTCATTGAGTTAATTCACAAAGCCCTAAACTTTGAGGTGGTGTCCCATAAAACCCCGAAAGCTTAAACTTTTCTCAATGGAACCCTACTTGTATTTTAGCAAATAGCTAAACTGTCCATGAGAGAAAATTAAACAACCTCAATTTGGGGTGCGGTGTGTTGCCCATAAATTGCAATGACTAAATCGGGAAGTTTCCTCTCTAAGAAATTTTAATAACTTGCCAAGTAGGGGGGATCCATTGAGAAAAGTTTAGACGTTGTATGAGACACCTAGACATTTAGAAGGACTAGTATAGAGTACGTGCGTTGCATGTGGATATATTTATTTGTTTTATGTATTGAATTTGTTTCGAGGATAGGAAAATGAGAAAGTGACTCAAAAGGAAAGAATGAAAGAAATATTTAAAGCAAAGCATTGAAAAGAAAATTTAAACTTTTACGCAACTGCTTATAAAAAGAATACATCTAAGCATTGATTCTCAAACATTTAACTATATAAATTGTTTCCAATTAAAACTTGCTAAGTGACTCAAATAATGAGATGAATGACTTTTGAAACAAATTGATTTTATTTAGTTTTTAAAAGTGTGTTTGTCATATTAGACCTTCAAATCTTCATATTTCTAAATTAGACCCAAAGTTTCATATTTGTTAGAAATGAAGGTCTAATTTAAAACAACTTAATAGATATTATGGTCTTATTTAAAACAACGTAATAAATTTGGGGTCTAATTTAAAACAACAAAATAGATATGAGCATATTATTTTAAACATTTTAAGGGATTTTGGGGTCTCATATATAAATATAAAAATTTTGCGTCTAATATAGAATTAACAAAAATGTGTTTTTTTTGGGGGGAGGGGGGTGTTAGGGGTTTTCGGTCCCCGCCTACTACAATATGCGCAACTCTGATGCCAATTAACAATCCACAAGATAAAAGTATTCACAAATAAGAAGAAAGAACACCGAGATTTACGTGGTTCGGTCGACCAACTTCGACCTACATCCACGGCGCAACAATACGAGAAATCCACTATGTATCAGGGAGAACTACAAGAGGAACCACTCAACTCTTGTCTCTCAATCTCTCAACCTCACATACATAATCAACTCTCATATTCTCTCCAAAACCCACTCCTTTCAATCTTTTGAACGGACAAAGACTGTGAAACCCTCTCCCAATGTTGTAATCTTTTGCACGGACAAAGACTACGAAACCCTCGCCTCTTGCACAATATTCTTGAATCAGGCTACGCCCTCTGCTAATCCTAGATTACAAGAATATTGGCTCTCTCTCTTCTCCTTCTTCTTGGTTTTTCCTCCAATAATAGAAGAATATATATAGGGAAACCAAAACCCTATCTCTAGCCTAACTTCCTAATTAGAATAGGATTCAAACTCCTAATCATGATGAGACCCAATCTCCTGATCATGATAGATCTCTAACCCTATCTAATTTTCATGAAGTTATACAAAGAATCAAAGACACAATTCCAACAGGGGTGGGGAGGGTGGTTCTAATGTGACTAAACTCTTTTTAAAATTGTTTTAGTCCCTCAGAAATAAATGACTCAAATAATGAGATAAATGACTTTTGAAAGAAAATTGTTCTTATTTAGTTTTTAAAAGCATGTTTGTCATATTAGTCCCTCATCTTCATATTTCTAAATTAGACCCAAATCTTCATATTTGTTAGAAATGAAGGTCTAATTTAAAACAACTAATAAATATTAAGGTTGTATTTAAAACAACTTAATGAATTTGGGGGTCTAATTTTTAAACAACATAATAGATATGAGCATATTAGTTAAATATTTTAATGGATTTGGGGTCTCACTTGTAAATATAAAAATTTAGGGTCTACTATAGAATTAACAAAAATAGGTTTTTGTTTTTGTTTTTGGGGCTCTAATATGACAAAACACTTGAAAATTATTTTACATTATTAGTCCCTCAAATGGTTCATGCTATAACTAGTCCCTCAATTCATTAAAATTTGATATTAGGGCCCCTAATTCTTAAGCTACTTTGAAATTAGTCCCTCAAAATTAGAAAATTGATTTTTATGATTTCGAACATACTGGTTAAAGTTGTTATCTGTAGTTCAAGAAAGGTCTCTATGAAATATATGAAATTTATGTCTTTATTATCTTGTCCTAGAAATCATGTTGCAACTAGAACTTTGTTTTAAAGAGATATTCTTGGTATTTTAGATAAAAGTGGGGACAATTGTTTATTTTTCTCTTTACTTATTTATTGATTGAAATATTCGTTACTTTCTCCAAATGTTTCTTTTTGATATCTTCATGACCAAATTCATCATCTGATAGATAGTTTAACTGAAATAAAATGGAACTTCCATGATAGAGTAGAGGGATGTTCCATGAAAACTCTGCGCAGAATAAAATCCTTTGTCTGTATGTGTCACTTTACATATTAGTAACTACATCTGAGTTCATAAAGTTCTAATTGTTCAAAATTTCTATTTTCTAAATGGATACTTATAGAAACCTTATGAGCAATATGGTTGAACTAATTTCATGATATTTTCAAAACATCGTCTTCTTACTTCTTTCGGGAGGTTTAAACTCATCATCTATGTTTCATCTTACTTTTATCCTTTTCTTTGTAGGAGAAATATTGCAGTCAATAATCACTTGTTAAACTTAGTAATTACATAAGAATGATAAGAACAGGGAAGCAATAAACTATAATCTTTTATTAATGTTGCAACATAAAAATGAGAGAAGAGTGATGGATACGACCTCCTCAGTATCACAAATGTGCGCTCGTAGAACATTAAGTAAATGCATTCACATCAGATTTGAAACATAGACAATCAACTTATACTAATAAAAAATTAATGATATAAAAGGAATAATAAATATAATTGATAACATATAAAAAGCATGTAAGAAACCTAAAAGATATATAGAAGCAATTATTGTCTATAAATCTCTTCATTACAAATGTTTATAGTACACTGTTGATGTATATAATCACAGTCACTAATCTCGGGGGAGTTTAGTTCTTAAGAGAGCGGAGTCCGCCTTCTCTTCTTATATCCGGTGGCGTTGCTCCGGCCAGAGGTTCACATTGTCTGGAGAGGCAGACGACTGGTTGAAAGGGGGCTAGGTTTGCTTCGCATTGTCTGGAGAGGCAGACAACTGGTTGGAATGGATTATGATAGATAAATGGTTGGGAGGACGACTAGTACCGCCTTTCGCGTCGTCCAGGGGGACTAGCGGTTAGAAGGCGATAGCTGGTCGTCCCCCATGTCGCTCGGGGGGACAAGCTACTTGGAAGGATAGCTCCGAGGTAGTCAATTGGTTGGGCGGACGACTGGTACCGCCTTTTGCGTCGTCCGCGGGAGAGAGTTGTTGATGGGCCGACCCACACCGCCTTTCGCGTCGACTATGGCGATAGTCGTTTAACGGACCGTGGCGAGGACGGCAAGCGTAGGCTGCCCCACGGGTCGGGTGTGGAGGTTCATGTCGCTCCAAGTTGACGAGCAAAAATGTTTGTCCATATTAACTTGGTTTTCCTCTTTAATCACTAATTAGTGGTTATGACCATAACATACACCAATCTTTAAGAACTAAAAACAAAATCAAACTTTTGTAACAGCGCTATATACACAATATTATTCCTTGTGAAACTAACAACCTACAATTAAACTACTAAACTTTAGCAATAATATCTAGGCAACATCTATTAAGGATTCATCGTCGATGCCTCACAAAAGACCCACAAAAAAACACCTGTCATTTCAGCAACGAACCTAATAGGGTCGAGCATAGACGATCAACATGTAGAAATCGTCACCACTTCGAAATCCACCTCTATCATCATCTTCAATCTCAGCTCGACACATGGGGCAACTCGATCTCATCTTCAAGCACTCATCATCACACTCAGGATGAAAACTATGCCTACACCTCGGCAACGTATTCACCGTCTCCATCAACAAACACGCTCATAAAAATCGAACAACAAATCAAATCTCTCACCTCTTCATCTTGTTGCCTATACAAAATCACAGGCAAAGCTACTAATAATTCTCAGGTCGAGGCTCCATGGGCTCACGCTCTCTCACCTCTTCATCTTGTTTTTCTATATAAAATCAGAGGCAAGCTACTAATAATTCTCAGGTCAAGGCTCAATGAAATTGGAGGGTACTATGGGGTTTGCGCTTGGATAGGGTCGGTGGAGGGCCCAATAGATGTAAAGGATGAAGATAGTGAGGAAGAGCAGGAGAGCTAAGATGAAGAGGCTGTGAAGCTCGAAGTTCTCATCGAGGTCGGGGTAGCTTGATCGGGGTACTGACAACCCTTCAATAATCGGAGCTACAGCTTGGCTTACAGCAGCCAACGAGCCCCATTGTCGTTGAGTTGGTTGATTAATGGGATTGAAGAGAGGTTGGTTTTGTTAGTTGCAAGCAGTGAAAATGAGAGAGATTGTTATAGCAAGCAAAGTTTTTGAGGAAGGATATTGGTGGTTGTTCTTTTGTGATGGTAGACGGATTGGGGAAAGAGAAGGATTTATAGATTGATGGGTGTGGAAGTTATAAGATGAAGAAGATGAAGAGGGTTTTGCATTGAGTAGAGATTTAATGAGGAATATTAGTCCCATAATTAGGTGTGAATTAATGTTAGTAGAGAGGGGGAATTATTGAGTGCGCATCTTAAACTTCAAACGTGATGCATTAACCTTCAATTTCTCATGCTCATTTTATAACCGTATCGTATTTAACACATGTGTGCATGTTTTTTAGTCATTTAATATTTAATATGTCATAATTGACACAAATTACATGGTTATCCATAACGAATAAAAACATTTTTATAATATAATTGTATATACAAATATAAATTGGAGGGTGTTATGGGAAAAAAGTTTTTAACACCATTCACACTTTTAAAATAGTATTTGATCGATTGATTTGTGAGGTAATAAAGGTTCAGGGGGTTATGTGCTCCAAAAGTCATGGGTGGGGGTGGGTTAGTTAATCCTAATTTATAAGGCAGAAAATAACCCTTTTGTATGTACCATGTAACCACATTCTAATTAATAAAGTATATGTCATTTGAGTTAAGTATATAGAACCCTATAGTATCCTTTTTTTGAAGAACTACGTGGGATGCACATCGTTGGACGTGGTCAAATATCATGATTATTTCTTTTCGGTTTATTTCTTTATTATAATTCGGTTATGAAATGGTTTATGTTTACCATAAAATATATTGTAAAAATCCTCCCTGATCTTTACACTTTTCTCAGCAAAGCCACCCGACATGCTTACTTTGTAATGTAAAATGACCCCCATTTCAGTTAATAAAATCTCCGAAGCAGTAAAAGGAAACTTTGAACCATTTATAGTGCTAAGAAAACCCCCTTAACTATTTTAGTTCGAAGAAACCCCCTTAGTTCTGGGGGGTGTTGTAATAATCTCTCTCAACTTTAAAAATTTAACAAAACCCTCCCATCTTTACACTTTTCTTGGCAAATCCCATTAACACTATTACTTCAACTATGAAATGATCTAAATGCTCACTGTAGTAAAAATAAATCTTCAAACAAATTAAATTTGGATTATCTAATTAAATTTGGATGAATTTCTAATTATAAATAGAGGGTTAGATAGAAACTTTATCCCTTTTATTGGTGATTGTTGACTAATATGGGCAAGGATGATATTATAGCAAAGTGTATCAATTATTTTTAATTTATAAATAAAAATTTGGATGTATTAGATGAAGTTTTTCTCCATAAATTAAATTTGGATTATCTAATTAAATTCAGATTAATTTCCTAATTTATAAATAGAGGGTTAGATGGAAACTTTATCCCTTTTATTGGTGATTGTTGACTAATATGGGCAAGGATGATATTATAGCAAAGTGTATCAATTATTTTTAATTTATAAATAAAAATTTGGATGTCTTAGATGAAATTTTTTCTCCACAAATTAAATTTGGATTGTCTAATTAAATTCTGATTAATTTCTAATTTATAAAAAAGTTGGAAGGGTTAGATGGAAACTTTATCCCTTATTATTGGTGATTATTGACTAAAATGGGTGAGGATGATATTATAGCAAAGTGGATCAATTATTTCTTTAATTTATAAATAAAAATTTGGATGGCTTAGATGAAATTTGTTTTATAGCTAACTATATATCTAATAGAATTCCTACTAGGAGAGGGTGGATTCATAAAGGTTTGCGTACATAATCGGCCATGCATAAGGTACGTCCATGTGATAGGATAGAAACTTGTTTGATGATAGGGATTTTAGCTAACGACTATACTTTCAAATAAATTATGAATCGATCATGGATAAGATTAGTTTAGGATTTTTCATTTCATAATTCGATCTCTGTGAGTAGCACAAAATGCATATTAATTATTCTGATTAAACATATTAATTATGATAAGATCACAATGTAATAATCAAAAGAGTTAAGGGTATTTTTGTCTAGGAAAAGTTTTCCCAAACTCCCACTTTTAAAGGGAGTATATATATATATATATATGATTTACTACCCACATAGTTTTATTTTAATAGATAGATCCTTGGGTTAAATTTTTTAACTATTTTATCATAGGTGAATTCTTGAGCTTAGAGGATAAAAGAGTCGAAATTTTCACTTGAGGGTCTATTTGCTAAAATGAAACTACGAAATAGTAAATTCAAAACTATGTATGAGACTATGTATGAGTGTCTATGTGCAATTGATCCCTGTTATTTTGCTAAATGGGTAGGCAAAATTTCTCTCATGGGTACACATGCAAGTAATGTTTTGTAAATGGATTGGTAGACAAAGTTATTTTCTCGTTCAAATAATTTCCCCATCAATTGGGAAACAAGTATGATCATGAGCCCAATCGAAGTCAAAATTGATGATTCTTTGTTTTTTTTCCCCACTTTTTGCATCAAAGATAGAAAAGATTTTATTACCTACTTCATAATAGCTCAATACTAATTCAAGTGTTGGATGATCAACTGCAGGGGGGCCAAAAAGTATATAATGCTCAAATGTGGAACCCTCATAGACATTCCTATACCACTGCCGCACCTTCAGAGCAAAATGCTTCATGAAATCATAATATGCACTAAAACTAGCAGTTGGCCTAATTTTAGCAGGATCACTAACCTTTTTTCTTAAAAAACGAATAATTGTACACTTAGCAATCTTTCAACCTACGCATAGAATTAACATCCATTTAATAAACTTAACAAGTATTATGATAAAATTAATAAGTATTCCAATCTACTTAATATGTCTGATTAAGGTTAACATGTCTTGCTATAAAAGTTAACTTGTATTGGTATAAAGTTAGCATGTACTAATTTAGATTAACATGTCTTGCTAGAAACTTAACATGTACTTTATAAACTTAACATTTGTACTAAAATAATTAATAAGTAATACTATAAATTAAACAAGTATTTATTATAATTAACACTAATAATTTAAACTTTTATTCCTATAGCCCATATTTAACAACTAATCCATAGCATTAACAAACAATGTATATCTTTCACAGTTTAAAAATTAACTTTTTCCTACAATATGTAAAATCCATTTGCAATAATTCATAATCAACAATACTTAATCTACAATAAACTAATACAAGAATATCTTTAACTTTCCAAACAGTTAGAAAGTTAATATGTACTAATTTATGTTAATATGTACTGCTAGAAACTTAACGCGTGCTTCATAAACTTAACATTTATACTAAAACAGTTAACAAGTAATACTAGAAATTAAACAAGCATTTATTATACTTAACACTAATAATTTAAACTTTAACTCCTATCGCCCATATTTAACAACCAATCTGTAGCATGAACAAGTAATGTATTTCTTTCATACTTTAAAAATAACTTTTTCGTGCATGTTTTTCCTGCAACATGTAAAAGCCATTTGCAATAATTCATAATCAATAATACTTAATCTACGATAAATTAATACAATAACATCTTTGACTTTCCAAATAGTTACAAATTAACAAATACAACCATAAAATTAGATTTCTAAAATTTTCCATATAAATTGCACACAATCTACAAACTTAAAAAAAATGATTAAATTCCAATAGGCCAAACTTACTTCTTTCTAGTGCAAAAACCATCCCTTTTTGAACTTTGTTTCTTACTTTTGCCAAGTTGTTCACCCTTTTGCGTGTCCAAACTTCGAAGCTTCACCAGTGCTGCCATTCCTAGAGGAATGACGTGATTCATCATCGCTCGAAGAGACACCAGGGTCGTCACTCTAGGAAGCCGTGGGATCATCACTTGCAGATTCACCATCATTGGCAGTAGCACAGGGCCGTGAATGACCTTCGACGATGAGGAATTAACTTCAATTATGTATTTTGACCGCCGTTCAGGGCCAACGTGCGAAGCTGACATTAGCTGTCCACTGCGATGAACCACTTTAAAATTGTCAGCAACTTCATCCTTTGTGGATGAATCTATCACGTCCCGTTCCCGGATGTAACACCCGTGAATTTTCGATACGTATTTTTCTAATATTTTCGGTACGTATTTTTCTAGTATTATTTTCCTAATATTTTTCGATCGTATCTTCTAATATTGCTTTTCTAAAATTAAATATTATTTTCTAGCATTTGAAAGTTGAATATTTTTTCTAGTGTTTAAATATTAAATGTTATTTTTCGGTATTTAAATATTAAATATTATTTTAGTATTTAAAAATTATTTGGTATTTTCCTGGTATTTAAATATTTTTCTGGTATTTAAATGTTTAAATATTAAATGTTATTTTTCTGGTATTTAAATATTAAATATTTAAAATATAATATATATATTATATTTGGTTAAAAAAAAAAACCAAACCCGTACCCAGCCCCATCCCTCTCTCTCTCTCTCTCTCTCTCTCTCTCCCTCCCTCCTGTACCCTCTCTTTCTCTCTTCCTCTCTCTCTTTCGTTCCCAGCCAAACCCACCGCCGCCAGATCCGCCCGCCTCTCCCTGCCGCCTCCCCCAACACGCCCGCCGCCGACCTCCTCACCAGAGTCTGCCGCCGCTCCAACCGACCTCGTCGCCACTGCCCGTCTGCCAGCACCTCCCCGCCACCATCTCCTCTTGCGCCACCCGCCATCACCCACACCGCCCCGCGCCCTCAACCCTCAGCCCCGACAGCCGCCCTCACCTCCTCCACGCCGTCGACCTCGCCCCGCCTCCAGACCCACATCCCCGCCACCAGAGCCCTCGCCGCCTGACCCGTTCCCGAACCCGACCAGACCCGCCTCACCCGCGCTCAGCCCGCACGTCGTCGCCAGCGGCCAGACCCCGCCGCTGCCACCTTCACCTCCGTTCGAGCAGCCCCGCCTAGCAATCGTCATCAGCGGCGGTCTTTGCTTTCAGTGTCGTCAGCCTGCGTCGGCGTCGTGCAGTCCGTGCACCTTTGTTGAGCCGTCGTCGCGGCGTGCCTTATAGTTCATTCAGCCGTCGTGCACAGATCAGCCCCGTTCATCTCCTCGCCGCGCCATGCCCCCTACGGCAACCCCGAACCCACGCTCGTTATCTAGTCGTCGCCATTCAACTTCACGAATTAGCCCGTCGATCCACCGTGCGCAACGACGAACGATGGACAGCAAACGGTGGCGCCGCCGCCTCGTCGTCAGGTTCCGCGACCCCGTAGGCAAGATCCCGATACCCGTTGACTCGTATTTTATACTTTTAGATTATTTATGAATTATTATATGCAAGATCCCTCTTGCCGTTGTCTCATTTATTTATTTTATGAATTAATTCGTATATGTATAGTTTAGTTCGTGCCAATTTAATATCATATGCGTAGTAACAATTACATATTCGGTGAATATTCGATAGTATAAAATTATCCGTGATGATTGGATAGGTTAGAATTAATCTTTGATTAATTTCGTGCTATTGAAAATAAGAATGTATTTTTCGATATTTCTAGTATTTATTATAATGATGAAAATATTTTTAAAAGAAATTATTTGGTGAAAATAATTTATTTTGAGTAAAAATATTTTTAATTAATTGTTATGATTAAAAGAAAATTATCGAGGATAAAAAGATTTTTGGAATATTTTAAGAGATTTTGTTGATTTATGGAAATAAAAAATATAGTTATCGTTCATAAATAATATTAAAGAGAAAAGAATATTTTTAATTGAAATATTGGATAATTATGTTGAGAATTAGTTTAAAGGATTTTTATGGGAATTTATGTTGAAAACTACGTCATTTCATGTGGTTAACTCCTCTTATTTCACATTTTCATATTGTACCGTTGTTGATAATTAGTCACGTTACTGTTTATGATACACGACACTGACACGTAGAGTAATTGCATACGTTATTCCGTGCTGAGAAGTTTCAAGATCTGAATAGTGAGTTATTAGAGTTATCAATTACATGTGTAAATAGCTCGTGTTCTCGCATTTATATCGTTTGTTGATTAGTCCTGTTGCATTTATTATATTCTGTTTATATTGTATTTATTCATAGTCTTGTTGTGTCCAGAACCGTAGTAGTTCATGACTTAGGGACTTGGTTTGTCATGAACATGACCTAGTGACATGTGTGTGTTGACCTGCTTAGGAGGTGAACCCGTGTTTGATATATCGGTATCGTTGACTTGACTTACCTGAGACCGTGGGATGGAAAAGTCTTGGTTCATGTATTCGGATGTGGTCATTTATGTATCTTCGGACCGTGCCAAGTGATCTTATTTTCGCACTTGGGGTTTGTTGGGCGATGATCTTATTTTACATGCGTGGCGGTGAAATCGTTCGTCACGAATCTTGCTTGTGTCCGGACAAGCGGAATCGGATTAGCGTAGTCCTCGGCCGTAGATCCGCGAAATTGATGCGCCAGAGGAATATGAACCGTCGGTTATCCAGAATAATATGAACTTCGACTCTTGTGAGATATCGACCGAGACTGTTATAGGATGGCTAGGCGGTTAGAACACATGAGTTGGACATGTTGATGCTTATTCCCAGTTGTATGTTCCATCCGTGTATAGTTCGGGGTTAATATTTAGTTATTTACAATTCGAGACATATGGTATACACATGAGGGTTTCCTTGTTTGGATTATTTCGCTCGACGTACTACGTCTCGTTTTGTATATTTCTAAATATTAATCTCACCCGGATTTACATGGACGGTTAACCGTATTGCTATACTTGATTTGTTCGCATTTTCTGATTACTGCATTCATTCGCATTATTATTATACTGCCATTTCGTTGTGGGATCTTGCCGTGTGTTATACACACTGACGTACTCCATTCTCTTGGTGTACGTCAGATTTAGATGATGGACAGGTCCAGTATGCAGTCACACCTGAGCCGGAGTTCCCGCAGCAGGAGTGTCTCCCAGATGGTGGAGAAGATCAAGTTGAAGCATAATTTAGTTCTTTTATTTTCAGTAGTTTGATGAACCTTAGACTTCTTTCAGTATTTTCATTTTAACTCAGTTTACATTTGTTTCATGATTCTCTAGTCTTAGCTACATGTATTGTACCAGACATGTAGACTTATTTTATAGTCCTGGATGTTATTTTACTTGGTGATATGTACTTCCTGTTCTGGATTATTATTTTATTCTTACCGGTTGTGATTGGGATCTGTGACTGTGATGATTATTATTATTACTTGACGCTTGGCGTACTAGATTGAGGATAAATATTTTTTATTATTGTATTTCTCCTCAACCTAATACGTCGCGGGCTTGTTCGCGTTCCGTTTCCGTGTATTTCGAAAAGCGGGGCGTGACAGAATCTGAGGATTCCCTGTCTGAAATTGGGTTTTCGATCATTTTTCACTGAAGAAGCCCTAACCCTAGTAGAACTTCGAGAGGGAGAAATAAAGGGGTTTTTGGGGTTCACTAGATTCCTACTAAGAATAGAAGAGAGAGAGGTAGAAGATAATTCAATTTGGGTTATGGGAGGCGCGGTTACCGATTTTTGAGGAGTTTAGAAACATGTAAGTAGGGGCCGTTTGGAAATTGGGGGATGTTTTTTCTCTCACGCTTACTTGGCAGTGTAACTGGGCCTTAAACACAAATATGGTATGTTTGGGGCTGAAACACATGGCTCAAAATACAAAGGACCTGCTCACATGGGCTTTTTAATATTAGGATCTGGGCACAATTTTTCCTTAGTTTAATGTAAAGAGGTGAGGAAGGATCATTCTTGTGATTCGAAAACCGTATGCTCTTGCTTCTAGGTTAATTTTGAGCTAATTCCGCATTAAGACCTGATCGGATTGTTTAGGGTGTGGGAAGCACAACCTCTAGCTATATTTCAAAGGTAGACGCACGTAAGATTATGAAACAATCATGAAGAAGCAAGCACAGCTCCAACAAATCTGAATCGGTTAATTGCGAACGGACCCGCTGTAGTGTCACCCAATTGCAAAGAGATCTAGCCCTATAGTTCTATTTGTTGCGAATAGACTCCTTGTAATTCTTGTAGTTCTATTTGTTACGAATAGACCCTTTGTAGTAGTGACCCAAGTCTAAATACACCCTCTTAGTGAACTTTTTCCCTCTTAGTGAACTTTTTCGTCTCTTTTAAAAGTTAAAAAAAAGGCAAATGGGTATCTATATATCCTCACCAATAGAGCTACAACAGGTCTATCCACCTCCTCCAACATTTTAAACAACTTTAAGGATAATAAATAAAAGATTCACTTAGGGGCTCTATTCGCAACAAGTAGAACTACAATGTGTTTATTCGCAACAAATAGAACTACCGGGAGTCTCTTTGCAATTTGGTGATATGACAAGGGGTTTGTTTGCAATTAACCCAATCTGAATATATGAAGAGAGCTTGAGATAGCCACTAGCATTACATAGGTATAATAGTGCCATCAAACATCATAAGCATGTCTCTTTGATGATTTTCTAAAAGAACTCTTCAATTATAGAACTGAGATGATGCTGAAATAAATAGAACAGTTAAACAAGAAAAGTAGTATTTATAAAGAGGGGTTTTTGTGTTTAGGTCCATTTGTTTACCTCAATTTATCTTTAAACCCAACTAGTTTCTTTTGTACCATTAAACCCAACCATCTTTATGTATTTATCTCTAAACCCAAGTTCCCAAATACAATGCTTAAGTATGTGGGGCCCCTTAAAATTTTATAAAATTCTCTATTTACCCCTCCCTCCCTCCCTCCCTCCCTCTCCCCTTTCATTTAATTCCCTTTCTCCCTCTTCCTTAATCTCTTCTTTCATTCTTCCACTCTTATGAACCCATCAATTACTCCTCAACCCCAATAATTCTTACGATTTTGATTGCTTGATTTTGGTGGAGATTTATCTCTTTTGATATTTTAAGGTATAAATTTTATCCTTTTCTCAACTCTCAAATTTGTAGCATTACTTTTGTTTTATTTTCTTCATCAAAATTATTTCCGTTATTATTCATGAACTTTCATAATTATTTATTATAGTTAATACGAAATAATAATACTAAAAATCAAAATGTTAAGTTTAATTTTAGAATTATGATTTAATTTCAAATTTATGATTTTAATTTCACAATTTTAGTTGTAATTTGTTATGAGACCAAATTTCTTAGTTAGTTAAATTTGGTTTAAGTTGACTATCTTTGATGAAATTAGCACAATTTTATTTATTTTTCGTGACAAGCAGAGATGAAAGAAGATTTGTGTATTGAAGGAATTTAGAGGAAATAATTACTTTTTAAAATTGGGAATGATTTTTGGAATGCATTCGAAACAATTCTTCGTGGAAGACCAAGAACAAAGCGCATTACTTCAGGATTGAATCCCCATAAAGAGTTGAAGTGTAATTGTTCGCGGGGAAAGTTGCTTTGATTGTCATTGATTTGAACTGTTACAAACTTCAGTCGCCTGAAACAAATTCAAAGAGAAATATCGCCTTTTTATAAGGCTTACAATGAAAATCAAAAAAGATTACAACTTTTTCCTAAGTGAACAAACGCTCGGATCCCTGTTATATCGAGATCTTTGCTTGCGTGGGTTCTTTGCCTGTGCCGGGGACTTTTTGTGTCCGTGGACCACCGCGCAATTCCGATCCAGGTAGAGACCCGGGTTCTGGAACTACAAACGTGCAGGGGCTCGTTTCACGAAGGAAACGAAACGCCTAAGGGGATCACACTCACGAAGGAGAGGATTACCTTCGGGGATCACACTCACGAAGGAGAGGATCGCCGGAGCGGGTGAGATCTACTAGGAGAAATCACAGCGCTATCCCTGAGATTAAGACAAAGCTTAATCTAGAGGGTATCTGTAGTTCGACCCGAATTCAGTTACCTTCCGCTTGTAGATCGACGTCATTGGACTTGTGCTCGCCTCTAACCGCATACGACCGTCAGAGATCTCATGAATTCTTCAGAAGATTAGAAAGTCCAGCTCAAGTCCGAGCCTCTGAAAATCCGCCAAAAATCCGCCTCCCAGTCCCAGAAGTGAGGAGAACCCCTATTTATAGCATTGGGGTCAGTGTGCTCGGCCACTTAGAGCCACCTCGGCCACTTGGCGAGGTGGCTCGACCATGGTGGCGAGCCACCTCGGCCACTTGGCGAGGTGGCTCGACCATGGTGGCGAGCCACCTCGGCCACTTGGCGAGGTGGCTCGACCATGGTGGCGAGCCACCTCGGCCACTTGGCGAGGTGGCTCGACCATGGTGGCGAGCCACCTCGGCCACTTGGCGAGGTGGCTCGACCATGGTGGCGAGCCACCTCGGCAAGTTGGCCGAGGCTTTTTCCGCCGCTTCGCCGCTTTCTCCCGACTCTTGGCTTTCTCGGACTTAGGTTCCGTCGTATTTGATTAGGGACTAATTCTTGGTTCGTTCGGTTCAGCGGTCTGAAATCCGATCGTCCGTTCAAGTCCGGTTTGAACGGCTTGGCCGTGGAGTTTGCCATCGGGTTCGCGTTTTAACGATTCGACGTCCATATCATTCGATGGGTTGTCATTCGCCGACTCCCGTCGAGTTGGTTTCGGGATCTTGTAAGTATTTTTCAGCGCCTCTGAGATACCTCCTCCAAAGCGTCTCGGTCGATTCTTGATGAGTGCGGGATGCTTTGGACATGATAGTTCGGTCTTGATCGGTGAGGGTCCCAAAAGATAGCTTCAAGTCTTGATTCTTCGGACCATCCGGTTTTTGTAGGATTTCGATAAGATCCGCGGTGCTGCGTTTATTGTCTGACCGCTTGTTAAAATCTTGATTCGAAGCTGGTGGGTGAGTTTTGTTTGTAACTCGTGTCGGTTGGTTGTTGTTTGACTAACCACCAGACTTTTGGACTTATCCGTATGTTGGCGAACTCCTTGTTGGCGACACGTTAGTTGTGTCGAATGCATGGAATTTCATAACCCTCAGTCGGCTATTTCTTCCATCATCACGTGTGTTGTTGGTTTAATCACAGCGGGAGGACTAATCTTTTCATGGAGATATCCTCCAAGGATTCCTTGTCGAAACAAGAGACCATTTGGCTTTCAACCATCGTGCTGGCCTTCGGTCAGCGAATGCGACGCTTTGGCCTTTGTTGGGATATGATTATTCATAGTGGGAGAAGTTCCTCCGGGACTAGACACGTTGTCCGGTGACTTACATGCCTCGTCAGGTTGTTCCTCTCTTGGATATTATGGTAGGAGAACATCGAGGGTTATCGAGTTATCCTTAAGAATATGGTTTTATTCTCCAGGAATTCCTCGTTGAAAACTTGGAAACAGTTTATACTCGTAATCCTAGTTGGAGTAGGATTAGGCGATGCGTTGATTTGCGTCGGTGCAATCCGCATGATCGAGTTATCCCTAAGAATATTTCTTGTGAGAATATTCTTCCGGGAACTTCTCGACAAATTAGGAAACAGTTTATACTCGTAATCCTAGTTGGAGTAGGATTGGGCGACGCGTTGATTTGCGTCGGTGCAATCCACGATCGAGTTATCCCTAAGAATATTTCTTGTGAGAATATTCTTCCGGAACTTCTCGACAAATTAGGAAACAGTTTATACTGTAATCCTAGTTGAGTAGGATTGGGCGAGCGTTGATTTGCGTCGGTGCAATCCGCACGATCGAAGTTATCCCTAAGAATATTTCTTGTGAGAATATTCTTCCGGAACTTCGACAAATTAGGAAACAGCTTTATACCGTAATCCTAGTTGGAGTAGGATTGGGCGAGCGTTGATTTGCGTCGGTGCAATCCGCGACGATCGAAGTTATCCCTAAGAATATTTCTTGTGAGAATATTCTTCCGAACTTCGACAAATTAGGAAACAGTTTATACTGTAATCCTAGTTGGAGTAGGATTGGGCGAGCGTTGATTTGCGTCGGTGCAATCCATACGATCGAGTTATCCCTAAGAATATTTCTTGTGAGAATATTCTTCCGGAACTTCTCGACAAATTAGGAAATAGTTTATACCGTAATCCTAGTTGGAGTAGGATTGGGCGAGCGTTGATTTGCGTCGGTGCAATCCGCGACGATCGAAGTTATCCCTAAGAATATTTCTTGTGAGAATATTCTTCCGGAACTTCTCGACAAATTAGGAAACAGCTTTATACCGTAATCCTAGTTGGGTAGGATTGGGCGAGCGTTGATTTGCGTCGGTGCAATCCGCACGATCGAAGTTATCCCTAAGAATATTTCTTGTGAGAATATTCTTCCGAACTTCTCGACAAATTAGGAAACAGTTTATACTGTAATCCTAGTTGGAGTAGGATTGGGCGAGCGTTGATTTGCGTCGGTGCAATCCATACGATCGAAGTTATCCCTAAGAATATTTCTTGTGAGAATATTCTTCCGGGAACTTCTCGACAAATTAGGAAACAGTTTATACTCGTAATCCTAGTTGGAGTAGGATTAGGCGACGCGTTGATCGGCGTCGATGGGGGCCTTCGCGAGGTGTTATTCTGCCGAATAAATCTTCAGAATCTTTCCAAACTTGGCGGAGGGAGTAGGAGCCAATCAACGGACTGATTTGGCACTATTTTGACATCCGGATAAGGTTCCAATTAGGACTCCTAATTAGGGGCTGATTAGAGTCCTAATTAGAATTGATTTGGGCTCCAATTAGAATTCCTACTTCTTGCCAAATAGGAGTCCTTGTTCAAAGAGGATTGGGTTCATATGGGGTTGTTATAAATACCCATAATCCCTCCTTTTCTCTGACATAGGCCCCCCCTTTGGCTCTTTTTGTTTTGTTTTCGTCTCGTCTCTCGTCGTCTTGTCTCCTTCGATCAACGAGGTATGTGCACGAGGGTTTTGTAAATTCTTTTTCTTCTTTTCTTCTCTTTTTCTTTTTTTCTTTGTGCGTGCAGGCGCCGCGAACCACGAGGGGAGAAGGACGAGGGCACGATCAATGGCGGCGGCGGTATTGTAGCGGCAATGGCCGGGCGCAAGCCGCTGCCTGACCGAAGGCCAGGCTGTCTCTCGCCGAAGGCTCGCCGCTGCCCCGACTGAAGGCTGGCGCTGCTGTCTTCGAAGCGACGGGCCGCGCTCGACTGGAGTTCTCGCCGCCGGCCGACCGAAGCGCTCAAGGCTGGTCTACCGAAGCCGGCTGCTCGCCCGGGCATGCTCGACTTGGTTTTGGTCGGGTTGTATCCTTGGTGCCTCTGGCCGTACAGCCGAGCCGCGACCACCAAACGGGCTTTTTGCGATTCGCTGATTTTTCAAGCGCATATCGACTTTTATTTTATCCTTTTGCGGTTTCCGATGTCGTCGCGAAGATCTCATGCTCAGAGGTCGATCAACTTCGCTGCGGCGTGAATGCGCCTCCTTCTTTGGTGGTGCGCCCGGCGTTATTATCTTCGTATATACCGTTGTATCCCGCCGCTCTCCTTTGTGAGGCGATTGGGAAGAGCGAAATCCTCCTTTGTGGGGACCGACGCCGATTGTGTACACTCGTTATGACCCGCCGCTCTCCTTTGTGAGGCGATTGGGAAGAGCGAAATCCTCCTTTGTGGGGACCGGCGCTTCCTGATTGGTTTTGCTTGGTCATCACCCGTCTCGATGTCTTTAACGGGAGCGATTTCATACCGTACCCTTGCTCTGTAGAACGGAATATATTGCCGCTTGGTTTACGCGACTATATTTATCGTTCTCCGGGTATTCGATACGGGTGAAATCGTCATACCCGTTATAAGGTCGTGACTCAATCTATGTAAGATGAATTCAACGCCTTTTACTAACTGAATATTTTCTGATTTCAGTTGATTATTCCTCGGAGCTTCGACAAATTAGGAAGCGGTTTATACTCGTAATCCTAGTTGGAGTAGGATTAGGCGTAGCGTTGATTTCGTCGGTGCAATCATACGATCGAGTTATCCTAAGAATATTTCTTGTGAGAATATTCTTAGGAACTTCTCGACAAATTAGGAAGCGGTTTATACTCGTAATCCTAGTTGGAGTAGGATTAGGCGTCGTTGATTTCGTCGGTGCAATCCTTACGATCGAGTTATCCTAAGAATATTTCTTGTGAGAATATTCTTAGGAACTTCTCGACAAATTAGGAAACAGTTTATACTCGTAATCCTAGTTGGAGTAGGATTAGGCGTCGTTGATTTCGTCGGTGCAATCATACGATCGAGTTATCCTAAGAATATTTCTTGTGAGAATATTCTTAGGAACTTCTCGACAAATTAGGAAGCGGTTTATACTCGTAATCCTAGTTGGAGTAGGATTAGGCGTCGTTGATTTCGCGTCGGTGCAATCATACGATCGAGTTATCCTAAGAATATTTCTTGTGAGAATATTCTTAGGAACTTCTCGACAAATTAGGAAGCGGTTTATACTCGTAATCCTAGTTGGAGTAGGATTAGGCGTCGTTGATTTCGCGTCGGTGCAATCATACGATCGAGTTATCCTAAGAATATTTCTTGTGAGAATATTCTTAGGAACTTCTCGACAAATTAGGAAGCGGTTTATACTCGTAATCCTAGTTGGAGTAGGATTAGGCGGCGTTGATCGGCGTCGATGGGGGCCTGCGAGGTGTTATTAGAATAAATCTTGAGAATCTTTCCAAACTTGGCGGAGGGTAGGAGCCAATCAGCGGACTGATTTGGCACTATTTTGACATCGGATAAGGTTCAATTAGGACTCCTAATTAGGGGCTGATTAGAGTCCTAATTAGAATTGATTTGGGCTCAATTAGAATTCCTACTTCTTGCCAAATAGGAGTCCTTGTTCAAGAGGATTGGGTTCATATGGGGTTGTTATAAATACCCATAATCCCTCCTTTTCTCGACATAGGCGCCCCTTTGGCTCTTTTTGTTTTGTTTTCGTCTCGTCTCGTAGTCTTGTCTCCTTGATCAGCGAGGTATGTGCGAGGGTTTTGTAAATTCTTTTTCTTCTTTTCTTCTCTTTTTTTTTTTTTTTCTTTGTGTGCGGTAGCCCTGAACCACGAGGGAGAAGGGCGAGGGCACGATCGGTAGGCGGCCGTGCCCGGCGGCCGTGACCGAGGCCGGGCCCTTCGGCCACGACCCAGCGGCCGAGCTGGCCTTCGGTCTCAGCGGCGCGGCCACAGCCAGAAGCGCTGAAGCCTTCCTCGGCAAACGGCACTTCGGCCAGCCGAGCGCCCGCTTCGGCCACAGCCGAGCGCTGAAGCGCTTCGGTCTGCCGGCGCCGGTACGGCCTGGGCATGCACGCACTTGGTTTTAGTCGGGCGAGGCGTCCGTTGGTGCCTCGATCAGTGGCGGTGAGACGACCAAGCGGGCCTCTTTTCTTGAGTGCTGATTTTCAAGCGCATATCGACTTTATTTTATCCTTTTGCGGTTTCGATGTCGTCGCGAAGATCTCATGCTCAGAAGTCGATCAGCTTCGCTGCGGCGTGAATGCCGCCTCCTTCTTTGGTGGTGCGCCCGGCGTTATTATCTTCATGTATATACGTTGTATCCCGCTTGGCTCTCCTTTGTGGCGATTGGGAAGAACGAAATCCTCCTTTGTGGGGACCGGCGCTTCAGTTGTTACTTTCGTTATGACCCGCTTATCTCCTTTGTGAGGCGATTGGGAAGAACGAAATCCTCCTTTGTGGGGACCGGCCTTCCGGATTGGTTTTGCTTGGTCATCACCGTCTCGATGTCTTTAGCGGGGCGATTTCATACCGTACCCTTGCTCGTAGAGCGGAATATATTGCTTGGTTTCTGTGACTATATTTATCGTTCTCAGGGTATCGATCACGGGTGAAATCGTCATACCGTTATAAGGTAAATGACTCAATCTATGTAAGATGAATTCAGCCTTTTACTAGCGAATATTTTCGATTTGGTTGATTATTCCTCGGGAGCTTTTCCGACTACGGCGGTTGATGGGCGTCATAGTGACTATTATTCCGCGTGTGATGATCCGCGATTTTTATCTGCCCGATTTGCACGGCACATCAGCGAGAGCGATCTAGGCGTATTTGAGGGTAGTTCCGCATTCTCCGCGATTGGTCACCAATCGCCACTCGTAAAGACACCGGCTCCAGAACGCTGCGAAAAATAGATTATTTATTGGCTTCGATTAAGGATCGGATCGGCTTTTGTCGAGGCGGCGGTGGTTGAACCAAGGCGGCGGAGGTCCCTTGTATATTCCTCGGATACCGTCGGCTCTCATTGATTTGAGGACACCCGCCGTGACCGCCGTATGTCTGGCGTCGACCAGAGGCGTGATCATATTCATTGCGGATTTATTACCCGGACCCGATTCAGGGTTCCAGCGGGGAATCGTCATCGGCCTTCACAGGGTTGTAGGTGAACACGCCCGTGATGAGCTCTTTGTTCTGCCTTGACTCGAAGAATACCTGCTTCTGTTGGGGCGAGATCACCGAATCTAGTCATAGATTTTACGGCTAGGTTCACTCATCGGGTAAACATTGGTGGGGTGGCGACCAACTTCGTCCTCGGTAGATGGGATGGAGAACCGTGCTAGCGGTGTATTATTGATTAGATGCCACCATGTATGGCCTTCCAATCAGCGTCAATCATTTCTTAGCCTTATTTGAGCTCTATAATCGATTCAAATACATTTTTCCGAAACGGCGAGTTGGGGCTAGCTCTACATGAGATGTATCGGTTCCGATTTACCCATGGGGAAGATCTTTGTATCAAGAGTATTTCCCTTCAATCGAGGCGAGTCGGTTGAAGAAACACACACGATCGTCACAAAATTTTGTGGGATCTCACTTGTCATTATCATATAGCTCATTGTCGAACCTTAGCGAAATCGTAAGTGAGTGCGAAGCAATTTGCGATTACTTGTTCCGGCATTTGGAGGACAAATCGGCGAGGAAATATGTGAGCTGTCGCGCTTACTCCTTGAAGGTTAATGAAGCTGATCGAGAGGTCGAGGCTAACTCTTATATGCTCGGCTCGCGAAGATGGTTTTCCCCGGGGACCAAGTTTGCAACCTTTACGTGGCATGCGGTAAAGCCTATCAACCGACAACTCTTCTAGTAGGCTATCTTGCAATCGGCTAAAGAAATGTGTGGTTCCATATCAATCGATGATGCTTTACCTTTGGAGGTCCTTTACCTGCGGTTCGACTTGCTCACAGAAGGAACTCTCTCTCCTTCGGTAATGGTGGCCAATATTCACCGTGGGTTGCGGCATATAGTCGGCGTTTACTCGGAGAAAGGATGAGCCATCATCACGTATTCCTTCCGTCCAGTGGAGCTCCCATATACCTATTGATGGCTGTGGTCCTTCATCGTCCGACATGATGATGTGCACGGGTTCCACAGTTAGTCTACTCCTTTCTTGCGGTTGGTAGAGGATTGCGGATGGAAGGGCGTGGCTTCTGAGATCAAAGAAGCAGTCTGATTCATAAAGGGTGGATCTTTTCCGGATGTTTTCCTCGATTCTCACGGTCAATATGGTGAGTCCTTGGTCGGCGAGGAGGTGCGAAGAACTGCGGCGGACTTCACTTGACATTGGTACATTTCAAGCGGCTAGTGAACATCGGGCCGGTATCTCACTTCCGAGTAAAGGAGGAATGCTTCATTGAGCCTTATTTTCCTGTCGTTTTGCTTTCGCCCGGTTCGTTCGACCAACTTTATGTTGGGAACGACCAAACGACTCGGACTTCGTGGTGGACTTGTAGATGGTCTTGAGCATGGTTGTGGGCGTTATGGGATGTACGGTGCTAGATTTAGTCTCGAGCTCTCGGACCGTCGGTGGAGTCGACATTCCTTCATTGCGGTTGGCTATTGGTAGCTAGCGAGCGGTCCACAATGGGGCTATCTGAGACGGTGGCGAAGCATCGTTGCGAGCCGACATTCGGACATCGGTGGCGTTCAAGTTGGAGGAAGCGTAGGCAATCTCATCCGCCAAGCGAGGGAGGAGTTCCACCTTTCGATCTTTGCGACTTTAGGAAGACCAAGCTAAGGCTGCGGTTTATGAGAAGAACCTCGGTACTCTCTCCTTTTCCCTTCGTTTTCTCATCCTTTCCATCGATTTCTCATCCAGCTGAATTTTCGGGCAAATCATTGGAGAAGAAAATTTCAACCCTCTCAAGGGGTTAAGCGAAAGAGGTTAGCACATAAGAATCGGCGTGAATCCTCGGTCCTTGATATAGACTTGACGGTAATGATCAATGGTGCGAAGGTAACAATTCATCGTGATGTAATCTGAAATTTTCGGCTTTTGAGGTGACATTTCTCCGTTTGCATCGCGAGGGATTTTAGGGATTATGATCACGGCTTTGATTTTCCTCACCCGCGATTCTGCTGGGCCCGTTACGCTCATCTTGAGCCAAGTTTTACTCAACAAATGTATGGAGTTATGGCGGAGGAGACCGATGTAGGACCTGATTCGGTGAACCCAGGTACATCTAACATAGATAACTCCTCTTCTGGATGGCGAATGCGAGAACGACTCGGAATTCGTACCCCCACTAATTGCCTCTTCGTTCTTTTTTTTTTTTTTTTTTTGCTCTTTTAGAGGGATTGCAGGAGACAAATGCACGAACCGAGACTAAGCAAGCTAACCCCACTGCAGGAGGTAAGTAGCTTTACCTATTGTTAGTCTTAGTTGCATTAAGCCTTCTTAATGCCTTCTTTTGAGACTTCTCCATGGAAGATTTCGTGGAAGGCTGGTTTATATGGCAATACTTCCATGGATGACACACTCTGGCAGTCGCGGGATGGTGATACCCTTGGTGAAGATTTACGAAGCTACCATCCACGAAGAAGGTCTAAATTTTCTCTTCGACTAATTATAGGACCGACCATTTGGCTAATATCACCATAATTAAAGAGGTGAGACATTTCTTACGTGTAGTGGCGGGCACTCCTCTTTCGCAGCTTTCTCGGAATCGGCTACCATTTGTTGAGATAGGCGAGCTGCTTGAGGGCTCGGCTGCGGTTGATAGTATCCAATGATAGATCGCCTCACGGTAGACTCACCAATCTACGAAACTACGAAGGAGGCGGGTAGAGTCCCCAATCAAATATGCATCCATTAGTTTTTGGTTGAAGATTCTAAGGTTCTCTTTTCTTCGTGCGAGCCTACATCTCGACTCCATGACACGGCGAGGCGTTGATCTTTGGATGAAGATCCATCCCATCTTATTATCTGTTTGGAAATGCGCTCATTCTTTTCTTTGGTGAACACGGTGATCGAAAAGGTCCTTCATGGCGGGCTTTCTCTTCATCGATTGAGCCCTGCTTGATCCGGATGGCCTTGATACGGGATATGGGTTATTAGAGTGGCTCGAGCCATTGTTGATGACCTCGCCCATCGGAGGAAAGCTTGAGGCTGCAAGAGGCTGCGGGCAGGCTGGGGCTTCCTCATATGTAGGCTGCTCATCTGACTTCGCGTTTAGAGGCATGGCGATGCTGCGTGTTTTCTTGGGCTCGAAGTCGGATCTGAGAGAGCAGCCGATCATTTCGGGCTGTTACATTTGAGACATATTCTTCCTAAGCCATATCGGTGATATTGTGGCGAGTGCGGAGAGGATATCTTGCTGGGGAGAGCTCCATGCAGAGAAAGATAAGATGAGTATTTTGGGTGGCTAAGGCCAACAAGGAAGAAGCCCTCGCCGTCGGCGTCTAAGGAACTTGACCTGTCGAGCGGCTGGTTGAGCTCGAGGAGGCAACCGCGAAGACCTGGACCGCGATGAGGAGTCGCCGGGGCAAGTTGCGGGAAGAACTCCACCGGGCTTACCATGGTGAAATGTCGGCTTGAGCGGCAAATCCTTTGTCATAGACTTGATGTTTAAGCGGTTGTAGCTCCTTCTATATTTGCTTCAAATGAATAAGATCCATTCCTTTCATTGTTTATTATGATTCTTTTGCTTGTCGAAATAATTAACCATAATACTTATAGGATTTTGGCAAACCCTCGGCCATCGCGGTTTGATTAGCCTTTACCAACTCTGTTTGAGTTGGGCTCGCGGATTATCACGGATCCGTTCCGCCGCGTGGCGTTGTGCTAAAGAATGAGACTCTCTTAGACTTAATGCTACGATGTTGAATCGTAGCCGTACTCTTTACGGGCAAGAGACCACGACAGCAGCGTGTTCAGCGTAGACTCATCCCTTCTTAGGCCGGGATGAAATACCCCGAATCAAACTCACGGTGTCTTCTTCAATCGAGAAAAAGACTAAGCGGAAACAGCGTGTGGCGTTGGCTTTATCCCTTCTTAGATTTGGGATAAAATACCGAATCGAACTCACGGTGTCTTCTTCAATCGGAAAAAGACTAAACGGACAGCGTGTTAGGCGTCGACTTTAGGGTTATTGGCCAACCCCACCTTCAGCGGGTTTGATGAGCCTTTACCACTACCGTTTGAGTTGGGCTAGCATGTAGATTTTCTAAATCCGTTCTACACCGCGACGTTGTGCTAAAGAATGAAACTCTTCTAGACTTAATGCTCACGATGTTGAATCACGTGAGGCCGTCTTTATCGCGGGAATAGACTACCCGACAGCGTGGTAGGCGGCTTCCTTCTTAGGCTTGGGATAAAATTCCCGAGTCGATCTACGGTGTCTTCTTCAATGGGGAAAGACTAAACCGACAGCGTGTGTTAGATGTTGGCTTTATCCCTTCTTGGGCGGGATAAAATGCCCGAATCTAACTCGGTGTCTTCTTCAATCGGAAAAAGACTAAACCGACAGCGTGTGTTAGGCGTTGGCTTTATCCTTCTTAGGCTTGGGATAAAATGCCCCAAGATGAATCTTGGTGTCTTCTTTGTGGGAGAAAAGACTAGACGACAGCGTGTGATTGGCTTTATCCCATCTTAGGCCGGGATAAAATGCCCCAGAATCGAACTCGGTGTCTTCTTCAATGGAGAAAGACTAAGCCGACAAGCGTGTGTGGCGTTGACTTTATCCCTTCTTAGGCTTCGGGATAAAATGCCCGGTCGAACTTCGGTGTCTTCTTCAATTGGAGAAAGACTAAACGGCAGCGTGTGAGCGTTGGCTTTATCCCTTCTTAGGCTTGGGATAAAATGCCCAAAGATGAATCTTGGTGTCTTCTTTTGGGAGGAGAATGGTGGCAGTAAATTGGTGAGAGAAGGAACTTAATGTTCTATTTCTCGGAATGAAACCAATAGTAGGGAGACTCTTGTAGGAATCGAAAAGACTCGGGTGACCTTGGTGAGGGCGACACAGTGCGAAAATCCCGGCCTTACCTTCATCGGCTACCTAGGAGAGGTGGAACTAAGAGTGGGATCTCCACTCAGAGAGCCAGAAAAACTTCGGGTGACCTTGGTGGACAACTGGTTTGACAATCCCGCATTATACCTTCGGGCGCTACCTAGGAGAGAGGTGGAACTAAGAGTGGGATCTCCACTCCGAGAACCGAAAGGACTCAGGTGACCTTCAGGTGGACGACTGGTTTGACAATCCGGCGCATACCGGTCGGCGCTACAGGAGAGGTGGAACTAAGAGTGGGATCTCCACTCAGAAGCAGAAACTTCGGGTGTGAGGCGGACAACTGGTTTGAAAATCGGCGCATACCTTCGGTCGGCACTACAGGAGAGATGGAACTAAAAGTGGGACCTCCGCCGAGGCAGAAAAGACTTCGGCGACCTTGATCGAGACAACACAGTGCGAAAATCGGCGCCTTGGTGAGCGCTACCTAAGATGAAAGATGGAACTAAAAGTGGGATCTCCGCCGAGAACCGAAAAGAGTCGAAAATCCCGGCGCACCTTCCGATCGAGCTACCTAAGATGAAAGATGGAACTAAAAGTGGGATCTCCGCCGAGGCGAAAAGACTTCGGTGACCTTGGCGGACAACACATGCAAAATCGGCCTTATACCGGTCGGCTACCAAGGAGAAAGTGGAACTAAAAGTGGGATCTCCGCCGAGAGGCAAAGAAAAACTTCGAGTGATTGGACAACACAGTCACGAAAATCCGTACATACCTTCAGTCGGCGCTACCTAGGATGAAAGATGGAAAGAACCCTTCCGTTTATCATGAAAAGGATCTTACGCTTGGAGAGGAAGAACTTCATATTCTATCTCCGGCGTGAAAGGAATTTTGAATGGGCCTCTTGTTCATAGAAGGAATCAAGAGGAGATTGTGGCAATGTACCATAAAATTTGTAGGCCCTCCGTCAAGGAATTTGGTCGGTGGGGGAAATTATGATGGAGGATAAATCTAGGGTTATCCTCAAGGAAAGTGGGTAACACCTCCCACGAGGAACTTCCCGTTGAAACGGGTTATCCTGAAGATACTAAGAATAGTATTTCTTCAGGAACTTCCCATTTATCGGCATTAATTGGTGCGCCATTTGGTAATTAGGCGGTATGCACCATTAGAGTAGCCGTTTCTATTACAAGCGGACCCTCCCATTTAGGTTGAATTTACCTTTCTTTTTGGAAGGAGATTATCGGTCGTCGGCGTGAGGACCAAATCTCCTTCTTTGAAACTCCGTTGTCGTACTTTCTTGTTGAAAGCTCTCGACATCAAGCTGGTAGAACTCAATGCGTTGTTGAGCTTCGAGCTTCTCATCTAACATCTCAAGCTCTTGAGGCGCTTTTGATGTTGTTCTTGATCGTCATCTCTGTTGAAAGGCGTCTGCGAAGTGGCGAATCTGTATTTCCAGCGGAGAAGCGCCGCGCAGTAAACCAAAGAATACGGAGAACTCCGGTTAGCGTCGCGTCTGGTTGTGCGATATGCCGAGTGCTTCTCAGAGTTTATCGTCCGTCTCGCTTGTTATTCTTCACAAGCCCGACAATCTTGATAATCGTCTTGTTGAGCGCCTCGGCTAATCCATTTGCATTTGGATTATAGAGACATTGTGAGGCGTCTTGTATCTTGAATTTCATAAAACGATGAAGGAATTGGCGATGAATTGGGGACCATTGTCATGCGATCCGTCTTGGGACAGGTGTCGGTAAATGACATGGTGTTTGATAAATTGACAACGATGCTTCGCCTTTACTTCCTTTAAGCGGGATTGCTTCGCCCACTTGGAAAATGTCGGTGTCGCTAGAATAAACCGTCGCCTTTGGTAGCGGAGGAAAAATGGGACCTACAACGTCCATTCCCCATGTCTCGAATGGCGGGATGTGGCGAAGGATGCAGCTTTCGGAGGTGATGCATGTAATTAGCGTGAATCGACCGCGTGGCATTTCGGCGTGCTCGATTGCGTCATTAATCATCGTGGGCCAAAAGTAGCCCATTCTCGATTCGATCGTAGAGCTTGGGACCGGTGGTGCGCTCGCATTCACCTTCGTGTGCTTCGAAGGATCTCCTCCGCCTCTCTGTTTGAAGGCACGGAGTAAAGACCATCGTACCCGACGATATAACATCACGGGTCTACGTGTCGTAGAAGAATCTTGGAGCTCTTAGCGGATTGACTCTCTCTCCTTCCGTCTTACGGCGAAATACCATGTAAGCGTGTCGATGATAGAAAAGTGCCAATCTCGGGGCTCCAATTTGGTTTGGGTTGCATGTACTTCTTTGGTAACTACCCCTTATCTTCTTGTGCCTCATCGTATAATAGTGCGAAGAGTTGGTGAGTCGGCCGTAACTAGTTGCTCGGTCTGGAAGGTTGTGCTAACGACGACTAACGCCCGCCCGATGCATCCGCATAAGCGTTTTGGGCGGGATATATTCGATGAAGAACTCTTGAATGAGTCGCCATTTCAGCGGCTATTTGATGATAGGGGACGGTCGGGGTTTCTAACTTCATAGTCACCGCGGATCTGTTTGACTATCAATTGCGAATCGCCGTATGCTTGAATACTCTACCCCAGCTCCTTGGAAGCTAAGTCCGATAAGTAGCGCGTTGTATTGACTCACGTTATTGGAACAAGGTTGATGGCGAATAAACCGGGGCATGACATGATTCCTGGGGAAACTAAGACAACCCGACTCGTGGAAATCTTAGAACATCGGGGGCGCATTAGTGGCGAGAAGCTCCGTCAAAATACAATCGCCATATTTGTTGGTGCGATGTAGTGTTGACTTCACGAACTTCATCAGGAAGATCATCATATAGCTCAGCTGCGTCCGTTGTGGGTTGCGGCGAGAAGATCATAAATCGCTTGTCCTTTGGTGACTTACGTTGTTTGAAATACAAGTCATATTGGGACAAGAGCAAGGCATTCGCGAGCCGACTCATTGAGGCGGTGGGTCATAAATATTCGGACGGTTACATTAGAGATAACATAAATGCGTCTGTGGAGCTAAATAGTCGCATTTTACGATCGCGAACACTAATGCAAAGCGCTTCGACCATTGGATATCGAGACTTCGGCGTCGACCAATGTTAAACTCGGGTAATTACTGTTACGTGACCATTTGTCGTCGTCTGGCAGAGTAGCGCTTAAGTGTCCGTTGCCTTGGCGTAAATCAAGAGCGGTTTTCGGCCAGCGGTGCAACAAGAGCGGGAGGTTTAGCGAGATCTGATTTGATCTCTTCAAACACTTTTCGGCTGATCCGTAAAGCGACACACCCTTCTTGTTCAACTTGGAGAGCGGTTGGCACTTCGGATAGGTTCGATATGAGCCGTCGGATGTATCTGATCGCCCTTGTAACCCGAGTTCTCTAGATTTCGGAGGTTGCAATTCTTGAATTACCTTCACTTTGTCGAGTCGGCGTGGATTCCTTTGTCGGTGGCGACAAAGCGAAGGCTGACTGCTGGACATCGAGGAAGGATTTGGCGGGGTTCATCTTTAGGCGATGGGCTCGCATGAGCTCAGCTGTTCTAAGATCTTTGATGTGATCTCTCTTGTCCGGCTTTTCCGACCAAATCGTCAGCGTAGCATTATTTGTTTTCGGAGAGGATCTTGGAAAATCTCCGTCATTGCTTTTGGTATGTCGTACGTTCTTTAAGCCGAGCGACATGGCCGTGTAGCAAAATATCTGATATAGGGCATTACGAGCGGTGTTTGCGTCATCGGGGTGCATCTTGATTTGATTATACCGAAAAGCCATCCATAAGGACATCCTCTCGAATCCACATGTATTGTCAACTATGGCGTCGGTGATTGGCGGAAATCATCCTTCGAACAGCGGCGTTTAGGTCTGTCGTGCGAGTCCTAATCGAACCATTCTTCTTCATGGCCAGGGACTATATTAGCCACCCACGGATGTTGAATTTCCTCGATGAATCCGATTCTATGAGTTTCTTCACCCAGCGATTGCCGCAAGATTTGTGGGCGAAACCGTCTTCTTGATTGCTTGGCGAGTTTGACATCCATCTTGATGTTGGCGATGTGTCGCCACATTAGGGTCGAGTCTGGCATGTCCTCGTAGCTCGGTGCGAATACATCGATATACTCCTGATTAAGGCAATCAACTCTTCCTTTTCTTGGAAGGAAGAGTATTGCTGATGTTTATGAGTTTAGGATGCTCTTCATCACCCATATTAACTGGACTACCTTATCCTTAGTGGGGGTTCTCTTTGTTGAACCTATCCCCAAGCTGCTCTTGGGTTGATGGATCCATGGGTCTTCCCATGTTGGCATGTCTTCATCACTCTCAATAGTAGCGAGGATCAGCGAGGCCATATTTGACATTAAAGCCTTGAAAGCTTCTCAGAAGTGGTGTCGGGAATCAGAAGAATCGGGGAATGTCTGTCTCCCTCACCAAGTGGATTATTATCAATCGACCACGAGCATTCATCTTCTGAGGAGGATTCGTATCCCAATCCCCTTCTAAATGCATAGTAGTCATCCGGCTTCCCTCTTGGGACATATGCCGCTTTAGGAGGGACTCGAGGACCTCGCCCAAAACATAAACCTTCCCCTTGTGTCAAGTTGTACCCCACTTCTTCATGATACCCGGTGTTTACGGACTATATACGAATGTGTGGAGGATAGGCCATTGTCATCTTGATCTTCTTCTAAGAAATGATTCGGCATTGGGCGCATCTCCTTTTAGTAAACCAAGTCTTTTTCATTACTTGATCTTAGGTGGGATGGCGAGTGTTGTCCCGAAGGAGTCTTGAGCTGCTTTTGTGTAAAGCAAGATGGCCAAGTAAGTGCAACTCACGGATCGTTGTATAAACTGTCATTACATCATTCAAAGACAAAGGGTACTCTAAATGCGTCATTTATTGATTCATGACGGTTTGCCAATTACAATGTTCATCGGCGATTCTTCATCGTCAAGATTGATTACAAGGGGTACAATGTCATTTAGAACAAAACCACCACTATAACCAAGCGGCCGGTATCGGCTTCTCCACCGCTGTCAGTGCCTTGGGCGATGATTGATTTGGACTCATTACAGTAGAGAGATCGGTGAAATAATTCTCCATCCTTAAGCGGTTGTTTGTCGCATGACCATCTTGACCTCATTATTAGTGTCTACATATTTGAGACACGATGAAGAGTGGGCGGGACTATAACATTATTGTGGATCCAAGGTCGACCCAACAAGTTATAGGAAGTCTCTGCGTCAATCACATAGCGGTGACTTGGACTTTAAGTCCCCATTTGGCACTTTATCGGATCTTACCAGCGGTAGAGACGGCCGGTGTTAAATCCATAAATCATTGTGCTGTTGATGCCGCTCTTGGCGGGAATTCAAGGTGATACATGGCCTTGGGGGCATGATGCTCCTGTGGGAAGGATCGACTTGGATCGGTTAACTTCACTAGAGCCAATATACCGTGAAGTATAGCGGCTATCATGCTTGGAATTCCTTGTGCATATCCTCCTTTGTAAAAGTGATCGGAAATGCTTAGCCGCCGAGGTTGCTTGTTAGGCGACTAATGCGGATTTGGCTTAATCGGGTAAGAAAGACTTAGAATCGGCTAGAGCCTCTTGAAGAGCTTCTCTTGTCTCTTTTGACAACCGCGGCTTCGTAAGAGTGATCCTCAGCGGGAATATTAGCCAATTGGGCCATGGCGTCGAGCGATATGGGGAGTTGGAGCTTCGGTTTGTCTCTTCTAATTGATTGAGCAAAGGCCCCCTTCGGATTTGAACTTCTTCGCTGCGTGGCTTCTTTGGTAGCCACTTCTTTTGATGCGCTTTCTGGCGAGTGAGGTGTTGGTACCCCGGCTCGCGGCGTCTTGGCATTAAGGTCGAGACTTGTATTTATGTCGTGTCCGCTCCGGTGGCGTGGGCTTCGAGTTCTCCTTCGGACAAGCGGAATGTTACCACGTTCGTCATCTCCCTCCAAAATTGCGGAGTAGCATGGCATGCCTTTGCCTTCGGCTTTGACTTGCTTTGATGAAGAAGAGGCTACCCATTGCTCATCTTCAAGCGGTGCGGGTGGACCCGAGATTTCGCCATTTGGGGCCATTATGATCTGAGTCCCTTAAGTTGCTTGTGTGGGTCGTCATTCACCGTCTTCATTCGACTTTGACCAGCGGTTTGGGTTCAAACCATGTCAATGGCACGACCCAAAGCTTATGGACACGCATTTGCTCCGACCTTCTTTTCTTTGGGCGGCTTCATAGTGATGACCCTACGTCAATTAAAGCACGGATTTTGTCCTTAAAGTTGAAGCGGAGTTTAGTGGGGTGATGAATTGCCCAGTGGTGCGTGATATTTTGGGTCATTAGTCCTCATTGCTTCCTCTTGATTACGAATCGGAGGAGCTTGATCTTATTATTTTCGACAAGATATTTGAAGAGGCAGGAATCTCGTCGTCCCTAAAGGAATAGGACTTGGAATCTTGGCTCACGAGGCCTGTTCTACGGACCTTGTTGCCCGTTGATTATTACTGTTGCGGCGGCCCGTATTCTTTGCTTCTTTGTTGTTGCGGCTTCTGCTGGGGTTGGAGTTAGGCGTTTGGTTACTTAGCCGTCGTCTTGGCTGCTCTTTCCCTTTGCCACGTGGGACAAAGTTAACGCAGACTTCGGCTGTCGGTGACCTCTTTCCGCTTTTTCCTTTTGAGGAATCTTTCGCTTGCTCTCCACGAACCTTCAAATCCTTCCACGTTATAGGCGGTCTTTGTCCCCATTGCCTCTAGCGCGTCTATCGACAAGTTGTTATGGCAGTGCGGAGGATGAACTTCTCGTTATCGGATCCGACGGTTCATTGCCTTGTTCGAATCGTTTGACAAAGATATCTATAGTTTCTCCGATCTACGTTTCTCGTCGGCGGTATCCGATCGATACTTGGTATCGTGTGAAGAAGAATTGGTGAAGCTAGATTCCATGTCGTCCCATTGTGAATGCTCCGGCTTGAGGCGGTGCAATCGGCGGCTCGAAGGTGCCAGCGAATGAGAACCATCGGGGCTCGTTAGGAAATAACTCAGAGTGCGACTTGAAATAAATCAAGTCTTTGCGTCGGGGAACCCTTCGATCAAGCGGTGTGAAGTTTATTAAATTAAACTGCGGGTATGGGATTGATTCCCACTCCCTAGGATATGGGCAAGGAATACTGTCTTCTTCTTCCTCTTGGCGGAAATCAATGAGTTGATTTTGCTCTCGGGTCTTTGATCTTCTCGTTCTGAGCAACAAGCGTCGTTATGTGCGGCACGTGGTTCGGAGGGTTATCATCCTCTTGTGCTTCCTCACAGTGCAGTATTTGTCATCTTGATCGATGTCGATCTTGTGACTCGATTCACCTCGATGTTTTGTCAAGGTTTGGATCTGTTGGTCGTGCATTTCTCTCATCGTGCGCATGGCCAAATCCATCTCTAGCTTGAATTTTTCCGTTGTTTAGCCAGCAGTCTAGCATTTTAGCCACTTGATGCATGCGATCGCAAAAGCGTCTCTTAGGGGGCTCCCTTCACTAGAATCGTATGTGATCGGGCGATTCTTGAGCCAATATCCGATGCATCCTCCTCGCGGTATCCCTTGAAGTTTTAATTATCACGGACCGTCGGATAGTCGGACCATAAGCGAGTTAACCGTTGCGTCTTATTGAGATGGCGTGGCGATGGTTCTTTGCGGTCATGTTATTAGTGACCTCGGCAATTCATTCTCTCGGGATGTCATCCTTTTGCGAGTCGCCTTGACCTAGGTCGGCGTGTTGGTGCTAAGCCTCGGAAGATCGATACGGAGTTTCTTGGCGGCAATTACACTCAGAAAGCACGTCTTGATGAGCTTGGAGCACAAGCATGACCGTCAATTTAGGGAATCCCTTGAGATTTTCGTACCCCTTGCGGTAGTACGGCTCGTCGGTGTGTGTATGCAGGAGCAATCTAGTATGTTAGCGCGATCTCGGGTATAGCGTCGTCGTCATCGAGGCGAGGCGTCTCCTTCGAGAATGGCCAAAACTACCGAAAGTAACTTCGCTTATGTGGCGTGGAATTTCGAGGGACTCTGGACTTGATCTTTAATCCGGTTGGTGGGGTTGCGAGGAATCTCCCAATCCTTTCTAGAGGTGCACCTCTGTATGAGGTGACCCGTGATCCCTTCAGAGGACCCAAGCGATCCTTGATAGTTGGTTTGGTGGTGGTGGCGGAGTTGGCTTCACCACGGTTCAGTCGCGAGCACCTTTGACCTTGGCGGCGTCGGTCTTGGGCTTTGGTATTGATCTTAAGGCGCTATAGCCTTCGGCTTAAGTCTTGAGAGCAGGGGCGTGGGCAGCGGGGTTGGGGCGCGTTAGACTTGGGCCTCAAACACGGTGTAGTGCGTTGGTGGCTTCTTTACCACCTCTTTCTTCAATTCCGCGAGCTTGTTGTACCAAAGCTTCGTGCTGCGCAAAAGGTGTCGGCGGATCGCTCACGAAGTGTGGAAGCGGTTCCGTTTGACACGGACCCACTTTCGTTAGGCGCGGCTTGGATGGGCGTCGATCTCTTGAGGCTGAAGCCTGCGTAAGTGCGGATCTTAGATCCGCCGTAGCGGACCCCATCCATGGATTGCGGCTTTGGCATGTTTGGCGCCATGCTTTGTGTCGCCTTTGGCGGGCTTCGCTTGGAGAGTCGCGAAGGCGTCATTGGCGTTCATCGGCGTTGTAGTTGTGGACTGCCGGCAGGATTTCTTGCTACTGCGGCGGAGGTTGGACTTCGCCGTCACGGGGCTCTACATCGGAGGCCCATCGGGTTCTCCTTGCGGTGAGTCCTTCTTGGAGGCGGGAGAGGCTGGATCACGGAGGGCGAGGAAAGATACTCCTCGTGCCGCTGAGGTAACTTCGAATTGACCTCTTCCTCCACCGGGATAGGGATCATGGTTTGCGGCTACAGCGACCTCCGTCTGGTAGGTGGCTCCAGCGTGGCTTGTTGTGAGGGAAAGTTGCTTTGATTGTCATTGATTTGAGCTGTTACAAACTTGATTCGCTGAAACAAATTCAAAGAGAAATATCGCCTTTTATAAGGCTTACAATGAAAATCAAAAAGATTACAACTTTTCCTAAGTGAACAACGCTTCGGATCCTGTTATATCGAGATCTTAAACTGCGTGGGTTCTTTGCTGTGGGGACTTTTTGTGTCAGGTGGACCACCCGCGTCCGATCCAGTGAGGGCAGGGTTACGGAACTTCTGAGGCGTGCAGGGCTCGTTCCACGAAGAAGCGAAGCGCCTAAGGGATTACACTCACGAAGGAGAGGATTGCCGGGGATCACACTCACGAAGGAGAGGATGTGGGGCGGGTGAGATCTACTAGGAGAAATCCGCAGGCTATCCACGAGATTAAGAAGAAGGTTAATTTAGAGGGTATCGTAGTTCGACCAATTGGTTACCTTCCTTCCGTAGATCGGGCGTCGTTGGACTTGTGCTGCATGGTGCTTCCGGAACGTCGTCGGCTGCTCGTAGATCTCGCGAAATTCTTGAGAAGATTAGAAAGTCCGGCTCAAGTCCGAGCCTCGAAAATCGCCAAAAATCAGCCTCCCGGTCCCAGAAGTGAGGACCCCTATTTATAGCATAGGGTGCGTGACTTTCGGCCACTTGGCCGAAACAACCCAATTGGTAGAGCCACCTCCGACCAAGTTGGCGAGTGGCTCGGCCATGGTGGCCGAGCCACCTCACTTGGTAGAGCACCTCGACCAAGTTGGTAGGGTGGCTCGCCCGTTATTAGCAGTGCTTCGACACAAGTTGGTAGAGGCGCCTTTCGCTTCTTTTCGCCGTTTGTCGTTTTCACGACTCTTGGCTTTCTGGGACTTAGGTTCCATCGTATTTGATTAGGGACTAATTCTTGGTTCGTTCGGTTCAGCGGTCCACGAAATCCGATCGTCGTTCAAGTCCGGTTTGAACGCTTGTCTTGCATTGTGAGTTTGCTTGGTCGGGTTCGTTTTAACGATTCGGCGTCCATAGCATTCGATGGGTTGTGATTGACTCCGAATCGAGTTGGTTTGGGGATCTTGTAAGTATTTTTCAGCCCTCGGTAATAGATGTCGGAATGTGGTCACAACCATAGAACATGTAGACAATCTATTGAGACTAAATTGGGTTTTATACTATACTTTTGGAACATGTAAATAATCTATTGCAAACATGCATGAGTTTTCTACTCTACTTTTGTGTAAGTGCCATAAACTTTATTTTGTAAGTTATGGCGATGTAATCCAATTAATGTGTTTGGTATAATTGTGTTTGTTCTAATCACATATTATTGTTTTAAAATAACATGATATATTTTAATTAAGACCTAACATGCAATATTTTAGAACAACTGCTATAATTTGAAATAACTTGCTATACTTTCATACTAACATACTATACTAGAATAACATGCTATACTTTCTTATTAACATCTTTGTATTTTTATAATAAAATGCTATACTTCGAGAATAACACTATACTTTTATAATAACATGTTATACTTTCCTAATAACATGTTACACTTTCATAATAACATGCTATACTTTTGTATAACATGCTATACTTACATAATAATGTTATACTTTCCTAATAACATGTTACACTTTCATAATAACATGCTATACTTTTGTATAACATGCTATACTTATAATAGCGTGTTATACTTCGAATAACTTGCTATACTTTCATAATAACATACTATATTTTAGAATAACTTGTTATAGTTTTAGAATAACTTGTCATACTTTTATATATAAGAGCAAAGTTCTATAAACTTAAGTGTATAGTGAATAGTCATACACCAACTTTTCTATCCATTGATGTTGCCTTGGGATCCGGTGAAGCGATTTCACGGATCCCAAAAACTAATGTCTAAAGATGGTGTATTCTATCAACTTAAGTTTATAGAACCTTGCTCTTTATAATATATTATACTTTTAGAATAACATGCTATACTTTTATACTAACATGCTATAGTTTTAGAATAATGTGCTATACTTTTGAATAACATACTATACTTTCATAATAACATGCTATATTTTAAAATAACATGCTATAATTTCATAATAAAATGCTATACTTTTAGAATAATACTATAATTTCATAAAAACATGCTATACTTTCATAATAACATACTATACTTTTGAATAACATGTTATACTTTTGAATAACATGCTATACTCATAATAACACATTATACTTTCTTAATAACCACGCTATACTTCGAGAACAACACACTATACTTAGAGAATAACATGCTATACTTTTATACTAACCTACTATACTTCGAATAACTTGCTATACTTCGGAATAATATGCTATATTTTAGAATAGCGTGCTATACTTTCATACTAATATACTATACTTTCATAATAACACATTATACTTTCTTAATAACACGCTATACTTCGAACAACACACTATACTTGCGAATAACATGCTATACTTTTATACTAACCTACTATACTTCGAATAACTTGCTATACTTCAGAATAATATGCTATATTTTCGAATAACGTGCTATACTTTCATAAATATACTATACTTTCATAATAACCGCTATACTTCGAATAACGTGCTATACTTTCATACTAATATGCTATACTTTCATACTAATATGCTATACTTTCATAATAACTGCTATATTTTCATAATAATATGTTATACTTAGAGAATAATATGCTATACTTTTGAATAACCACTATGCAACAAATTTGAGAGTTGAAAAATGAAAAATTTATACCTTAAAATACTAAAAAGAGATGAATCTTCAAAATCAAACAATCAAACCCTAGAATTAATGGGGTTGAGGAGTAGATGGGTTCATAAGAGTGGAAGAATGAAAAGAAGAAAGTAAGAGAGAGAGAGAGAGAGAGAGAGAGTGAGAGAGTAAATAAGAGATTTTGTAAAATTTTAAGGGGCTCCACATGCTTATGTATTATATTTGAAAACTTGGGTTTAGAGATTAATACATAAAGATGATTATTGAAGAGTTCATATCATTAGAAGAATGTCAGTTAATTTCAATCATTTGCCTTTTAACTTTGGATTGGTGGATGAATTAAAGGTTTTCACCACGAGCTTTTGCATTGAATTTTCCATTGTAAGGTACATTTTAGACCCATATCCTTATTTTACGTGATATTTTTGTAGAAGCAAGTATTTTGATATGTGCGTTATACATGTCTTGGGATAGTTTGTAATTTACTTTGTGTGATCACTCATTAATAAGCGAGTTCCTTTAATTAATGCGAAACCTTTAAGACATATAAGTAGGTTTTCTCAACAAATGGGGGTAAACTCATCTTCTCATTTGCATAACTTTATTTAAACATATATGAGAACCTGCTTGCGATTTTGAAATAGAAAGTTGGAATTAGTTTTCATAAAGAATTAGATTGGAGACTTTTTATTTACGTGCAATTTTATCGGATATTTGAAGCCTTTTCTATTTGTAGCAACCATGACAAGTTATGTATGTGGCGTTAAGCTAAATGCTATTAGTAGTATTTTCTAGATATCTGAAAGCATTGTTATGTTGGGTATGAGATAAATGCCTTTTTATCACGGGAATCGAAGCTCTTGCATATTAGTTTGGAAGGTCTTCTCAATTAAAGCATTTGCACTTTTGTAAAGATGTCAACATTGCTTGACTTCTCTTGCATTAAGGCATATTATTTTCAAATAGGATAATGATTATTATTTTAGTAGTTGATCATTCTCCTTTTTTCTTTTTCTTTTGATATTTTGTTCATAATCTAATTAATATTTTCCTTTGACAAATAAAGAATGCTTAAGGAATCTTAATGTAAAAAATTAGATCACAAACAATAAAACCTTTGATTATATAAACTAATCAAAGGGGCGTTTATTGCGATCAATGAAGAAATGCCCACTGCGATCAATGAAGAAATCTGAAACTAGCATAAAATTGAGATCATATGATATTTCTATTTATTAATTATTTGGCTTCATCGGTGTGATGTTAAGGTGGCGATTATAATTTCGATTTCTTTTTCTTGCTACAATTTGAATATAGTATTATACCTTGACTTTATCTATCTATTCAAGTTGAAAGCTAACATTTGTGTACTCTAGCGAGGATTAGAGCTACCCTCATCCATTATGTTGTCCAAAGTTGCATCAATCAAGATAGTATTTAGGTTGAATTAGGAAGAGGCATAAAATGTGTTCTGTAACCTTAAAGGGATATATTGGAACTTAGTAGAAAGGGAGATGTGTTGGAACTTAGTTAGAAAGGACATATATTGGAATTTGATTCAGAAAAGACTACTACATGTTATAGTTTAATTGTGTGTTGCATCTTAAGCAAGTTCGACACTTTAACAAAGTTGAGGACATAAAATATTTTCCTTGAAGAAAAAGTTTTTGCTGTTTGTGTTGTATCTTATTTATTACGCACATAACGATTTAAACTCATTTTATGTGGTAACCATGTAGTAGAGTTTTGAATTTGTGTGAGGTTATTATTAAGTGGACATAACTTCATATTTACTTTTTAAACATATTGCCTATTTTCTAAGATTTATCTTCAGTTATAAGATTGAATAAGGTTGGATTTGATGCATTTATCAAATTCCTTTTTAAAGACAATTCACTTGATTACTCGATTTTGTTGTGGTTGATGTAGGTTGCTTCTATGCTTGGTGCTTTCTTGATGTCGTTACATGAGTTCAATAAACTACTAACTACAATTCGTAGGAGATAAATTAAGATAGAATCTTATGAACTAATGAGTTAAGAATGAAATTAAGTATTGTAGTATCTTAATATAATGAGATGTATGGGAGTGAATTACACTAATAGAGAGGAACATCAACCCGTGCTTTGCGAACAAAATCTAGTGTATTATATTTGAAAACTTGGGTTTAGAGATTAATACATAAAGATGATTGGGTTTAATGGTATAAAAGAAACTAGTTGAGTTTAAAGATAAATTGGAGTAAACAAATGGGCCTAAAGATGAAAACCCTTATAAATATTCAATCTTTCACGTGTATTGACTGCAACAAATAATAAGAGTACAGCGAAAACAAACAATATCTGAATGGATTGTGATGTGATTTGCTAAATATAAAGCATCAAAGGAGAAATGTATTTAAGATTGACAACCATGACAAGTCACATAAAAATTCAATGGACAAACTAAAATGAACTGAGATGAACTAAAAATTCAATGGACAAACTAAAATGAACTGAAATGGACAAACTAAAAATTCAATGGACAAACTAAAATGAACTGAGATGAACTAAAAATGCAATGGACAAACTACATGGTCTCAAGATCGATTCCAAGCTCGTACTTTATTGTACATTGAACAGAAGTATATAGAACTATATTCTCGATGTAGTTAAAGGATCGAGAATAAGCCATACGAAACAAAACAAAAACCCGTCAAAATCCCATTAAATCAAAACATGTTCTAAAGACAAAGCATTTTCTACAATTTATGCCTTCGCTACATTTTCTGTAGTCTTGTGTTTAATCATATTTCATATCAACATTTGTTTCAGAAATTTGTTTTAGCCCCCTTAATAAAGGCAAATTTTCTCAGACAGAGAAGAAACTTGGCTTGAAGCAGCCATTTAAATTTAAGAGCATTCCAGACGTTTGTCACCTGCAATTTTTTTTGTCTCCCTCCTGAAGTTAGTAACTGTGATTGAATGCAATCAGGGTTTGTGCAATGTTTTGGGAAGCATTTTTGGTTCCTTTTTCTGCCTTTTTTGCAGGGCACATCATCAGAGACTCAGTGTAGTTGAGCATAAATTCATTGTTGGAGATCTTCTGAGGTCCAAGGTAGCTAGGTAGTCTACACTTCTTGGTTTCATTAATAAGGGCCTGCTGTTATTCATAAAGGGAGGTTAATGTAATGAGACCTGTCCATGAGCATACAACATTCAAATGTTAGCATTACCGTTATTTGTAAATCTCGTTCAATGAAATGAGACCTGCCCTTTAGACGACAATGTACCAAGTGGACGAAGGCCTTGCACATTTGGGGTCTTTGATTCTCCTAATGCGTTTGATCAGATCAGATATTTAAAAAATAATTGAGGATCATTTAAAGGGGATATATTTGATTGTTACATATCCCCTTGCATGCTTTAGCAAAATGTTGATATCTCTAGGAATATCACTATGAATTGGGAAGTAACTCTTTCCTGTGATTTTTACAGATGATGGAGGTATTCAGCTTCTGACTCTTCACGTACTGAAGCTTATTGCCTCGTGTCTCCAGGAAACATGCATTTACAAGCTCTTTACTGTAACAGAACATATTTTTGTTGGTTTTATAAAAATTGATGCTTTACACTGCAATCACAGCAATTGCAGAATTGAAAGTTGTGCGATTTAAGAGCTTGATATTGAGATTAAAATTCTGACATTTGTAAACTGTAAAGCAGTTTGTTCAGTTGTCTGATTTACTCTAATATGTATCCGATACTCGCCTCATACTTAAACAGACATTTGGAAAATGAACAGATACATAGAACTGCAATAGATCTTCAACAATTCAAAACATTAGTTTTTTTCTTTTCATCTGTGAGTATCTGAACAAACATTTCAAAAGAGCCTAGCTATTTCATGTATTTGACATGTATCCGAAACTTTGTATTTAGATACTTGATAGACAGTTACCAAATTCCTGTGAAAAGTTTCTTGCAACTAAGTTCAACTTTAGGAAGCCAAAAATGTGCAGAGCAAATATTGTGACATAAAGGCAATAGATGAAACATACCATATTCTACACACATATTCTTTTCTATATTCTAAATATTAGACAATCAACAAAAAAGGAGCTGGACAGTTTCTCAACCAAAATTTCAGCTTTAAATAGTCGACAAAATCTATAAGTTACAATACAAGAACTTCTTACATTTTCTAAAAAATAAAAAATAAAGAAAATACAGATTCCAGACATTTCTAGTTGTTAATAATATTAGTAATCTTGTCATCTCTAATATGCAGTAGAATATGCCTTACATCACTATCCGAGAAATCAGCACAATGTGCTTGGTCAAAAAACATCCGATGCATGCTCTTGAGAAGTCCAAGACTGGTCATCAGGTAACTGTACTTGCTTTCAAGCTCCAACATCTCTGGCATTGGATTTCCATCAAAATCAAGAACCGGATGCTTTGGCCCAAAAAAATGGTACTTCTCAATTGCAATTTGATTTGTTGCGTGCCTCCCCCAAACTGAATCATTGTCATCAATGATCACTATAGATCTTTGCTCTCCAATCACCACGTCAAGGCCTTTTTGATACGGTGTACTACAGTTTTCTCTTGACCGAACCTTGTTCTTGAAATAAACATCCTCTGGATCGAGAAACTTGGCCATCTTCATTGCATACTCACGGGTGCCCATAGTGTATATGCACATATCATACATCGTGCTCGCTTCTTTGAGAAAACTACGAACATGTGGCCTGAGCTTCATCACCATACCGCTCCATTTGAATATACTTTTATCTCGATCAGCTTCTGCAAATTCTGTTAGTTGTACCAACCGTTTGTCTTCAGAAGAGAGACAGTAATCCTCGGTTGAGTGTAAAAGAGTGTTGTCCAAATCCAGGATCAACATCAGCTTCTTCTCCTTTAAAAGGTTTGTTGTGTTATCTCGACACAATCTGGCCATTGTTTCATCGTCCACGAGCTCCTTCAATCCTCTACAATTTGCAGTGATTCGCTCAGCAGAGGAATACCTGTAACGGCTTAAAACAAGATTACTCATGGCTACTGTATCTCCTCTCTTCCTGCCTTTCTTTCAATCTTTTTCTTTGATTTCATCTTTCTAATAATCTCAGCGTCAACCCACAAGTCATTCATGTAGAATACCAGTCACCATTTACATTTAGAATATATGATTCCTTCTTCTAAAATGATTCCAAGTAGTATAGACACAATATTTCCTTTTTGGAATAATCGAAGATTTAAATTTTAAAAATACAGTATCCAAATATGGAAACTACAAAACCTAATCCCATTAGGAGTTAACAACAGTTCAGTATAGGATTAGTAGTCATAAAAGGATTCCAAGTATTTTCTTACAAAGTTTCCGTCTTGAGATAATCCAAGATTTATACTTTTTAAAATTACATTATCCCTACATGGAAACAAATTAGCCTAAAAGGATTAGGATATAAGTCTGGTTAGTGTAGGCGTTGAAAAATACTTACAAGATCCCCGAAACCAACTTCGTGGCGAGTCGGCGAATGACAACCCATCGAATGATCACGGGCGTCGAATCGTTAAAGGCGCGAACTTCGGCGAACCACGGCGTCACAAACACGGTTTAAACCGGACTTGAATGGACGATCGGTTTGAGACCGTTGAACGGAGCGAACCAAGAATTAGTCCGGAATCAAATCTGACGGAACCTAAGTCGGAGAAAGCCAAGAGTCGGAAAGCGGCGAAGCGGCGGAAAAAAGCGGCGGCGCCTCGGCCAACTTGGCGAGTTACCTCGGCAAGTGGCGGTAACTTCGGCCACCATGCGAAACCACCTCGACCAACTTGGTAGGGTGGCTCGACAAATGGCTTCGACCAAGTGGCGGCACGCGCACCTATGCTATAAATGGGGGTTCTCCTCACTTCAAGGAGGCTTGGTGGAGTGGGCTGGATTTTAGGCGTCGAGAGGATTTTTGGGATTTGGAAGAGTTCGGACTTGAAGAATTCTTGCAAGATCTGATGTCGGATCCCCGGAAACAGGCAGTACAAGTCCGGTCGACATCGGATCTACAAGCAAAAGGTAACAATTGGTCGAACTCTGAGATACCCTCTAGGTTAAGCTTCGTCTTAACCTCGGGGATAATGTTGTGATTTCTCCTAGTAGATCTCACCGCTCCGTGATCCTCTCCTTCGTGAGTGTGATCCCATGAGGCGATCCTCTCCCGTGAGTGTGATCCCCTCGGTAACCGTTTCCTTCGTGAAGCGAGCCCCTTTACATCTGTAGTTCGAACCGGGTTTACACGAGTTGGAATTGCGGTGGTCCACGGACACAATAAGTCCCGACACGGGCAAAGAACCCATAGCGAGGATCCGATATAGCAGAGATCCTCGTGTTTGTTCACTAAGGATAAAAGTTGTAATCTTTTTGATTTTCATTATGCGCCTTAAAATAAAGGCATTTCCTTTTGAATTCGTTGTAGGCCAAAGAAGGCGTAAGCAAAATTCAAATCAATGACAATCATCGACTTTTGCGAACAAGGCTGGCGACCACGATGGGAGCCACCGGCCTCGAATCGGAGGTCGATCGATGCGCATGGCCAGCGGATCCCTATCCGGTGGAAGAAGAGGTCGAGTTGAGTTCGACCGGGAGAAGTTCGAGTACCTATCTTCACCCTCCTCCAAATCCGGTTCCCCGCCTCTCGAAGGTCTCGGCTGCAAGGAGAACCCGATGGGCCTCCGATGTAGAGCCCGGGGCGGCGAGTCCAACCCGCTGCCGCGGTGGCGAAATCCCGCCGGCCCGAAGTCGAGATGGTGCCGAGATGAGCGCCGATGATCTTGGCTCTCCAGCGAGCCCGCCAAAGCGGCGACAAAGCATGGCGCGCAAACTTGCCAAGGCCATGCAATCCATGGATGGGGTCGCTCTGGCGAATCTAAGATCGGACTTCGCGAGGCTTCAAGTGATCGACGGTCTATCCAAGCCGTCAACCGACGAGTGGGTCCGTGTCAAACGGAACCGCTCCACACTTCACGAGCGCATCCGGAAGCGCCGCGCACTCCTTGCGCAAGCACGAGCTTTGGTGCAACAGGCTCGTGAGTTAAAGAAGGAAGTGGCAAAGCGTAGCGTCCGCCGGGTTTGGAGGCCCAAGTCTAATGGTGCCCCAACCTCGGTCGCCCACACTCCCGTCTCGGCGCTTAAGCCGAAGGATCTGGCGTTGCAAATCCAGCGCCAAAGTCCAGGCCCGGACGCCTCAAAGACAAAGTGCGCATCGAATCGATGGTGAAGCCAACTCCGTCACCACCACCAAACCGACTATCAAGGATCGTCTCGGTCCTCGAAGAGAATCGGGTCACTCCTCATGCGGAGGTCGCACCCGTTCTAACAAGGACAAGAAGATTCTGCGGCCTCTCCTATCGGATTGAAAATCGAGGTCAGAGTCGTAGAGACTTGGCGCCCACATCGGCGAAAGTCTGGCGAGTCACTTCGGAAGTTTCGATGGATTGACCCGTCCTCGGAAGGAGGCGTTTTCATCGGCGATGAGGGCGTTATACGAAAAGATCACGCCGACATACGGCGGGTTGCTCGGTACACACCGATGGTACGTACTACCGTGCAAAGTGCGAGAAAATCTCGAAGGATTCCCCAAATTGGCGGTCGTACTTGTGCTCAAGCTCATTAAAGCGATGCTCTCGAGTGCAATTGCCATCAAGCTCGAAGGGTGTCGGTCTTCGAGAGACTCACCACGGAGATCTGAGACCTAGGTCAAGGCGATTCATAAGGATGATCTCGAGAGGGTGAGTTGCCGAGGTCACTAATAATATGACCCGACAAAGAATCATCGTCACGGGCTATTCGGCGCGCCATAGCGGCTAACTTCGTTTGCGGTCGGGACTATCCGACGGTCGGATCTGATAAGCTTCGAAGGGTTACCGCGGAGGATGATCGTCGGATATTGGCTCCAATCGCATCCGATCATCTTGTATCTAGCGAAGGAGCCCCAAGAAACACTTATGATCGTCTGAGATCAAGTGGCCAAAATGCTAGGCGGCGTTGAATAAACAACGGAAAACTTCAAGTTAGAAATGGAGTTGGCCATGCGGGCGATGAGAGAAATGCGACCAGCAGATCAAGCCACGACAAAACATCAAGGTGAATCGAGTCGGTAGCGTCAGCGTCGATGAAGATGATAGCGATTCGGATCGGGAGGAAGCACCGAAGATGATAACCCCACGAACGCTGCGGCTGCTGTTTATGAGAGCGAGAAGATCAAAGACTTGGAGAGCAAAATCAATTCATTGATTTCCGCTCAAGAAGTAAAGAAACGGTATTCCTTGCCCATACAGGGAATGGGAATCAATCCGTGCCGTCGAAGTTTAACTTAATAAACTTCACACCATTTGTGGGAAGGGTTCCCGGCAGCTGACACTTGATTTATTTCAAGTCACACCTCGGAGTTATTTACGGCAGCGAACCCGATGGTTCGGTCATTCGTTAGCACCCGCCGTGGGGCTGCCGAATGGTACCGCCGTCTCAAGCGGGAGCATTCAATTTGGGGCGACATGGAGTCTAGCTTCCTTACCAATTTCTTTGATGGCGATACCGAGGTATCGATCGGGACATGCTCGGCGAAGCGAAAAGGCGGAGAAACCGTGGATATCTTTGTCAAGCGATTCGAACAAGGCAATGAGCTGTCGGGATCAATAGCGGAGGAGTTCATCCTCAAACCTGCCACGGCAACTTATCGATAGATGTGCTTGAAGCAATGGGTACAGCACCATCGATAACGTGGAAGGACTGAAGGTTCGTGGAGAAACAAGCCGAGAGGTTCCTCAAAAGGAAAAAGCGAGAGAGGCCAGTACGGCGGAAGCTCCGGCGTAACTTTGTCCAGCGGCAAAGGGAAAGAAACAAGCCAAGGCGGTTCGCGAACCAGCGTTCAACTCAACCCAGCGGCCAGCGGCAGGCGCCGCAACAAGCACAATCAACGTGGCAACTGGGCCACAAAAGCGAAGGCCTTAGATGAGATTCAGAAGTCCTATTCCTTTAGGGGCGGCGAGATTCCGGTCTCTTCAAATATCTTGTGGAAAATAACAAGATCAAGCTCCCTCGGTCGGAATCAAGAGGAGGCAATGAAACGAATGACCCAAGATAAATGCGTACCATAGGGCGGTTCATCACCCACTAAATCTGTTTGACCTTAAGGACAAAATCGGGCTTTAATTGGCGTAGGGTCATCACTATGAAGCCGTCAAAGAAAAGAAGGTCGGGCGAATGCGGTATCCATAAGTTTGGTCGGTGCCGTTGACATGGTTTGAACTGAACCGGTGGTCAAAGTTGCGATGAAGGCGGTAAATGGCGACCCACAGATCCAAGCCGACAAAACATCAAGGTGAATCGAGTCGGTAGCGTCAGCGTCGATGAAGATGATAGCGATTCGGATCGGGAGGAAGCACGAAGATGATAACCCCTGAACCCGCTGACGGCTGTTTGCTCATGAGGCGAGAAGATCAAAGACTTGGAGAGCAAAATCAATTCATTGATTTCCGCTCAAGAAGTAAAGAAACGGTATTCCTTGCCCATACAGAGGAATGGGAATCAATCCGTGCCGTCGAAGTTTAACTTAATAAACTTCACACCATTTGGAGGAAGGGTTCCCGGCTTGACACTTGATTTATTTCAAGTCACACCTCGGAGTTATTTACGGCAGCGAACCCGATGGTTCGGTCATTCGTTAGCACCCGCCGTGGGGCTGCCGAATGGTACCGCCGTCTCAAGCGGGAGCATTCACAGGTGGGGCGACATGGAGTCTAGCTTCCTTACCAATTTCTTTGATGGCGATACCGAGGTATCGATCGGGACATGCTCGGCGAAGCGAAAAGGCGGAGAAACCGTGGATATCTTTGTCAAGCGATTCGAACAAGGCAATGAGCTGTCGGGATCAATAGCGGAGGAGTTCATCCTCAAACTGCCACGGCAACTTATCGATAGATGTGCTTGAAGCAATGGGTACAGCACCATCGATAGCGTGGAAGGACTGAAGGTTCGTGGAGAAACAAGCCGAGAGGTTCCTCAAAAGGAAAAAGCGAGAGAGGCGGCCAGGCGAGAGCTCCGGCGTAACTTTGTCCAGCGGCAAAGGGAAAGAAACAAGCCAAGGCGGTTCGCGAACCAGCGTTCAACTCAACCCAGCGGCAGCAATAACAAGCACAATCAGCGTGGCAACTGGGCCACAAAAGCGAAGGCCTTAGAGCGAGATTCCGAAGTCCTATTCCTTTAGGGACGGCGAGATTCGGTCTCTTCAAATATCTTGTGGAAAATAACAAGATCAAGCTCCCTCAGATTGAGAATCAAGAGGAGGCAATGAAACGAATGACCCAAGATAAATGCGTACCATAGGGCGGTTCATCACCCACTAAATCTGTTTGACCTTAAGGACAAAATCCGGGCTTTAATTGGCGTAGGGGTCATCACTATGAAGCCGTCAAAGAAAAGAAGGTCGGGCGAATGCGGTATCCATAAGTTTGGTCGGTGCGTTGACATGGTTTGAACTGAACCGGTGGTCAAAGTTGCGGTGAAGGCGGTAAATGGCGACCCACACAAACAGCGCCGAAAGGACTTGTATCATTATCTGACCCGAATGGCGAAGTCTTGTGGGTCCACCGAACTCTTGGAAGATGAGCAATGGGTAGCCTCTTCTTGAAGCAAAAGCGAAGCGAAGGGAAAGGCATGCCATGCTACTTCCGCAAGTCACGGAGGAGCGATGAGCAGTGGTAACATTCCGTTTGTCAGAAGGGAACACGAAGCCCACGCCACCGAGGTGGACAGTACAAGTACAAGTACGGAAGTCCCGACCCTAATGCCAAGCGGCTCTCGGTGGGGGGTACCAACAAATCCCCTCACTCAGCAGAGAGCATGACAAGTGGCGCCAAAGAAGCTACGACAAAGCGGCCGCATGAAGTTCAACTCCGGCGATCTCGATTGATCGCCCGATTGGAAGAGATAAGCAGGGAACCGAACTCTCCATACGCTTCGGCGTCATGGCCCAATTAGCCAATATCCCGCAAGGATCACTCTCTATGAGTTCTTTGCGCTTATCAAAGAGGCGAGAAGCTCTTCAAAAGCCCTCGCCGATCGAAGTCTTCCTCACCCGATTAGGCGAGTCGGAAAAGTCGGCCCGGCAATCAACCTTGCGACTAAACACTTCCCACATCCGTTTACAAAGGAGGATATGCGGGCGAGGAATTCCAAGCACGATAGGCGCTATACTTCAGGGTATATTGGCTCTAGTGAAGTTAACAGGATCCAAGTCGATCCAGGGTTCATTTGTGAGCATCATGCCCTAGCCTCATGTATCATCACGGGAATTCACTGACAAGCTAGCATCAAGCGGCACAATGATCTACGGTTTAACACCAGTGGGTCCGCCCACTTGGTAAAATCGGATTAAGTGCCAAATGGGGACTTAAAGTCGAAGTCACTGCTATGTGATTGTGCGAGACTTCCTATAACTTATTGTTGGGTGGACCTTGGATCCACAATAGCGTTATAGTCCGTCTACTCTTCATCGGTGTCTCAAATATGTAGACACGAATAATGAGTCAAGGCGGTGGTGCGGACAAACAACGTTTAAGGGGATGAAGAATTATTTCGATTCTCTCCTCTACGGTAATGAGTCAGCCGAACCATCGGCCCAAAGATACGGACCGTGAAGAAGGCGTCTGGCGAAGGGCTTGGTTATAGTGGAGGTTTTGTTTTAAATGACATTGTACCTTGTAATCAATCTTGGCGATGAAGAATCGTCGGATGAACATTGTAATTGGCAAATTGCCGATGAATCAATAAATGGCGATTTAGAGTATCCTCTTTTTGAATGATGTGATGCGAGGTTTATACAGCGATCGAGTTGCACCTGCCAACTTCGGTCATATTGCTACGCAAAAGCGATTCGAGACTCCTTTGGGGCGGCACTCGTCATCCACGAAGATCAAGTAGTGAGAAAGACTTGGTTTCACGGAAAAGGAGATCACGGTTCAAGCCGAATTATTTCTTTGAAGAAGATGAAGATGACAATGGGCCTATCCTCCACCGTTCGGATATAGTCCGAAACAGGTATCATGAAGAGATGGGGGTATGACTTGACACGAGGGAAGGTCTATGTTTGGACGAGGCCCTCGAACCCCTCCTAAGCGGCATGTGTCCCGAGGAAAGGGATAATTACTATGCATTTAGAAGGGATTGGGATACGAATCTGTAGGCATCAAAAATTGTGAAGAACCTCAAATATGACTAAATCATGAGAAGATCGAAGAACAATATCGTCGAAATCTCAAGAAGTCAACACATGGGAGATTGTGTCTCGCTACTGATGCGAGACACTTGTTTGTGTTCACGGCGAGACACCTTGATGTGTCTGCTATTAGCGAGACACTTGTGTGTGCCTCGCCTGGCGAGACACCTTGATGTGTCTCGCTATTAGCGAGACACTTGTGTGTGCCTCTGCAAGAACCTTGATGTGTCTCGCTATAGGCGAGCACTTACTGTGTCTCGCTAAGCTGGCGAGACACCTAGAATACTTGGAGCGAGCTCTTGAAGGGTCTAAATCAATGCGATGGGGCCCACTTGACTTTATCAATGCGGAGAGGCGTTGAACCGTTAATAAGCGGTTACCGGCGAAGATCGCCCACAAGTAATTCGGTATTGTCGTGCCTAAAAGCGGAAAACCGTTACAGCGGTGGAAGGATGGCAGCGCCTCGCCGGTCGGCGGCGACCCATCACCTGCGCCTCAGCCGAGGCGCCGACCTACCTCGCCGGTTAGTGAAGCTGACTTAGCGCGGCGGCTCGGTACATGGCGCTACTTGCAAATCTTCGGCACTTATGACACTTGTGGGCACGTTTCCCAAAGACTATAAATACCCTCCCTCGTCCACGGGCGAGTCGACCATCGAAAGGGAAAAGTCAATCCAAGCTTAGGAGTTCAAGAACACGATCCGCGGAGATTCCTCGAGTTTAAGCCTTGCCTTATTCTTGAGAAGAGTAGATATCTTACCTTGCTAAGATATTTCTTTGAAGTTCTTGTTTCCTTTGCGAAGCATCAACTAAACCCGTCGATTCGACGATCATTTCGGTGGTCCACGGATTACGCATCCCGACGCAGGCAAAGTCCCACAAAAACAAGAGATCTACACTTGTAGCATCTTTTGTTCGAGTTTGTGAGAGAGTTATTTAATTTTCTTGTAACTGAGAACCAAAAGTGTAATTTTCTCTAGTTTTACAAAGAAATCAACTTTCGACCCAAGCGAATCCTCCTCGAGAAGATGAATGCTCGTGGTGATTGATAATAATCCACCGGTGAGGCGGACATTAAATGCGACTCTTGACTTGGGATTACGACACCGGCCTCGGAGAAGCTTTCAAGGCTTTAATGTCAAATATGGCTACGGTTGATCACCACTGTTGAGAGTGATGAAGCGTGCCAACATGGGAAGACCCATGGATCCATCAACTCCAAGAGCGGTTTGGGGACAAGTTGAACAAAGAGAACCCCCACTAAGGATGAGGTAGTCGAGTTAATATGGGTGAGGAGAGCATCCTAAGCTCATTAACATCGACAATACTCTCCCTTGGAAGAAAGGAAGAGTTGATTGCCCTAATCGGGGAGTATATCGATGTATTAGCACGAGTTACGAGGACATGCGGGACTTCGACCTAATGTGGCAACACATCGCCTCAACATCAAAGGGATGTCAAACACGTCAAGCAACAGCAAGGCGGTTTAGATCCACAAATATTGGAGGCAATTGTTGTGAAGTGAAGAAACTCATAGAATCGGGATTCATCAAGGAAATTCAACATCGGATTGGGATCGAATCTGTAGGCATCAAAATTGTGAAGAACCTCAAATATGACTAAATCATGAGAGAGATCGAAGAACAATATCGTCGAAATCTCAAAGTCAACACATGGGGAGATTGTCGCTACGGTCTTGAGACACTTGTTTTATGCTCGCCAGGCGAGACACCTTGATGTGTCTCGCTATTAGCGAGACACTTGTGTGCCTCGCCTGGCGAGACACTTGATGTGTCTGCATTAGAACCTTGTGTGTGCCTGCCTGGCGAGAGACCTTGATGTGTCGCTAGGCGAGGCACTTACTGTCTCATGCTGGCGGGAACCTAGAATACTTGAGCGAGCTCTTGAAGGGTCTAAATCAATGCTGATGGGGCCCACTTGACTTTATCAATGCGGAGAGGCGTTGAACCGTTAATAAGCGGTTACCGGCGAAGATACGCCCACTAGAGCGTAATTCTAGGTATTTAATCGTGCCTAAAAGCGAGAAAACCGTTCTGGCGGTGGAAGGATAGCCTTTATCCGCCCGTCGGCCAGTGACCCATCTTACCGCCTCAATGGCCGAACCTTGCCCTCGCCAGTTAGTGAGGCGACTTAAGCGGCATTTCGGTATCAGCGCGCTTGCTGCAAATCTTCGGCACTTATGACACTTGTGGGCACGTTTCCCAAAGACTATAAATACCCTCCTACGTCCACTTGAAGCGGGAATTGACCATCGAAAGGGAAAAGTCGAAATCAAGCTTAGGAGTTCAAGAACCACGATCCGCGGAGATTCCTCGAGTTTAAGCCTTGCCTTATTCTTGAGAAGTAGATATCTTACCTTGCTAAGATATTTCTTTGAAGTTCTTGTTTCCTTTGCGAAGCATCAACTAAACCCGTCGATTCGACGATCATTTCGGTGGTCCACGGATTACGCATCCCGACGCAGGCAAAGTCCCACAAAAACAAGAGATCTACACTTGTAGCATCTTTTGTTCGAGTTTAATGAGAGAGTTATTTAATTTTCTTGTGCGAGAACCAAAAGTGTAATTTTCTCTAGTTTTACAAAGAAATCAACTTTCGACCCAAGCGAATCCTCCTCGAAGATGAATGCTGCATTGGTGATTGATAATAATCCACCGGTGAGAGCGGACATTCGTCGACTCTTGACTTGGGATTACGACACCCGACCTCGGAGAAGCTTTCAAGGCTTTAATGTCAAATATGGCTACGGTTGATCCACGCTTTGTTGAGAGTGATGAAGCGTGCCAACATGGGAAGACCCATGGATCCATCAACTCAAGAGCGGTTTGGGGACAAGTTGAACAAAGAGACCCCCACTAAGGATGAGGTAGTCGAGTTAATATGGGTGAGGAGAGCATCCTAAGCTCATTAACATCACAATACTCTCCCTTGGAAGAAAGGAAGAGTTGATTGCCCTAATCGGGGAGTATATCGATGTATTAGCACGGAGTTACGAGGACATGCGGGACTTCGACCTAATGTGGCAACACATCGCCTCAACATCAAAGGCGGATGTCAAACTGTCAAGCAACGGCAAAGGCGGTTTAGTCCACAAATATTGGAGGCAATTGTTGGAAGTGAAGAAACTCATAGAATCGGGATTCATCAAGGAAATTCAACATCGGTTGGGTGGCGAATATAGTCGGTCATGAAGAAAAATGGGTCGATTAGGATGCAGTATGCATTCTGAGAGACCTCAGCGCGGCTTGCGAAAGATGACTTTCCTCTTCCAATCACGATGTCATAGTTGACAACCGTGTGGATTTGAAAGAATGTCCTTTATGGATGGCTTTTGGGGTATAATCAAATCAAGATGTACCTCGATGGCGCCAAACACGGCGTTGAAGCCCATCGGCATATATTGCTACGGTCATGCCGTTCGGCCTCAAAATCTGCGCAACATACCGAGAGCAATGGCGGAGATTTTCGGGATCATCTTGGAAGCGGTCGAATGCTCGTCGGCGATTTGGTCGTGAAAAGCCGTGACAAAGGAGATCACATCAAAGATCTTAGAGCGGTATTTGAACTCATCGGACTCATCGGCTAAAGATGAACCACAAAATCCTTCCTTGGGATGTCGGTGGCAAGTTCCGGCTTAAGTCGTCACCGACAAAGGAATCCGCGTCGATCGACAAAGTGAAGGCAATTCAAGAGTTGCAACCTCAGAAATCGAGAGAACTTCGGGGGTTACAAGGGCGATTGGCGTACATCCGGCGGTTCATATCGAACCTATCCGGGAAGTGCCGGCCGTTCTCCAAGTTGAACAAGAAGAGCGTGTCATATATTTGGGGCGGCGCTTGCCGAAGGCATTGAAGAGATCAAGTCGTATCTCGCTAAACCTCTGTTCTTGTTGCACGCGATGGAAAACCGTTTTGATCTACGTCAAGGCAGCGGATCACTCGTTAAGCTTTACTCGCGCAAGGCGGCGGCGGTCCGCGAGCGGCGATGTATTATCGAGCGAACATTAGTGGTCTTTGAGTCGCGATATCAATGGTCGGCGGTGCCTTGCATTAGTGTTAGCGATTGAGAAAATCGCGGCACTATTTAGTCGGACAGATGATTTATGTTATCTCTAATGTAAATCCGGTCCGAATATTTATGACCCAGCCGGCCTCAATGAGTTGGCGTCTGGCGAAATGGGCCTTACTCTTGTCCCAATATGACTTGCACTTCAAACAACAGAAGTCAGTCAAAGGACAAGCGATTTGTGATCTCTTGGCTGCCAGCCCGACAACGGATGCAGTTGAGCTATATGATGATCTTCGGATGAAGTTCAAGAAGTCAACACTACATCGCACCAACAAATATGGCGATTGTATTTTGTGAACCTCTCGAGCTACCAATGTGGCAAGTGCCCCCGGATGTTCTAAGATTTCCGCCGGAGTCGGGGTTGTCTTAGTTTCCCCGGGGAATCATGTCATGCCTCGTGCTTATTCACTCACCGAACCCTGTTCCAATAACGTAGCCGAATACAACGCGCTACTTATCGGACTTAACCGCCAAAGAGTTGGGGTCGAATATCTCGGCGTATGGAGATTCACAATTGATAGTTAAGCGAGTTAAGTGGTGACTACGAAGTCGAGGAATCGGATCTAATCCCTATCATCGGATAGGCTGTTGAAATAGCGGACTCATTGAAGAGTTTTCATCGAATATATCCGCGCCTCCAAAGCGCTTATCGCGGATGCTGGCGGCGTTAGGCTGTGTCGTTAGCACAACCTTAGAGACCGAGCAACTAGTTACGGTCGGGACTCACCAACTCTTCGTACCATTATCACGATGAGGCACAAGAAGATAAAGGGCTAGTTACCAAAAGTGCATGCAACCCAAACCAAGTTCGAGCCCGAGATTGGCTTTCCTATCATCGACTATGTCTTACATGGTATTCTACGAGAAGGCGTGAAGGAGAGTCAATCGGCGAAGAGCTCCAAGATTCTTTATGACACGGAAACCGGATGTTATATGGGAATGCGACGGTCTTTGCTCCGATGCCTCTCAAACAAAGAGGCGGGGAGAGGTCCTTCGGGAAGCACGAAGGTGAATGTGGTGCACACCGGCTGGTCCCAAGCTCTGATCGAATCGGGAGAATGGGCTGCCATTAGCGATGATTAATGGCGGTTAAATGCGGCTTCGGAAATGCCGCGTGTCAAATTCCGCGAATTATATGCATCGGCCTCTGGCGGTTGCATCCTTGACCACATCACGGCCATTGAGACATGGGGAATGGGCGTTGTAGGTCCCATTTTCCTCCGTCGGTTAAAGGAGATCGGTTTATTCTAGCGATTACCGACTACTTCTCCAAGTGGTGAAGCAATCCCGCTAAAAGAGGTCAAGAAGTACGTCATCAAGTTTATCAAACACCATGTCATCTATCGACACGGTGTCCCAAGGCGGATCGTGCATGACAGCGGTCCCCAATTCATCGGCAATTCCTTCATCGGGTTTTGCGAAAAGTTCAAAATACAAGATGTCACCGTCGGCGGACCTATAATCCGGCGGCAAATGGATTAGCGAGGCATTCAACAAGGCGATTATCAAAATTACGTGAAGCTTGTGAAGAATAACAAGCGAGGCTGGGATGATAAACTTCGGAGAAGCACTCTGGCGTGTCATACGCATTTGTCGCCATGGCGGAGACCCGTACTCCACGGTTTCACGGGTGCGGCGATTCTCCGTTGGAGATCGAGATCCGTCGCCGTATCGCCCTTTCAGCAGAGATGGCGGCCAGAAGAACAACATCAAAAGCGTCTCGAAGAGCTTGAGATGTTAGATGAGAAGCGCTGGAGGCTCAACAATGCATTGAGTTCTACCAAGCTAGGATGTCGAGGGCTTTCAACAAGAAAGTTCGACGAGAGAACCTTTAGAAGGAGATTTGGTCCTCATTTGCTCGGCGACCGATAATCCTCACTTCAAAAAGAAAGGTAAATTCGAACCTAAATGGGAGGTCCGTTTGTAATAGAAGCGGTTTACTCAATGGTGCGTATCGCCTAATTACCCAAAGTGGCGGCCAGGCAATTAATCTTAGATAAATGGGAAGTTCTGAAGAAATACTACCCTTAGTATCTTGGGATAACCCGTTCAGCGGGAAGTTCCTCGTGGGATATTTCACCCACTTTTCTTGAGGATAACCCTAAATTTATCCTCCATCATAATTTCCCCACCGATCAAATTCCTTGGCGGTGGGCCTAAATACGGTACATTGCCACAATCTCCTCTTGATTCCTTCTATGAACAAGAGGCCCACTCAAAATCCCTTTTCTGTAGGAGATAAAATATAAAATTCTTCCTCTCCAAGCGTAGGATCCTCTTCGTGATAAGCGGAAGGGTTCTTTCCATCTTTATCTTAGGTGGCCCGTGGAAGGTATCTTGTAGGGATTTTCGAACCGGGTTGTCCGGTGAAGGTCACGAGTCTTTTCGGTTCTCGGAGTGGAGATCCCACTCTTAGTTCCATCTTCATCTTAGGTAGCGCCCATTGAAGGTATCTTGTAGGGATTTTGAACCGGGTTGTCCGTGAAGGTCACGAGTCTCTTCGGTTCGGTGGAGATCCCTCTTAGTTCCATCTTATCTTAGGTAGCGCCCATTGAAGGTATCTTGTAGGGATTTTCAGACCAGGTTGTCCGTGAAGGTCACGAGTCTTTTAGGTTCTCGGTGGAGATCCACTCTTAGTTCCCCTCTTATCTTAGGTAGCGCCGTGAAGGTATCTTGGGATTTTCGAACCGGGTTGTCGGTGAAGGTCACGAGTCTTTTCAATTCCTACGGTAAGGAATCTCTTGTTAAGCCTCATCAGGAAATAGAACACATTCTTCCTTCCCCACCTCAATCAATCTTAATCGGTTGAGTCATTCTCGGTCAAAGACACCAAGATTCATCTTGGGGCATTTTATCGAAGCCTAAGAAGGGATAAAGCCAGCGCCTCACCGCGTTGCGGTTTAGTCTTTCTCCGATTGAAGAAGACACGAGTTGATTAAGGGTATTTTATCTCGAAGTCTAAGAAGGGATAAAGCCAGCGCCTCCTGCAGCGTTCGGTTTAGTCTTTCTCCGATTGAAGAAGACACGAGTTGATCTTGGGGCATTTTATCCGAAGCCTAAGAAGGATAAAGCCAGCGCCTCCTGCAGCGTTGCGGTTTAGTCTTTCTCCGATTGAAGAAGACACGAGTTGATTAAGGGCATTTTATCCGAAGCCTAAGAAGGGATAAAGCCAGCGCCTCACAGCGTTGCGGTTTAGTCTTTTCCGATTGAAGAAGACACGAGTTGATTACGGGGCATTTTATCGAAGCCTAAGAAGGGATAAAGCCAGCGCCTCCTGCAGCGTTGCGGTTTAGTCTTTTAGATTGAAGAAGACACGAGTTCGATTACGGGGTATTTCATCCGAAGCCTAAGAAGGGATGAGTCTCGTGTAACAGCGTTCTTGGGTTAGTCTTCGAGTGAAAAAAGCCGAAGCCTCGTATTCAACATCGTAGCATTAAGTCTAAGAGAGTCTCATTCTTTTAGCACAGCGTCATGTGCGGAGCGGATCGAGATAATCCGCCGCTAGCCAACTCAAGCGGTAGTTGGTAAAGGCTCATCAAACCCGTTGAGGGGGTTGGCCAATAACCCTAAAGCCAGCGCCTCACCGCGTTGCGGTTTAGTCTTTTAGATTGAAGAAGACACGAGTTCGATTAAGGGTATTTTATCGAAGCCTAAGAAGGGATAAAGCCAGCGCCTCACCAGCGTTGCGGTTTAGTCTTTTCGATTGAAGAAGACACGAGTTGATTACAGGGTATTTCATCCAGAAGCCTAAGAAGGGATGAGTCTACAGCGTAACTACGCATTAGGGTGGTCTCTTGCGGTAAAGAGTATAAAGCCTATGTATTCAATATCATAGCAATAAGTCTAGAAGAGTTTCATTCTTTTAGCACAGCGTCCGCGTCTTGAAGCGGATCACGATAATCCATGCGCTAGCCAACTCAAGCGGTGGTTGGTAAAGGCTAATCAAACCCGTTGATGGTGAGGTTTGCCAAAAATCCTATAAGTATTATGGTTAATTATTTACGTGAAGTAAAAGAATCATAATAAATAGTGAAAGGGATGGATCTTATTCATTTGAAGCAAATATAGAAGGAGCTACAATTATCGAGACAATTGATTCAAACAAAGTTATGATAATACATCTAAATAAAAGTCGTAGCGACACAGGTGAACAAAGAAACGAGAAAAGTCTCATGACACATCGAGACTTCATTGGCGCAATCGGTAATGTGAAGGAAGCAAGGTCAGCCTTGGCGGCGGCTAATTTTCCTCTGGATCGCTCGAACCGAGCCTTGGCTTCCTTCTCAAGTTCCTCTTGAGTTAGCGGCAATAGCGGCCGCATGTTCCCGACGCGTCGCCTCGAGGACTTGCTTCTCACGTTCGGTGACATCACGGACTCTGGTGCACTCCGCGGCGTGAAATCCTTCAGCGTCTTCTCCCCTTGAGCAGTCACGATTCACATGCGTTCGACATGGGTGTGGTACAAGTTTATCTTCTGGCGCAGCGTATTTGTCGCTCATATGAGTTCGAAAATATGATCCCTTGCTCGATATCTTCCTCGCGCAAAGCGTTCACGAGAAGCCTTGATCCGAGCCGTCGGCGAGTCGTACCACCTCATCGCATGATTCAAAAGGCTAAATCCTCCACGGTATGCAAGAGTTAGCCCGACTAGTGAGCTTTGCTCTAGCGATTAACTAGGCGAGGGCCACCAACCGCGAATTTCCTCCAAGATACTCAATATGAATGGGCGAAGACCATAAAATTAAGCCCATCTAATCTCGATAATAGAGATCGCTGCTTCAAACCATTCTCCAACGGTGAAGGAGACCCATCCAGGCTGGAGTCGGGAATGGCGGATTTTGGCGGGGTAATCTCGGCAATAGGTTGAATCCGTGGAAGTGGTCCGTCAAGATTAACACGAGGCCTCCACCGCCCTATGCTCGAAGGGTGGGAAATCTGGTTCGGCCAAGAGCGTGGGGCGGTGGAAGCGGATGATGAAGCGATCCCTCAAACTTCGTCATCGAAATTATGATAGTAGGCTCGGGCTTGGCGGGTTTCTTCATGCGAATGTTAAGCCTGCGCTGTTCGCTTCCTCGGTGGAAAAAGGCCTTCTCGGATGACCTTGAGAATCGAGACTTGACATTAGGAGCCGAAGTAGGCGAATAATCGCCAGACATCCGCCTACCACAAAGAGAACAAAGGGTTAACGAGATCATTTAGGAGGAATATCTCAAAAAAAAGGAAGCGGTATAAGGCGTAGAACTCTTCGAAACCCATGAGATCGAGTCCGACCTTATAGCGGGTATAGCGATTTCATCCGTATTAAATACGGGAGAGCGATAAATATAGTCGTGTAAACAAGCGACAATATATATCCCGTTCTGAAGCAAAATGCGGTATGAAATCGCTCCGTTAATAACATCGAGGCGGGTGATCTTTGAAGCCTCAATCCTCCGCGAAGGAGAATCTCGGCTCTTCCCAATCGCCTCACAAAGGAGAACGAAGCGGGGTCATAGCGAGCGTGCACAATCTAAAGCCTCAACCCTCACGAAGGAGAATCTGGCTCTTCCCAATCGCCTCACAAAGGAGAAACGGCGGGGATACAAGCATATATGCGAGAATATGATGGCTGGCGCACCAGAAAGAAGGGCGTGCATTCCGCAGCGCCGTCGCGAGTTGATCGACTCCTCGAAGCAGCGTGATCTCCCGGCGACATCGGAACAAAACTCGACGAAAAGTTAGATATCACGGTCGAAAAAATCAGCGAATGAAGCGAGCCGTTTGGTCGGTCGTGGCTCGCGGACCACAACCGGCCACCAAGCGGGTGCCGCTCAACGGAACCGGCCGTACGTGGCCCCTGCAAACGCCCAGCGGCCTTGCGCCCAGCACCGCCGCTGGCGCCACCGTCGCCCTTTCCCTCGTGGCCAGCGTCGCTGCCGCACAAGAAGAAGAAAAAAAGAATTTACAAAACCCTCGTACACATACCTCGTTGATTGAAGGAGATAAGGCAGGCGAGATGAAAACAAGAGAAAGACGGGGCCGGCCTGGGTGAGAAGAAAGGAGGGATTATGGGTATTTATAACAACCCCATATGGACCCAATCCTCTTTGAACAAGGACTCCTATTTGGCAAAGTAGGAATTCTAATTGGGGCCCAAATCAATTCTAGTGGGACTCTAATCAGCCCTAATTAGGAGTCCTAGTGGAACCTTATCCGAATATCAAAAGCGATTGCCAAATCGGTCCGTTGATTGGCTCCTAATTCCTCGCTATATTTGGGAAAGATTAGAAGGTTTATTGGCGGATAACACCTCGCGAATTCCCTCGGCCCGATCAGCGCGTCGCTAATCCTACTCAACTAGGATTACAGTATAAGCTGTTTCCTAATTTATCGAGAAGTTCAGGAAGAATATTTTCACAAAAATATTCTTGGGATAACTTCGATCGTGCGGATTGCATCGGCGATCAGCAGCGTCGCCTAATCCTACTCAACTAGGATTCACGGTATAAAGCTGTTTCCTAATTTGTAGAAGTTCGGAAGAATATTTTCACAAAAATATTCTTAGGGATAACTTCGATCGTCGCGGATTGCATCGGCCGATCAGCGTTGCCTAATCCTACTCCAACTAGGATTACAGTATAAGCTGTTTCCTAATTTGTCGAAGTTCAGGAAGAATATTTTCACAAAAATATTCTTAGGGATAACTTCGATCGTCGCGGATTGCATCGGCGCCGATCAGCAGCGTTGCCTAATCCTACTCCAACTAGGATTACAGTATAAGCTGTTTCCTAATTTGTCGAAGTTCAGGAAGAATATTTTCACAAAAATATTCTTAGGGATAACTTCGATCATCGCGAATGCATCGGCCGATCAGCGTTGCCTAATCTACTCCAACTAGGATTACGGTATAAAGCTGTTTCCTAATTTATCGAGAAGTTCGGAAGAATATTTTCACAAAAATATTCTTAGGGATAACTTCGATCGTCGCGGATGCATCGGCGCCGATCAGCAGCGTCGCCTAATCCTACTCAACTAGGATTCTTGACGATCAAAAATCCTCGAGAGAATTGAGCACCCTAGTTGTTAAAGCTTCAAGGCGAGGCTGTGATGGGGCGAGGTGGACCATACAAACTTCAAAGCGAGACTTCGGTCAAAGGCGAGGCTCAACCTCAATCTGAGGTTAGCGCGTGGGCGGAGTTCATTTTTAACGAGGCTGCGCCGGCGAAGCTCAGCGGTGATTAAGCGAGGCTGCGCCCACAACACTTAAGTTTGGCGAGGCTGCTTACGATATCAAAGTTTGGCGAGGCTCGTCCCCAGCGTCAAAGTTGGTAGCTCTCCCTTGAGCGAGGTTAAGCGGCAAAGCTCTTTATTCAGCGGGGTTCACCCAGTAGTGAAGCTCTCCTTTGAGGCGAGGTTAAGCGGCAGCGAGCCACACGTCCTTCAGCGAGTTAAGCCTACGGTGATGAACCTGCGCCATTCAACCGAGGTTAGCCTATAGCGGTGAACCTGGCCATTTGTTTCAGAGGTTAAACTACGGTGATGAACCTCGCCATTCAACCGAGGTTAGCCTACGGTGATGAACCTCGCCATTCAACGAGGTTAGCCTCTGGCGGTGAACCTGCCATTCAACAGAGGTTAGCCTACGGCGGTGAACCTGGCCATTCAACAGAGGTTAAACTGGCGGTGAACCTGCGCCATTCTAACCGAGGTTAGCCTATAGCGGTGAACCTGCGCCATTCAACAGAGGTTAGCCTACGGTGATGAACCTGCCATTCAACGAGGTTAGCCTACGGCGGTGAACCTCGCCATTCAACGAGGTTAAGCCTACAGCGGTGAACCTGCGCCATTCAACCGAGGTTAAACTACGGTGAACCTCGCCATTCAACAGAGGTTAGCCTATAGCGGTGAACCTGGCCATTCAACAGAGGTTAGCCTACGGCGGTGAACCTGCGCCATTCAACAGAGTTAGCCTAAAGCGGTGAACCTGCGCCATTCAACCGAGGTTAGCCTACGGTGAACCTGCGCCATTCAACAGAGGTTAAACTACGGCGGCGAACCTCGACATTCAGCGAAGTTAAGCCTCTGGCGGTGAACCTGCCATTCAACAGAGGTTAGCCTACGGCGATTAGCCTCGACATCCAAATGAGGTTAGCCCGCGTATCGAAGCTCTCCATCCAACCATTTCATACAAGGTTAGCCTCTGGCCGGGGAAGCTTACTATCAACAAAATGCATAAATGCATCCGGTAGAGGTTAAGCCAGCGTGGCTTCGTTAATAACGAAGTTCACCCAAGTAGCGAACCTCGTCATTCAATCAAGGTTGACGCCGGTCAATGAAAATGGCTTCGTCATTTAACAACTTCAGGCTCGCCATGCGAAAAGCCAGCGGCCGCGAAGGCAAACGCGATAACCCGTGGGTTAAATGGTGGGCATCGATTCGCCCACTAACCCGCGTTTCCACAATTTTAGCATGATGGTTACATGCTTAAGGCCCAATAAATAGCCGTGGCGGCTATTAGGAAGGGACTTTTGGACTTTGGACTTTTGGAAGATTGGCTTGCATACAAGAAAGATCGAGTTCTTCATCAATCATCAAGCTGCGTCGTTCGATCGTCAGCGAGCGGATCTCGTGAGCATTGAGTGAAGCCTTCTTCGCCACCAAGAACCCATATAAAGAGAAGTCGAATTAATCTTCTCTTCCTCTGTGTCGAGAGGGTGTGATTGTAATTCTTTTCAAAGTCAATCAAACAAAACTTTTGACTCTGAGAAGATGGCGACCCGATGGGAGAAACCGTTCATTAGATGAATTGGTGGTGGCTGTCGAGACAAGATTGCGGTTGGAACGAGGTTCAAACCTTGGTCATCGAATTCGATCAGAGTAAGTACGAGGAGTTTATCTCCTCTGGGGCATCTAGCCCAGTGAAGACACGCAAGTGTCGTCGAGTCTCGTATGAGACTTCAGCCCCCGTGGCTTCTGCTGAATCCTCTCGAGTGAACCTCGACAATCAGCCTTTGTCTTTCAAAGGCGAGGCTCCAAAGTCAACCAGCGGGCTAAGAAATGGGTTGTTAAGCAATCCAAGTCCACCGGATGATGTTAGCCAAGTTTTGGCTTACGGCGAGCCTCGCTCTGCACGTGAGACGGACCTTCTAATGGTCCACTCTCGAGGAGCGTGCGGACAAGCGTCGTGCCAGAACCAAGCTTCGCCGGCGTGCTCGAGCTTTGGTCTCGTTGGGCCAGATTCCACTATCGTCGAAGAAAATAAGCGAACCTTGTCATCATCGGGGTTCATTCAAAACAAGGCGAAGATCGCCCCAGCTGCGAACCTCGTCTACAAGGCGAGCGTCGCTCTGGCTGCGAGCCTAGCCCAGTGGCGAACCTCGTTTGAATGGCGAACCTGCGCCTACAGCGAGGTCCCCTTGAATGGCGAACCTCGTTTGAATGGCGAACCTGCGCCTACAGCGAGGTCCCCTTGAATGGCGAACCTGCGCCTACAGCGAGGTCCCCTCAAAAGGAGCGAGCCTGCGTCCAAGTGGCGAACCTGCGCCTACAGCGAGGTCCCCTTGAATGGCGAACCTCGTTTGAATGGCGAACCTGCGCCCGAGAAACACGAGTCCCCTCTAGAGAGCGAACCTCGTCCAAGCAATGAACCGCCCGGCATGAGGTCTCCTATAAGCGGGGCCGAACCTCGGCGAGGCGTGAACCTCGCCCGAGAACCAAAGGCTGACGGCGCGGATCGCCGAACTTCGATTGAGAGAGCCTCTCTCATCACGATGCTTGTTTTGAGAGTCAGCGGGAACACCCACCTCGATCTCGTGATTATCTCACGCATAAGCGTGGCGCCAATCAAATGCGGTCTCATTCTTTGTTGTGAAAGCTCATCTGCGATCGTGCACAATGTTCATCAGCGCGCCGACCTTGATTTTGGCGATTGTCGACCCGTCAACCCGGGCGAAGCGGTTCCACCCTAAAAGCGGCGGCCGCGATAGTCATGGGGTGACTATCAACATGGTTGGGGCGGGAGCAAGACCGATAAGCGATCCCAAATCATCGGCGGTATTCCCGGGGTTAAGAGGCACTTTAATCAATACTCGGCGTCTATCGAAGCACCGTCTTAAATGCGGGATTAGCAATTCCACTTGACTATAGCCAATTGGTAGGGGTATACGAAGAAGTTGAGAATGCGGCATGGCTACATCAACCTTAATCGACCGGTGTCCGGTGATGTCATGGCGAGCGAGAGGAAGAGATGACACGAAGAATAGAAGAGCAACAAGCTACTATTCTTGCGCAACAAGAATCCATCAAAGCTTAGAAATGATGATGGAGAAACTTGTGGGCAAGAAGAAGATGGGCGAAGGAGGATCAAATCGAAGCAAGAAGGCTATAGCGTGGATCATGATGTCCTCAATGTCATCGGAGCGGAATCAAATCCGGCGCACAAAAACAAGATCATGTGTTGCGGGATTTCCAAAGCGGTGGATGCTCACGAAACTCAAGGTCAATCTAAGAATTTGGGGGTGGCGAGGCCATATCCTATAGAATGGGGCGATGTCCGTATCCTCGAAATTCAAGCCGCTTAACCTGGTGCAGTTCGATGGAAAAAGTTCTCCGTCACAACACATCTACTACTTCCAAGCGCAAACCGGGCATATAACGGGTAATGATCCTATTATGACCCGATTATTCATTAGCACTCTTAAGGGTAGCGCCAAGTGGTTCGAAGGTTAGAGCACAGTTCTATCAACTCTTGGAAAGATTTGCAAAGACTCTTTATGGCCCGATTTTTCGATGATGACACTGAGGTGTCTATGGCCACTTTGCTGGTCGAAAAGCAAAAGAAGACGGAGTCTGTCAGCACGTTCGTTAAGCGATTCCGGAATCTGTCTTTGCACTCCCGGGACCAGGCCTCGGAAGCGACATTCATCGGGATGTGCAGAGCCAACCTCTCGATCAATATACTTTCTAAGATGGGTGCAGTTGAGGCATACTCTTGGAAAGAATTGGTGAGGCAAGGCGAACAAGTTGAAAACATGATTAAGAGGATGGGGCGGAGGAACCTCGGGACTCTCGTCCTAAAAGGGGTAACGAGAATAATTTTACTCCTCAAAAGCAATCGAAGGGAAGGAGACTTTAGGCTGTGGAAGCCCAACCTACTTCAAGATCCTTCAGCGAGAAATCAAGCGTTCGACGGTAGTCCTCGGAAGAGTATGATTTTAAGGATGACGAGTTATCCCAATCCTTAAAACTTTGCTTAAAATGAACAAAATCAGCTTAGGAAATAAAGAAGCGGGAGGAAGCCTCAAGAACGGATGATCAAAATCGCATGTACCATCGAATGGTACACCATCAAACGGGGTCATGTTACATATTGAAGGACAAGATCGAGTCTGTTAGAAGCGAGTGTTATGACTCTGCGGGAGGATCAAAGAAGGTGTCGCAAACATGGTAAGCCCTCAATTTGGCGATTTTCGCGAATTCAAGTGCGGGGCGGTGTAAAACCGATCCATCAGCGAAGCCAAAGTTGTGAACTTTGATCTCGGCGGGAAGCACAAGGTATGGTCCCTTACACTATGCGAAGAAGCGAAATTATGTGGGTTCATCGACTTGTTATCGGATGAACAATGGACTTCTTCAAAGTCAAAGGGAAGTCTTATGCGCCACCTCTGGCTGTCTTGGGAAAAGGAGCAAGTCAATGACTCCACCGAGCAACAAACCACCCGGCCGCTGCTTTGTACGGTGTTGGCCACTTTCGAGTGGAAAAGAGTTCGCAAAGAGTATCGAGGCAACACCGGTGTACCGGCAAAGCCGGTCGGTGAGCCCAAAATGAGGAGATCGCTACAACAAAGCTTTCGGGAAGGACATGCACGAAGCGAAGCTCCTTTCGGTTTGGCGTGTTAGCCCGGCTCTCCAACATCCGTGAGAATTACTTTATTTGAACTCTTGCGTCTCTCTCAATCTACGAGCTCTGCGGCGTTGGCGGATAATGAAGCGTTCCTCGCTCATTTCGAGAAAAGACAACGAAGTTTGTGTCCAATGTCATCGAGTCTTCAAAGGACCGATACCTTGCATTACTTTTTCATCGGAGGACATGCAAGTGAGGACCCCAAAACATGATAGGCGTTGTACTTCACCGGCTATATCGGATCTGTCGAATCAGCAGAGCTCAAGTTGACGGGATGCGCATTGAGCATCATCCCGAGGATCATACAATATCTTGGGATACCGTACGCGGCTAGCGACAGCGGGACTACCATCACGGTTTCAATGCTACTAATTCGTCCCTTGGGCAAGATCAAACTCAAATGCCAAATAGGAGACTTGAAGGCGGGCGTTACATTCGTCATTGATCGCGAATACATCTTATAATGCGCTATTGGGTGCCCTTGGATCCATGAAAATCGATCGTCCGTCTACGTTGCATCAATGCATGAAGTATGTGGATGAAGAAGGGGTGGTTAAAACATTGGTGTGGAAGGCAACCATTCAAAGCGTGGAGAATTATTTTCTTGATTACGTCCACTACCTTGAGGAAGGCCAAACCGATGAACCACGGATCGAGGACTATGGCGTGAAATGAAGGCGACATAGAGTCGAACAAGGTGTTGTTTTCAATGATGTAAAACCCTTTGTAATCGATCTGAATGATCGATGGCGACATAGTTGATTTTAATGAAAATTATGATTTAGCTACATACGAGGTGTTAAAAGTCATCTTGACGATGTCGAAATTCTTCCACGGTTGTATCTTTGAACTGCATTGCACATGCCCATTCGGTCGTCATTTATGACAACTCAAAGGCACTTTAATTCTTCTGGCGGTTTTGTGATACCGTCCGGAATAATGGTCGAGAAAGACATTATCTTTGGGCGAGTCAACAAACCATTACAGGCGAGGTGGAACAACCCCAAGCAAAAGAAAAAGAACCCCAATTTTCATATTTCTGCCGGCCAGTAACATCGATGAAGAAAATGGGATATGACTTCCTTCACAAAGAAGGGTTAAATTACGGAAAAGGTATCAAAGCGCCGATCCGATCGCTTATGTCGGGAAGGCGGCGATGATTACTATCATAAAACTTCGTAAAGGGTTGGGATATGAGTGCCGCCGTACTCATGGCATGTTATGGCGAGGATGAGTCGGATCACTCATCTTGAAGCAACTTCACGGGATTACGGCGTCGGTATAGGACATGAATTTAAGTCCTTGATGGTCAATATGACCTCGGTGATCAATAGAGATCCAAGAAGATGATCTCTTACGCTATTGGAAGATCAATGAGTCAACATTTGGGAATGCAATGGGAACATCGTTTTGAACAACGGAACCACCCGATGACAAAATAATCCAAATAAATATGGGGACGAATCTAATCCAAAACCCATATTCATAGCGATAGTTTGTGGTGAAGAAAGGAGAGCCTTATCGCTTTAGTGCAGGGAATATATCGATGTCTTTGCATGGAGTTATGAAGATATCTTGGGGTTTAGACCCTCAAGTGGCCATGCATCGCCTTAACATTAAGCCGGGAGCTAAACTGTTAAACAACAACAACGGCGATTTTCCCCTCAGGTCATGAAAGCCATCGAGAAAGAAATCGAGAAGGCGATCAAAGCGGGGTTCATCAGGAAGTCGCGACATCGGTGGGTAGCAAATATAGTACCGTGGTAAAGAAAAGCGGACGAATCCGGCCGTGTGTTGATTCACAGAGACATAAATGCGGCATGTCGAAGAGCGATTTCCCTCTACCAATTACGGACATTATCATCGACAACACATGTGGATTGAGAGGATGTCTTTTATGGATGGCTTTTGAGGTACAATCAAATCAAAATGCACCCGATGGCGAAAAGCACCTTTGCTTTCGAACACCGTCGAGAATATCTTGTTATCTGATTATGCCTTCGGCTTGAAAAGCGGGGGCTACATACCGGCGTGCCATGACCACCATTTTCGAAAACATTTGCGGAAGCGGTGGAATGCTCGTGAAGCGATTTAGTAGTTAAGAGTCGTCACAAAGGTGATCACTTGCATGACTTGAAGACAACATTTGAGATAATGCGGGCACATCGGTTGAAGATGAACCCAACCAAGTCTTTTAGGGATGTCAAGTGGTAAATTCTTAGGGTTAAGTGGTCACGGCCGGATGGTATCGTCTCGATCAGGACAAGATCAAAGCTATCGGGAACTTCCACCTCCTAGAAGCCTTAGGGAGCCGTGGTCTCCAAGGCGTTTGGCTTACATTCGCGATTCATTTCCAATTTATCGGAAATGTCAACCCTTCTCGAAGCTCATGAAGAAAGGTGTATCGTTAGTTTGGGATGAAGGCTGCGGAAGGCATTGAAGAAGATTAAAACATATCTTTCTAATCCCCACATGCTAGTTGCACCTAAATCGGAAAACCCTTCGATTTACATCCGTCTTCTGAGTATCGTTAGCGAGTCTTTTAACGGGGCGATGACAATAGCCCGCGGCGGTGATCTATTACCTTAGTAGGGCGGCCGGGGGCGAATATCGATATCCTCCCATTCGAAGGAATGTTTGGCTTTGGTCTTTGCCATCCAAAGATGCGGCATTACGGTGGGACCGGACTATACCGTCATCTCGAATCGACCCCATAAGGGTATTTATGACCCGACTGGCGTTGAATGGCGAATGGCTAGATGGGCATTGTTATTATCTCGATCACGATATTCACTTCAAACCTCGGAAGGCGGTGAAGGGTCAAGGCGTGTGTGATCTTATGGCTAACCATCCTTTGAAAGGAAAAGTCGAATTGTATCAAGACATGCACGATGAACCTTATGAAGCCAATTTAGCCTCTAAGGAGCAGGTGTGGCAATTGTTCTTTGATGGAGCGAGGCGACTCGGCGGCCCGTTGTAGCGGGTGGGGGTAGTGTTGATATCTCCACAAAACCACGTGATCTGCATACGGTATGCGTTGTCGAGAACCATGCACCAATAACATAGCGGTATAATCGTTATTGATTGGTCTCGACATAGCCAAACATTTAGGCGTGAAACACCTTGAAGCATTTGGGGATTCACGACTAATCATTAAAACAACTAAGAGGAGAGTCTGAAGTCGGGCACGAAGACCTTATCCCTCATCATCGTGGCCGTGACTTTAGTGACTCCTTTGGAAGCTTTACATTGATCATGTGCCCGTTTGCGAGAATACTTATCGCGTCGTTAGCGTCTCTTGCGGCTTCGCTAGCCTTGCACGAGAATGCTACTCGGCGAGGTTATTGTGTCTAGTCGTGACTATTTCGACCAAAATATGCATTACAAATCCAAGCGTCGAAGATGAACCTAAGTCACTTGAAGCCGCGAGGCTGGCGGTTCCGATCATCGACTATGTCTTGCATGGGATATTGCCGAAGACATAAAAGAAAGGGAGTCAATTCGTCGGCGAGCATCAAGATTTTACTATGATTCCCAATTCTGGACTTTGTATAGGAGGTCCTATGATGGGTTCTTGCCGATGTTTGTCAACTAAGGAAGCGAGCAAGTCTTGAAAGAAGCTCATGGCGGTGTTTGTGGAGCACACCGGCTGGACCTAAGTTATGGGACCGATTACGTAGACTTGGGTATTATTGGCCAACAATGGTAAAAGGCAGTGGCTTCACGCTAAGCGGTGCCATGCATGCGGATACATGCTAATTACCTTCACCAACCGCGAACACTTGCATCCCTCTTGCCCGTCACGGCCATTTGAAACATGGGGAATGGACATTGTTGGTCCAATTTCTCCACCTTCTTCAAAGGACATCGCTTCATATTGGCGATAGCGATTATTTCTCAAAGTGGGCTGAAGCCATCCCATTGAGATTGGTCAAGACAAGTGATGTGATTAAATTTGTTAAACATCATGTCATATACCGATATGGTGTGCCCGGCGGTGTCCACGACAATGGTCCACAATTTGTCGATCATGCCTTCGCGGTTGCGATAAATTCGAATCGAATTTAGCATCAACGACTTACTATCTGCTGCGAGCGGGCAAGTGAAGCTTTTAATAAGGCGATCATCAAGATCCTTACTAAGATGGTCTCTTCAAACAAGAAGGATTGGGATGATAAGTTGGGACAAAGTTTGTGGGCTTACCGCTGTGGTTAGCACACCAACGGTACCACCCATATGCTTTAGTTTATGGTTGTGAAGCTATTTTACCGATGGAGATTCAAATTCGTGCTTCTGAATAGCATTAACCAACTGGAATGGCGGTGAAGAAAATCATCGTCGGCCTTGAGAACTTGAAATGCTAGATGGCGACTCTGAGGCTCAACAACATATCGAGTTCTACCAAGTCCGGTTCTAAAGCATTTGACAAGAAAGTTAAATGTCGCATTTTCAAGGAAGGCGACCTCGTTCTCATTGTCCGGCAGATGATCCTCAATTCTAAGAAGAAGGGAAATTGAACCAAAATGGGAAGGACCATTCGTAGTGGAGTCTGTTTACTCGAATGGAGCGTACCGCCTAACCAATCAAGAAGGCGATAAAATCATGATGCCTATTAATGGTAAGTTTCTGAAGAAATATTACCCTTAATTAATTATCTCGTCATTTCTAAGTATTGGCCTACCAAGTAATGTGTCAATACTTTATCTGTACTATGTCCATCATTGGCCTACCAAGTGATGCGCCAATATCCTATGTTTTCAACGTTTGTCTTCGATCACAGTCGTTATACTTCTATGTCACTGAACGACCTGATCATTTCCATATCGTTTCTTGTCCGAGTGACTTTATAGAGATTAACCAAGCGATATACCCTTATCAATTCCCTCACCGAATAGCGGCCCATTATGTGATGTGCCCTTATTCCAACTATAGTCGTTATACTTTCGTGTCACTGAACGACTTGACTACTCCCACATGGTCATTTTTCTAAATGACTTTGTTCATAATCACTGTTGTTATACTTTCATGTCCTTTGAACAACGATTGCTTTCGATCCGCGGTCGTTATACTTTTCGTCCTTTGAGCGATTCGATCATCCCATGATTTTATTCCTAATAATGACCTACCAAGTGATGTGTCAACATTTCATCCTTTCAATGTTAGTCATTTCTCATAAATGGCGTTCATTGTCAATATTGACCTACCAAGTGATGTGTCAATATTTCATCCTCTCGATGTGCGCCATTTCTCATAAATGACGTTCATTGTCCAATATTGACCTACCAAGTGATGTGTCAATATTATGTTTATTGTCCAACATCGGCCTACCAAGCGATGTGCCGATATTTTAACCTCGCTATCCTCATAATTGAGGCTCGTTTACAATCTAGTTGTTTGTAAATAGAGGAGAGATTTTAGCATTAAGCCTAAAGAACCTCCTCGAAAACTCATCATCTTGAGGGAAAAGTATGGCTAGTCCAACTCAAACGGCAGTTGGTAAAGACATACCAAGTCCGTTGATAGCTGGGGATTTGCTAAAAATTCCAAATTGCAAATGCAAATTGCACAAGAAAACATTAAATGGACACCAAAGGCGAAATTTTATAACAAAATCAAGGGTACATGGGTTACAAGTTCTCAAGGGTTTGGCGGTTTGGTAGCAATCTTGACCATAGTTTCCTTGTGGCGACCTTGACCTCCTCGTCGCTGCTTATAAAGATCGTCGTCGAGAAAGTACGGGCATCGGCTCCGCGGCAATGCTTAGCCCTTCGAGTCATTAGATTCGACACGCTGCGGCCTCGTCGTCGTACATTGAGCTATCAAAGTCGATGTTCCTCAATAGCGGCCGCTAGCCCACTTTACGCCTCGCCAATTTTGCACGAATATCGGCGAGTCGCGACCTTGTAAGAGTCAACCGGGAGTTGTTGGTTCACGCTCGGCGCCCGGCAACCCTTTTCTTTTCATCATCTGAGAGATGTGGCCTTTTCAAAGAGGCCAATAGGCGCTTCTTCTCAAGTAGTTGGCGTTGGAGCTCAAATTGGGTATCATCCCTTATTCTCCTAAAACGCATAGCACGGTCCTCAATCACGGAGCGAAGGAATGAGTCCATGGTATCTCGCCATTTCTTTGAAAAGGGTCTGCACTGTACCGGATAAGTTCGATAAAGCGGCGTAGGCTATAGCGTTAGTCGAGCTTTGCATCACATCGGGAGAGGTTCCATCTGACTTTGATCGGCAAAGTCCCCACCGCTCTAACACTTGGCGGAGATTCTTTTAGGATGGTGAGGAAATTATGGCGAATCATAGATACCGTATTCTTTTGACAAATCAAAAGAAGAGGGGTACAACGAAGGATTTGAACCCGACGGACAAGCAGGGCGGGATTGGCGGGACTTCAATCGAAGGAGTGGTGGCGGCAGTCAAAGCAGTGAGTCTCGAGCACAACATGGCGAGGATCGCGAATCATCATCTCGGGTCACGGGTTCGACTTCGAAACAACGGCGACAGCGGAGGCTCGTCGGCGATACGAGCATACCCTTGGCGGCATCGGGAGGGCCTTGATAATAGGGCTCAAACTAGCGGCGGCTTCAATCAAGGTTTCTCTCCTTACCCGCTTGACTACGCTTGGTCAGGAGGCCACGGTCTTTTAGATCCTTGAGTTATTGGCACCAAAGCTTGGCTTCCTCGGGCTCAGAAGTGGGGTGGCTTCTTGAGGCCACGGCTCAACAGTGGTGGCTGAGGTAGAACTTTCAAGAGGATCTTGGAATATGTTCGATGGTTCTCCAAAGGAGCAAAATCTCAGTGCCTCGTCTGAGTTCAGCCGGGAGTTTCTTCAACACCGGCGAGAAGAAGGCATGTTGCTACCATACTCATCTAGAGCCTCATCTATATCCTTTGGGTCTCATGTGGGGTGGATTGGCGTGATGGCTCTTGAGTCCCATGAGGTTTGGATTGGTGTGAGGGCTCCACACCGACTTGGGGTTTAGCGGTCCGGCATCCGTTTGGCATGCAAATACTCTTTAGTCGAATCGGCTCCTCGTTGAAGTCGGCCTTCCCTATAGCGGCCCGAATCAATGCGTAGCCGAAGAGTTGATGTTGAAGCACGGAATTTGGCGTTAGCCATGCAATGCCACTTGCGATCTGTGAGCGTTGTCGGGATTGAGGGTCGTTGCGGAAGAAAGCGAGCACCCGTCGCTACGGGCGGTCGATACCAAGCCACGGCTCCCACAACTAAGCGCGGCCGTCGGATTGTAATAGAGATTGGGATTACCGACATACAGTTGGTCATACCGGCCCGGCGAACAAGCGGCAAGGTAGATAAGGCTCGCTACACATATAGGACCGAAGCGGCATACAAGATACCGGTCGGATGCTCATGAGCCATAAGAAGCGACCAGCGATAAAGTGGTATAACCACGAGCATTGGGTTCATCCACTAAAGCTTGTCCATAGTGACCGGGAAAATGAGGGAGGCACCGGTTAAAGAATAACTCTTATAGTCGGAGGCGGCGCCTACTTGAAGCCATGTAATGTTTGGTCCAATCGGCGTTCCCTAGCCTCGGATGAAAGGAGTAATTTGTCCCTCCACGTGTCGCGAAGGTGTACCCATAAGGGTAGGGCAATGCATGACGAACCACGCCATAAGCTAGGCGTATGGTAATTCCACCCTTGGGTTCTCGGTACCATGGCGAAGGCATAGCAAAGCGCCGCAACCAGCGGTGAATCACGGGCAATCATGGCGGGGAGAAGTGCATATTGGCGCCCGTGTGCTAAGCGGGCGGCGGGGAAAATCACCTCGGATGCCGGTATGTCAAAGGCTGCGGCGAGGCGGCGATATGTTTAAGCCACAACATAAGGTAGCACGCTAGCACCGCCTTGGAAGAAATCGGCTCCTCGCTCGATAAATATAAGTGTCAAGCGTCGTCCTGTAGGAAACCATGCTCGTCGTGTGAGTCACATAAGAAGCGGAAGGTTGTCAAGCACAAGCAGCGACAATTTACCGCCTCAAGAGGACCGGGGGCACCACAATACCTTCCTTATCATCCGGCCCTTCAAAGAGGTAGTGGGCCCAAATATTATGGTGATGAACTTTTCCCCTTCTTATCGGCCGGCCGTGCCTACATGTGCAAATATAATAGTGGCACATCACTTCCCAATAGGTCTCCACTATTTGGGGTGATCTTTTCAAATCCGTCGACTCTTTATACCGGGATGTACTCCTCATACGGATACACGCCATGAGGTAGCCGAAACCTCGGCCATCTCGTGCAAGGCAATCCCCAATTAGATGCGGGTGAAGAAGGTATGAGTATCGGGATTATACAATTCCAAAATCCCAAAGCTGTTGAGAATTGTTCCTCAAGCCCAGTTGAGTTGCCCTGATAGGAGCCCTAAGGCCAAACCTCTCCAATTCATCACGATACTCTTCTAGAATGTATTTAGTGATGCGAGGCCACCATTGCGAAGAACCCCATCGAGACCAACCAGGAGTCCGGAAATCCTTGGCAGGGAATTGCCCCTCCACCTTATGGAAAGCACGACCAAAGGTGTTGGCCGCGACAGCTGATTCGCCAACAGGAAGCTCCCTTTGGAAAAGCCCAGGTTGTAGACCGGTTACATGATGACCATGGCGGTCCACATGCACCACCGAGAAGTGACCGCACATCACTCCATCTTGAGTAAGGGTTAGATCCCAATTCATCTTCCGAGGATTAGAAGCGGCTCTTAAGGAGGTCAGGGAGCAATCCCGTTCCATTGCGGGCAAGAACATGTAGCGTGAGTTTACCACTCGGAGCCACTTGTACAAACCCAAGTCCAACAGTCACGGATCTTGATATCATCTCCAAGCGAAGAGCGAGGCTTTGCGATCTGGTCGGTTAGCAGACTCCAAAGGGGCATCCGTAATCCAGCGCTGAAGGTGGATGTTGAAGGTTGAGAAGAAGTCTCAACTCCTCTTGATCCTGTCCCCAAATGCGAGGAGCGTTCACAAGAGGAGAGAAATCGAGGTTACGCCTCTTGAGCACCGTTTGATCCAAAAGAACCCGTTGAGGAATGGGGGTAGAAGGATGCTCAACTACACAAAGAAGAAGAAGAAGTTAGTCTCGAGAGGGTCAAATCGCCACTTCAAAGGACAAAGTCACTCCGAAGAAGCGAACCTCGTCAAGCAGGCGAACCGTCATCAATGGGCGAACCGCGGACAAGCGAACCTCGCCAAGCGAGGCTCATCCAACAAGCGAGCCTGCGCCAAGCGAGACTCATCTTTCGAGAAAGCGAGCCTGCGCCAAGCGAGACTCATCTCGCCCGAGCGAGCCTGCGCCAAGCGAGACCCATCCACAAGAAGGCGAGCCTCGCTAAACAAGACTCATCATTCAAAAGGCGAGACTTGCGAAGCGAGCTTCATCTAAAATAATCAAACCTCGCCAAGCAGGCGAGTTTCAAAACGAGACCCTATGGGGATCACGGGAGATCAGAACCTCGATGAGGTTTATCAAACCAAATGAGGCAAGCCTCGGCAAAACGGCTGGCGATTAGAAAGATATGATCTTGGAGAGCAATCTCATCTCAGTGAAAATCCGCGTCGTAAAATTAACTCTGGCGGATCGTAAAGTCATGTTTTGGCGGCGATGCTCTTCGCCTTTACGTGGCGGACGGCGGTGAAGCGAGCGAAGTCCCAGCGGGCTTTGCCTTTGCCCGGCGGTTTTGGGGCCATTGCTTGGCGGCAAGGAGAATTCAGCGATTTAGATTGATGGCTTGGAGAAGATGGCGATGAAGGGTTTTCTGCGGCCTTTATTTGTCATATATAGGGTCTCGAAGAACCAATGGCGGCGAGATATCGGCCCGGATCTCTCGTGATCATCGATCACGAGATCTGCGGGCGAATCTGAGGATGTGACAAGTCGCTTCGAAAGGGTCTAATCCCTAATTTGCCCGTGGATCGCGGTTTAAAGAAATCGAGCAAGCGTAAAGGGTCGGTGAGTCACGAGGTTCATGGCCTTGCCCTCATATCGAACTCTGGCGAGGTTGGCGTCGCGAGTTAATAATAGCTGATAGAAAAAATTCAAAGTATTCGGACCCCACACAACGATTCGAGTCGAAAACTTTGAAGGGGTCTTAATAGGCAGTCAAAAATCCTCGAGGCGAGGTCGGTAGCACCCTAGTTGTTAAAGCTTCAAGGCGAGGCTCGGCGATGGGGCGAGTGGACCATACAAACTTCAAAGCGAGACTTCGGTCAAAGCGAGGCTCAACCTCAATCTGAGGTTATGCGTGGGCGGAGTTCATTTTTAACACGAGGCTCGCCCACAACACTTAAGTTTGGCGAGGCTCGCCCACAACACTTAAGTTTGGCGAGGCTCGCCCACAACACTTAAGTTTGGCGAGGCTAAACTACGATATCAAAGTTTGGCGAGGCTCGTCCCCAGCGTCAAAGTTGGTGAAGCTCTCCCTTGAGGCGAGGTTAGCCAGCGGCAAAGCTCTTTATTCAGCGGGGTTCACCCAAGTAGTGAAGCTCTCCTTTCGGGCGAGGTTAAGCCTACGGCGGTGAACCTGCGCCATTCAGAGGTTAGCCTACGGTGAACCTGCCATTCAACGAGGTTAGCCTATAGCGGTGAACCTGCGCCATTTGACCGAGGTTAAACTACGGCGGTGAACCTGCGCCATTCAACCGAGGTTAGCCTATAGCGGTGAACCTCGCCATTCAACCGAGGTTAAGCCTACGGCGGTGAACCTGCCATTCAACAGGGTTAGCCTACGGCGATGAACCTCGCCATTTGACCGAGGTTAAACTACGGCGGTGAACCTGCGCCATTCAACGAGGTTAGCCTATAGCGGTGAACCTGGCCATTCAACGAGGTTAGCCTACGGTGATGAACCTGCGCCATTCAACGAGGTTAGCCTACAGCGGTGAACCTCGCCATTCAAGAGGTTAGCCTACGGCGGTGAACCTGCGCCATTTGACCGAGGTTAAACTACGGCGGTGAACCTCGCCATTCAACGAGGTTTGCCTATAGCGGTGAACCTGCGCCATTCAACCGAGGTTAGCCTACGGTGAACCTGCCATTCAACCGAGGTTAGCCTAAAGCGGTGAACCTCGCCATTCAATCGAAGTTAAGCCTACGGCGGTGAACCTCGACATTTATCACGAGATTAAACTACGGCGGTGAACCTCGACATTCAGCGAAGTTAAGCCTACGGTGAACCTCGACATTCAGCGAAGTTAAGCCTACGGCGGTGAACCTGCCATTCAACAGGGTTAGCCTACGGCGGTGAACCTCGCCATTTGACCGAGGTTAAACTACGGCGGTGAACCTGCGCCATTCAACGAGGTTAGCCTATAGCGGTGAACCTGGCCATTCAACGAGGTTAGCCTACGGTGATGAACCTGCGCCATTCAACGAGGTTAGCCTACAGCGGTGAACCTCGCCATTCAAGAGGTTAGCCTACGGCGGTGAACCTGCGCCATTTGACCGAGGTTAAACTACGGCGGTGAACCTCGCCATTCAACGAGGTTTGCCTATAGCGGTGAACCTGCGCCATTCAACCGAGGTTAGCCTACGGTGAACCTGCCATTCAACCGAGGTTAGCCTAAAGCGGTGAACCTCGCCATTCAATCGAAGTTAAGCCTACGGCGGTGAACCTCGACATTTATCACGAGATTAAACTACGGCGGTGAACCTCGACATTCAGCGAAGTTAAGCCTACGGTGAACCTCGACATTCAGCGAAGTTAAGCCTACGGCGGTGAACCTGCCATTCAACAGGGTTAGCCTACGGCGATGAACCTCGCCATTTGACCGAGGTTAAACTACGGCGGTGAACCTGCGCCATTCAACGAGGTTAGCCTATAGCGGTGAACCTGGCCATTCAACGAGGTTAGCCTACGGTGATGAACCTGCGCCATTCAACGAGGTTAGCCTACAGCGGTGAACCTCGCCATTCAAGAGGTTAGCCTACGGCGGTGAACCTGCGCCATTTGACCGAGGTTAAACTACGGCGGTGAACCTCGCCATTCAACGAGGTTTGCCTATAGCGGTGAACCTGCGCCATTCAACCGAGGTTAGCCTACGGCGTGAACCTGCGCCATTCAACCGAGGTTAGCCTAAAGCGGTGAACCTGCCATTCAACCGAGGTTAGCCTACGGCGGTGAACCTCGACATTTATCGAGATTAAACTACGGCGGCGAACCTCGACATTCAGCGAAGTTAAGCCTACAGCGGTGAACCTCGACATTCAGCGAAGTTAGCCTACAGCGATTAGCCTCGACATCCAAATGAGGTTAGCCCGCGTATCGAAGCTCTCCATCCAACCATTTCATACAAGGTTAGCCTACGGCGAAGCTTACTATCAACAAAATGCATAAATGCATCCGGTAGAGGTTAAGCCAAGCGTGGCTTCGTTAGCAAACCGAAGTTCACCCAAGTAGCGAACCTCGTCATTCAATCAAGGTTGGCCGGTCAATGAAGCGGCTTCGTCATTTAACAGCTTCGCGGCTTCGCCATAGCGGCAAAGCCAGCGGCCCGCGAAGGCCACGAAAGCCACGATAACCCGTGGGTTAAATGGTGGGCATCGATTCACCCACTAACCCGTTTCCACAATTTTAGCATGATGGTTACATGCTTAAGGCCCAATAAATAGCCGTGGCGGCTATTAGGAAGGGACTTTTGGACTTTGGACTTTTGGAAGATTCGGCTTGCATACAAGAAAGATCGAGTTCTTCATCAATCATCAAGCTGCGTCGTTCGATCGTCAGCGGAAGCGGATCTCGTGAGCATTGAGTGAAGCCTTCTTTAGCCACCAGAACCCATATAAAGAAGTCGAATTAATCTTCTCTTCCTCATGTCGAGAGGGTGTGATTGTAATTCTTTTCAAAGTCAATCAAACAAAACTTTTCGACTCTACAATTCACAGTATAAAGCTGTTTCCTAATTTGTCGAGAAGTTCGGAAGAATATTTTCACAAAAATATTCTTAGGGATAACTTCGATCATCGCGAATTGCATCGGCGCCGATCAGCGTCGCCCAATCCTACTCAACTAGGATTACGGTATAAAGCTGTTTCCTAATTTATCGAAGTTCGGAAGAATATTTTCACAAAAATATTCTTAGGGATAACTCAATCGTCGCGGATTGCATCGGCCGATCAGCGTCGCCTAATCCTACTCAACTAGGATTACGGTATAAAGCTGTTTCCTAATTTATCGAGAAGTTCGGAAGAATATTTTCACAAAAATATTCTTAGGGATAACTTCGATCGTCGCGGATTGCATCGGCCGATCAGCGTCGCCAATCCTACTCCAACTAGGATTACAGTATAAACTGTTTCCTAATTTATCGAGAAGTTCGGAAGAATATTTTCACAAAAATATTCTTAGGGATAACTTCGATCGTCTTGGATTGCATCGGCCGATCAGCGTCGCCCAATCCTACTCAACTAGGATTACGGTATAAGCTGTTTCCTAATTTATCGAGAAGTTCAGGAAGAATATTTTCACAAAAATATTCTTAGGGATAACTTCGATCGTCTTGGATTGCATCGGCCGATCAGCGTCGCCTAATCCTACTCCAACTAGGATTGCAGTATAAAGCTGTTTCCTAAATTGTAGAAGTTCAGGAAGAATATTCTCACAAGAAATATTCTTAGGGATAACTTCGATCATCGCGAATTGCATCGGCGCCGATCAGCGTCGCCAATCCTACTCGACTAGGATTACAGTATAAACTATTTCCAAAATTTCAGCGAGGAGTTCTGGAGAATAAATTCATATTCTTAAGGATAACTTCGGTAACCCTTAATTTCCTCCACCATAATCTCCAAGAGGGATAATCGATGAGGAGTGAAAGTCATGTTGACATCGGATAATCATATCCTCCGCTGTAGTTAAACCAACAACACCGTGATGATGAAGGAATTAGCGAGTAAGGGTTATGAAATTCCATGTACTCGACACGACCAATGTGTAAGCCAACAAAGTCGCCGACATATGGAGAAGTCAAAAGTCGATGGTTAGTCAAACAACGACCAACCGACCACGAGTTACAAACAAAACTCACCCACCGGCTTGAATCAAGATAACAAGCGGTCGGACAATAAATGCAGCACCGTGATCTTATCGGGAATCCTACAAAGAAGCTGGATGATCTGAAAGAATCGAAGACTTGAAGCTATCTTTTGGGACCCTCGGTGCGTGAAGGCGGGAACCATCATGTCAAAGCATCGGACTCATTAAAATTGAGGCGAGGCGGCTTTGGAGGGTATCTGTGGCGTTGAAAAATACTTACAAGATCCCGAAACCAACTTCGTGGCGAAGTCGGCGAATGACAACCCATCGAATGATGCGGGCGTCGAATCGTTAAAGGCGAACTTCGGCGGCGAACCCACAGCGTCACAAGCCGCAGTTTAAACCGGACTTGAATGGACGATCGGTTGAGACCGTTGAGCGGAGCGAACCAAGAATTAGTCGGAATCAAATCTGAGCGGAACCTAAGTCGGAGAAAGCCAAGAGTCGGAAAAGCGGCGAAGCGGCGGAAAAAGCGGCAGCGCCTCGACCAACTTGGCGAGGTGCCTCGACAAGTGGCGAAGTGGCTCGGCCACAATGGCGAGCCACCTCGACAACTTGGCGAGGTGCCTCGACCAAGTGGTAGGGTGGCTCGACAACTTGGCGAGGTGCCTCGACAAGTGGCGAAGTGGCTCGGCCACAATGGCGAGCCACCTCGACCAACTTGGCGAGGTGCCTCGACAAGTGGCGAAGTGGCTCGGCCACAATGGCGAGCCACCTCGACCAACTTGGCGAGGTGCCTCGACCAAGTGGTAGGGTGGCTCGACAACTTGGCGAGGTGCCTCGACCAAGTGGTAGGGTGGCTCGACAACTTGGCGAGGTGCCTCGACAAGTGGCGAAGTGGCTCGGCCACAATGGCGAGCCACCTCGACCAACTTGGCGAGGTGCCTCGACCAAGTGGTAGGGTGGCTCGACAACTTGGCGAGGTGCCTCGACCAAGTGGTAGGGTGGCTCGACAACTTGGCGAGGTGCCTCGACCAAGTGGTAGGGTGGCTCGACAACTTGGCGAGGTGCCTCGACAAGTGGCGAAGTGGCTCGGCCACAATGGCGAGCCACCTCGACCAACTTGGCGAGGTGCCTCGACCAAGTGGTAGGGTGGCTCGACAACTTGGCGAGGTGCCTCGACCAAGTGGTAGGGTGGCTCGACAACTTGGCGAGGTGCCTCGACAAGTGGCGAAGTGGCTCGGCCACAATGGCGAGCCACCTCGACCAACTTGGCGAGGTGCCTCGACCAAGTGGTAGGGTGGCTCGACAACTTGGCGAGGTGCCTCGACCAAGTGGTAGGGTGGCTCGACAACTTGGCGAGGTGCCTCGACCAAGTGGTAGGGTGGCTCGACAACTTGGCGAGGTGCCTCGACAAGTGGCGAAGTGGCTCGGCCACAATGGCGAGCCACCTCGACCAACTTGGCGAGGTGCCTCGACAAGTGGCGAAGTGGCTCGGCCACAATGGCGAGCCACCTCGACCAACTTGGCGAGGTGCCTCGACCAAGTGGTAGGGTGGCTCGACAACTTGGCGAGGTGCCTCGACCAAGTGGTAGGGTGGCTCGACAACTTGGCGAGGTGCCTCGACCAAGTGGTAGGGTGGCTCGACAACTTGGCGAGGTGCCTCGACCAAGTGGTAGGGTGGCTCGACAACTTGGCGAGGTGCCTCGACCAAGTGGTAGGGTGGCTCGACAACTTGGCGAGGTGCCTCGACCAAGTGGTAGGGTGGCTCGACAACTTGGCGAGGTGCCTCGACAAGTGGCGAAGTGGCTCGGCCACAATGGCGAGCCACCTCGACCAACTTGGCGAGGTGCCTCGACCAAGTGGTAGGGTGGCTCGACAACTTGGCGAGGTGCCTCGACCAAGTGGTAGGGTGGCTCGACAACTTGGCGAGGTGCCTCGACAAGTGGCGAAGTGGCTCGGCCACAATGGCGAGCCACCTCGACCAACTTGGCGAGGTGCCTCGACCAAGTGGTAGGGTGGCTCGACAACTTGGCGAGGTGCCTCGACAAGTGGCGAAGTGGCTCGGCCACAATGGCGAGCCACCTCGACCAACTTGGCGAGGTGCCTCGACCAAGTGGTAGGGTGGCTCGACAACTTGGCGAGGTGCCTCGACAAGTGGCGAAGTGGCTCGGCCACAATGGCGAGCCACCTCGACCAACTTGGCGAGGTGCCTCGACCAAGTGGTAGGGTGGCTCGACAACTTGGCGAGGTGCCTCGACCAAGTGGTAGGGTGGCTCGACAACTTGGCGAGGTGCCTCGACAAGTGGCGAAGTGGCTCGGCCACAATGGCGAGCCACCTCGACCAACTTGGCGAGGTGCCTCGACCAAGTGGTAGGGTGGCTCGACAACTTGGCGAGGTGCCTCGACCAAGTGGTAGGGTGGCTCGACAACTTGGCGAGGTGCCTCGACAAGTGGCGAAGTGGCTCGGCCACAATGGCGAGCCACCTCGACCAACTTGGCGAGGTGCCTCGACCAAGTGGTAGGGTGGCTCGACAACTTGGCGAGGTGCCTCGACAAGTGGCGAAGTGGCTCGGCCACAATGGCGAGCCACCTCGACCAACTTGGCGAGGTGCCTCGACCAAGTGGTAGGGTGGCTCGACAACTTGGCGAGGTGCCTCGTAATGTTTGCTAACAGTTACACACTCCTAATCTGGTCCTTATTAGGATTCAAAACCGCCACCAAACTTACCTCTATAAATACTACACCATGCTCGTTCTCTTTACCACACAAGCTTCAAAATTTCAACTTCGTGTTCTTCTCACATACTCTGTCATCAATTCTCGCAATTCTCACGAAATCTCAATGGCTTTCGAGCAGAATCCTCAGCTCTGCCAATAGATGTGGATTCTTTGGTAATCCTGCAACAGGAAACCTGTGGTCCAAATGCTACAAAGGCTGTACTCTTAGCGAGATGCTGAAACTAGAGAAGCACAATGAGACTCCTTTAGCAACTGAAATAACCCAATGCATGCTGTGGTTGTTGCAAACAAGACGCTGAGGCTTGCATCGCGATTCCGATGACACATTTATTTACTAAATATTCTCTCTTGCCTATCTGACTCCCCATCTTATTTCTGTAATACGATGATCTTGTAGTGACAAGCAAATGGCTTGATGATAGAGAAAATTGCAACAAAGATTGAGATGATGCAGGAAGAGGGTAAGCAAGAGCTTGAAAGAGACATACAGCATATATAGAGCAACATTACTATCAACTGGTTCTACACTACTACACCATCATAGCGAAGAAAACTACCCACTACAAGCTTATTGTCAAAGAAACAGAGGAATCTAGTCCAGAAAGAGATTTATTTTTGGGCTAATTGCGGATAGACCCCTCCTTTTAGTATAGCCTAATTGCGGATAATTCTGTTACTGCAGATAAATCCCCTGATTAAACAAGAGATACCATTATAAATTTACAAAAGAAATATGCCAATCACAATTTTTCTTTTTTTTACGTACGCGGAGACATACCGAGGACAAGGACATGGTGAACTGCCGCAATAAATATTTAAAAGAAGTTACAGATGTTTTTCTTCAGCATGTTAGACATCAGCAACATGCCAATATGGTATGTGAAAGATATTGGTGTTGAAGAGAAACCAGTAGAAAAAAGAACTTGAAAACTTTTCATGACATCTAATTTGATGGAGTAAGACCTATAATATATGAGATTTAATCTCTTAGACATACAATACACCAGTATTTAAATCAAGCAGGCGTGACCATAAGGAGGATTAGTATATTAATGATGAAAAAACAAATGTGATTAATTAACGATTATATACGCACAGGATGTTACAAAATCAATATTGCAAACACAATAGTTCAGAAATTGGCCCATATGAGGCCCAACTACGAATCATTGGAAGGCATAATAATTAACTAATAGGGCCAAGTGGCATCTGGCAGAAAATGTTGAAACCATAAGATTTTGCATATATATAACTCATTAATTGCCTAAAGAAATTTTAATTAAGTAAAAAACTTTTTTTTTTTGGGTGCAAAATTTAGTGTATTTTCAAACTTTGAAGATACAACGAGATAACTATAGTGTCTTTTTTCCTTCAGATATTTCTTCATGAACTGTGATTAAAAGGTTGGGCTCTTAATGGGTTCTAGTGATATAAAGAAAGTAAAAGTAGTTAATCTGGACATCCATCAACGGTGTGCGTCTTGTTGTTACTCGACTGGCCTCAGAAGAACTCAATCGGACGGCAGATCTGGTCCATGTAAAAGGCCGTAGGTTGTCGTAGGGATGTTAAATGGGCGGGTATGGGCCATAAACGGACGGGTCATAAATGGACGGGTATAGTTTACCCATTTGCCTATTTATGACCCATTTAGCAATTACTAAATGGGCGGGTTTTCTTGAATTTAATGCTTGTAGCCCGTTTCTTTTAACTATAATAGTGCTATATATATAAGCTTTCAATGGTCTTTTTGTAAACTTTTAGAGGCTCTTTGCAAACTGACCCAAAAAATATCAAACTTACTAAAAAGGCCGAACAATAAAAAATTATAAATATCCCCTTGTAAAATAGAAAATTACAAACAACATCCAACAATTTCAAAACTATAAAAAAAAACCCTCAAATTTTTCAAAAATTGTAAAAACATCATATAAATTCAAAACTTACAAATAACACTGAAAGTTTAAAACTTTACAAGAAATATCCTAAAATTTTCAAATTCTGAGAAAACACCACGACATTTTGAAAATTACAAAAATACTGAAAACACAAATTAAAAACTAAACTGAAAATTTCAAATCTAAAATATTTCAATGAAAATCATGAAAAGACAAACAGCCCCAAAAGTTTTACAATTTGCAAAAACATCCTAAAACTTTGAAAATTTGATAAAAACACCTTCAAAATTTTAAAACTTGCGAGAAAAAGCTTGAAAATTTCAAACCTAAAATAGAAAAATGAAATATATGAATTGCAAACAGCCCCTAAATTTTTAGAATTTGCAAAAACACCCTAAACTTTCAAAGTTACAATATACACCCTCAAATATTCAAAATTTATAAAAAACTCGTGAATATTTCAAATCTACAAATAGTACATTGAAATTCTTAAAACCACAAACGACCCCTAAATTTTTAGAATTTACAAGAAACACGCTAAACTTTCAAAGTTACAATATACACCCTCAAATATTCAAAATATATTGAAAATTTAGAAAAAATCGTGAATATTTCAAATCTACATATAGTACATTGAAATTCTTAGAATTACAAATAGCCCACAATAAATTTTTTATTTCTGATTATCACATTTTAATTATATTTTTATACCCTCATTACCTATTTTATATGAATAAAGATATTACTAATAATCGTTTTATCTTAATTTGGGTTAATGGAGTATTAATGAATAAGAGCCCAAATGACTCAAATCCTCTGATTTTCTACTAATTTTTTAAGCCCAAATATGAAGACAAACGAAGGCCCAAGATACCAAAGTGATCCAAGAGAAATTCTTGAAGAAAAATCAAGAAAAGACAAATTCGGTTGGAAACCAACCGGTTAATAACCGATTGGTTATTGATTCAATTAAGAGTGATTTCTCTTCCTTGTTGGCCAAGTTTGATCTAATGGTTCACATCAACTCCATTGGGCTATAAATAGGGGTGAAATCTGAGGATTTTGAGTGTGAAATATTTTGTAAAAACTCCATTTAGAGAGGAGGGTTACTCTTAATTGAGAAGACCTTCCAAAAATTATAACTTTTATTACATAATAAATAAAATTTTTCACCCTTCAATTTCCTTTCTCTTCTTCTTGTCCAAGGACCAAAGGAGGATGAGATGAAGATCGGAGTTGTTGGTTTTTCTTTTATTTCTTTTTCATTTCTTTTTCATTTCTTATTCATTTATATGCTTTGTAGCTTAGATTTACTTTCATGCAATGTCTTTAATTCTTGTATTTACTTTTTAGTATAGATTTTTCTTTTCTTTAATTCACCTTGAGGCTCGAACCCTCTAGGGAATTACCCTTTTCTAAGTGTGGAGCTAATATTTGTGGGATCCCTAGAGATTGTTTAAAACTAGCTAACAAATCCAATTTATTCTATAAGATTGAGATAAGCTAAGTGGATCTCTTGTAGATTCCTCATATCTTTAATTAATCCTCCATACTTTATTTTTTATTTTCCTCTTATCCTTGCTTTTCATTTGTTTGTTTTTCTTTCAATTTTCTTTCTCCTCTCTTGATTTCTTTTTCTTTTTATTTGCACAAATCACAATCACTCTCCATCTCTCAAACTCCTTTTCTTTTATTTTCACTTTACCACTCCATCTTTAAATCTCTCCACTCTCATTTTCTTCATCGCTTTTATCACACACATTTTCTAATCTCTCCACTCTCATTTTTTTCCTCGTTTTATTGCGCATAATCCACAACCACTCTCTTATCTCTCACAAACCACTTTCACCATGTTTTTCTTTTATTCTTGAATAACTCTAATTGTCAGCACATAATCAAACAAAGAACCAAAGTTAATTAATTTCCTTCTTCCGTTCCTCGTGGGATCGATAATCTTTTATACTATAACTTGATCAAGGTTGTATACTTGCAACTTAAAAATAATCTCGTTTTTACCCCATCATTTGCAAATAACACACTAAAACTTTCAAAAGTTTGAAAAACCACCCTAAAATGTAATTATCTAGAAACTTTTTGAAAATATTTAAACTTCAAGCGATGAAATTGAAAATCTAGGATTACAAATAGCCCCATGAAAATTTTAGAATTTGCAAAAACACCCTAAAACTTTCAAAATTACAATAAATACCCTACAAATTTTGACATTTACAAGGAACAACACGAAAAGGTAAAAATTACAAAGAGTTGTTTTCTTATAATTTCAATTTTAAGGGAGTTTTAGGCAATTTTTATAACTTTTTGGGTGTTTTCTGCAAACTCAAAATTTTTTAGGGGGCTGCAGGTAATTCCTAGATTTTCAGCGTATTGGTTGTAGGTTTGAAATTATTATGGTATTTTTCTGTAAATTTCAAATTTAGAAGGTGTTTTTTACAACTTTTGAAAGTTTTAGGGTGTTTTTTACAAATTCCAAAAATTTTAAGGGGCTGTTTGTAATCCTAGTTTTCAATTTTACTATATGTAGATTTGAAGACTTTTCTGTAAGTTCTAAATTTTTTAGGGTGTACTTTGCAACTGTTAAAAGTTTTAGGGTGTTTTTGCAAATTTAAAATTTTTAGGTAGTTGTTTGTAATTCTTAGATTTTCTATATACTGTGTTCATTTTGAAAATTTTAGGATTTTTTTATAAATTTTGAATTTTAAGGGTGTTTTTGCAATTTTAAAACTTTTGGGGTGTTTTCTGCAAATTTCAAAAATTTCCTTAGCTCCGTGTAATTTACAGATCTTGCACTATTTGTAAGTTTTGATATTTTATGGGTGTGTTTTGAAAATTTTAAGGGTATTTTTGTAATTTTCAAACATTTAGAGTTTTCACATTTTTTAAACTTTGAGGGTGCTTTTGAAAATTTTAAATTTATAGGGGACTTTTGGAAATTTTAAATTTCATGTATCATTTATAAGTTTAGAAAATTCTGAGATTTTTTGTAATTTTGAACTCTTGAGGGTGTTATTTATAATTTTTAAACTATGAGGGTGTTTGTTGCAAACTATAAATTTACAGGGGCTGCTGGTAATTTTCGGATTTCATGTACCTTAGTTAGGTTTTGAAAATTTTAGGGTTATTTATAATTCTAAACCCTTGAGGGTGTTTTTAAGTATTTTTAAAAACTTGAAGGGTGTTTTTGCAAATTTGAAATTCTGAGGAGGCTGCTGAAAATTTTCAGATTTCATGTGATTTTGTAAGTTTAGAAATTTCTTGGAGTTTTTATAATTTTGAACTCTTGAGGGTATTTTTACAATTTTTAAATTTTGATGGTGTTTTTACAAATTTTAAATTTACGATGCTATTGGCAATTTCTTGATTTCATATGTCCTTTGTAGGTTGTGAAATGTCAGTGATGGTTTTACTAATTTTAGACCCTTGAGGGTGTTTTTGTCATTTTTTAAATTTTGAGGGTGTTATTTGCAATTTTAAATTTTTAGGGGCCTTCTATAAATTTCATGATTTCATGTGTTGTATGTGAAGTTAGAAATTTTTGAGAGTTTTTGGTAATTTTAAAACTTTAGTGTAAATTTTTAACTTTGGGGTGTTTTTAAGTAAACTTTAAATTTCTAAGGGGTTCTTGATAATTTTCAAAATTTATGTTTATTGGTCGATAGTTTACCTTTCACGGTGTTTTATGTAATTTTAAAAATATTTTTACAATTGTAAAACTTTGAGGGTGTTTTGAAAGAACACCTATTTAAATGGGCAAATGGACGAGGCGATAGCCATTCATTTATGGCCGTTTATCTTTAATAGAAATATCTGCGTTTATGGCCGTTTAACTAAATGGGTGGGTTTAAATCGGCATTTAGTGGGCATGTATGGATGTGCAAATGGGTTTGGGTCAATTTTGACATCCCGTTGTCTGTCTATTGTGCGTGGAGGATTCACGAGTTTAGTTAAGAGTTTGTAGAGTTTGTTGCTCATGTATAAGGTGTGGTTCTCATGCAATGAAATACTAAGCTGTAGCTTAATTCTTTCTTCTATATATTACTATTCTTTCTCCTTTCTTCTTCCTCAAATCTCTTTTCATTTTCTTCTTCTCACTTATTATTGCTTAGCTTCATCGATGGCAGGTCGCAGCCGAGGACGCAATTAGGCCATTGGCCATGACATGTGAAGCAGACAAATTGAGGTCCAAAAAAGCCTCTGATTCCTTCAGTGATCTCTTCAATAGTTTCTTCTTCACTCTTTACATTTGCAATCTTTATCTCGTTTCTTTACGTACATCTGCTCAATTTGCATTATGACATGGATATGTTAAGGTATCCCATATTTGAATTCTTTTGCAACTTTTGAACCCTGCAAAACCCAACTCAATTTGCTTCTCGAAATCTGAATTGAGTTACTACTCGAAAACATGAACCAATTTTATTATTCTCAAAATACTAAATATATTTTAATTGGTTTTGATTTAAATTAGTTCTTGAATATATTTAAGTTAGTTCTTTTTACTCAGATTACTCATTTTAATGATGATAAGTTTACAATTTGAATTTGTGACCAAAGAATTTAATTCAAGAATTACATATTTCATATTTTAAATTTTTTTCCATGTTTCATACCCTGTAGTCTATAGATTAGGATAGTCTATAGATTAGGATGCACACAGACACAACATATACAAGAGCGAGAGCATGACTAATTTTAACTTAATTACTGCCATCTGAAACATTTTGAATGATGATTACCAAATTGTTTTTTCACTAATTTGTTCAAATTCCATATCAATCCCTGAAAAGTATATACCATATAAGAGCTTTGTTCAATGCCTTTTGAAAAGGAATTTTCGGTAGACGATATATCAGTAATAGATTTGAAACTTGATTGTGCTTTGTAGAACCGAACAAATGAAGACTATCAGCAGCTGAGCGGCTCAGGCCGATTGCTCGCGTGCGGTTGGTTCTGATATTGATTGATATATAGTAATGTATGACAGCGTTTGCTCCTACAATAGCTTTGTTCGGTTGGACATGCGAGAATTCAATCTACTACATGACCTTGATAATCAATAAGTCAACGTCGACACTCAAGAGTATAGTATCGATATTTCTTTTATTGTTTTATCAAGGTCATAATAGTACATTAGATTGCATGTCAGACCGTGTAAAGCTATGTGGGGGCAAATGGTTGACTTACAATTTTTGGCTATATTATGTTTTGATTATTAATAACATTATACCTTTTTGTTAAATGCTAGCTCTTAAGTTTTAGGACTCTTCAGGTGATATAAAGGTTGGAAGCACATGAAGATGGCTATCAATTCTTATATATTGTTAAGAGAATGATTTATCATTGTTGTGTTTGAAAGCTCAAAGATAAAGAAGTGAAGATTGTGCTTCAACGGTCAACATTGCTTCTCTTCGAAGTGTTGGGTATATTAGGTTTTCTCTGTAAACTTCTATTTATTAAAGTGTTTAAAGTAAATTTGAAGCACATATAATGCTTTACCTCATTCTCGAGAACCCATTGAGTTTAGTTTCAGTCAATTCCGAGTTATGTAGCTCAAAATGTAGTCGTTTAATTGTGTGACTCAAGTTCAAAATCAGCAAAATCGGCATAATGAATTGTCTACCATCATTCAGTGCTAGAGGTGGTTCCATCCTACATGAACCAGTTCGACCCTACAAGGGTCAAGCTCGGCAAAACTTCAAACAGCTCGTGTCGGCGCAAAAACCGGCCGTTTGAAGCTCTCGTCAAGGACAGTGGGTATCCCAAAGGCATTACCATTAACCTCCATCGGTTCGAGATACTCCTTCGTTTGGAGCATCAAAATCGCGGTCAAAGATTTTCTTTCTATTTTAGGCGATTTGACCTCCAATTTGGAGAACAAAGCTGGTTCCGTTTGACTATGATTTTATATCACGGGATCCGTTTCTGTTAGAATGATATTTTATAGTGTTTTGCATTTCTCTATTTTTGGTAAAAATTATTTTTATCTTTTCTTTTTGTTTTCGAGTTTATAAAGACTCTTTTTCTAAATGTAGGTGATGAGCTTTTGATGAATAAGAAACCTAATTTATTGATTGTGACTGTTTTATCTATGTTCTCTCTTTTCTTTGTACTTTGATCGGGTTGCAGCCCTAACAAAACCACACAAACTAGTCTGTTATAAAACATATACCATTTTCCGGTCAATTAACTAGTCGACCGGAAGAAGGCTAACCGACGGATCTATTCTTGGATTTAATTGATTCTTTTGGTCTCGGTAGCCTTTTATTCTTTTTGAACATTGAGATCTTGTGATTCCTTGAATAGAGATTGAATAAGCTTGATTGATGGGTTATGTAGCTTTTCTTTTCTTTTTGTTTTTATTTTTTCATTTTTTATTTTTTTATTAGTAAATCAGGACAATGATGTGGGATATGAATTTGGTGAATGGTTTGGTGGGATGGAGAATCTGTATCTGCTGAAGGGGTTAATATCTTGTTAAATTCTTTATCTTCTATAATAAAGTTCAGTTATCAGATTTAGTGTAAGGTGTTCTGTTGTCAATGTTCTTTTCTCTTTTTCTTTAATAAAACTAAATGTATTCAATAAATGAAGATGTGGAGAACCATAAACACTATGAGAAGTTGGAATTTGTTCATGAAAAGGGTCTTAGGCATTTCTTTTCAAAAAAATATATATCCATAATAGCTATACTATTATATTAAAATTTTAGTGAGGGTACCAAAAGATTGAAGGACATTTCCCATCATAGTAGAAGTGTAAGGGGCATATTGGTAATTTTGCACATGAAATGTATTTTCCCCTTTCTTTTGTTTCTTCTCTTATTTCTATAAGATTCTAAATTATGGATGAGAATTGAATTTCATTCACAATAATTTAATACTCATCTTTTTCTTCTAAATCATGAATGAGAATAGGATTTGAGCTGACATAATTAAATATTCATCAAGTTATATGTTACAAGTGATTAAAATATAAAATGATAATAAGAGATAAATATAAAATGAAGTTTCTTTTCCAAAATGATATTAAATACATCTCAATGTAAAATATAACAATTAAAAATGACCATGATCACTTTAAAGAATACTTTTATTTAATTATGTCAGTTCAAATCCTATTCTCAATGTAAAATATAACAATTAAATAGTAGAGTTTTTTTTAACAAATACTTATAATTTTTATATTGTTGAGGAAAAGGGTATTTTTATAATGATTTTAGTTGATATTTAGTAAATGAAAACTACATTCTCATGCTCGACTAAGATTACCATATTACATTTTTAAGTATATATGTTTGAGCAAATTAAAACTTTAGGATATAAAAGTTAATAAACTGATGAAACTTTAAGATATCAAAATACAATTAGCTCTTTTAAATAAAATTTAGAATAAATAAATTTAATATCTATGGCATGTGCATTTGCATGTGTGATAATGCTAGTAGTATATTAAAACCTAGTGACGGTAGGAAAAGTTTGGTGGCGTTGAAAAATTGTCCTTCATCTCACGAAATATATGAGGAGAATTTGGTCATTTTAAAAAAATTGTTCTTTTCTCTTTCTTTGTGTCTAGAACTTTTTAAATAAATTATACTATATATTATAAAAGATGTAAATATGAAATGATAAAGTTCTTTTCCATGTGAATAAATATAGTAAAAACAACAATTAGAAATTAAACATATTAAAAAATAAATTGTGTTGAAAGTGTACATCTGTTAGCTTTAAAATAATTAAATAAAATAATATGAAGATGAAATATGAAAAAAGACTCTTCTTAATGACATATCTAGAAAACTTACATCCGTTAATGCAGAGAATCAACTTACGAGTTTAGTCCATAGGAATAGGCTCAAGGATGAGGGCCCAGTGATCTTCTTTGATGTCGATGCAAACACTAGCGATGACGGATTGAGATCATAAAAAGCATAAGATTGTCGGTTGATGATGATAGATTGTCTATCAACACCCCTCGATGCCTAAGTCAGACCCTTGATAATGAGAAGTCAAAACAATAGGTAAATATAGGTTAGGGTTTTAGAAGAGAATGATCATGAACCGAAGGTCGACGGTACCAAGCCTATCTATATGTCTCTCTTGCTTTACATTAGGTAGGAGGGATATTTGTACTAATATCTAGGGCAGATCAGCTTATACACGTGTCAACATCCTGATGGCCGAGATTGTGAAGGTAGTTACTTGTTCTGTAAGTAGCTCTACATAGTAGTATGTCGTTGGCGTAGGATGATACATCTGATGTATGTGTAGATCGGGTAAGCTATGAAAGTTTTCAGCTAGAGAGATTAAGTATCTGATCAATATCTCCTTACATGGTATGTTGAGAATATGATGCGATCAGAATCGATTATCTCCAATTAGGTTGATTTCTATAAAATCAGGCCGGGTTAGGGTGTAGGCATAGTAACCAACTAATGAGTTCAGGAGCCATGGACCTTTATTGCTCTATTTGGGCTTTTAGGTTACGTACATAGGTCGTGACCAAGTAGTATGCTGAGTGCTGATATCCCACACTTTAGCGAGGTAAAGGGCATACTTGGTTGATCGAGTCAACTCATTGTCTCAATGTGGTCTGATTAATCCAAATATCAAGTCTGAGTTGTATGCACAACAATATCATTATTCAAATTGAAATATATGTCATAGCCAATTTAGAATAAGGTAAGATAAAATATCGCAGTCAAGTGAACAAATATCATTAAAAAATCTTAGAAATAATATGATACTTTAGGGTATTAAAGTGACCATTTTTATATAAAAATTAGAATAATTAAGTCTCTCTCTCTCTCTCTCTCTCTCAATTTTGCATTAAAAGATAAAATTTTACTGTAAGATATAATAAATGTATAATAATTTTGATTTAAAATCATCACTATGACATTGTTGAAAAATGTATGAAATAATTTTCTTAGTACAACCAATTTCTATTATAAAAATAAAAATATATGATAATTTTAAAGATTTATAGTGGTTTTAAGAGGATGCTAATATATTTTAAAAGAAATGCACTATTGTAAAATCTCTATATTTATTCGATAGTCATTTCAATTAATTACAATATAGTGTATCAATAAAAAGAATTTAATTTAAAATAAATAAAATTGAATTATTTAAACACATGTTAGATTTAAATTCAAATAATTGAGGTCGGTGGATAAAGTTAAGGATTAGAACAAAAGTACTTTGCACATATTCATGATATTTTGTTTCTTGCGTCAAATGTATATTTGTTTTCTATTTTTCTTATGATATATATCGTATGGATATTAACCAATGCATTATGCACTTGCATTTTATTCTATCAAAATGGAAATAAAACTTATACAAATAATATTAATAGAGTATTAAGAAATTATTTTTATGTGTAGTAGAAATATTAGTTTCTTCAAACTTTAAAATCACAAACTGTAACTGAATCTACTATACAATCTGTACACATAGAATTTGTTAAAGACCATCACTATTTCTTTTTTAAATATTAATGATAAAGTTAGAAAAGATGAAACTAAGAGTGTTTTCCTTAGACTAGCAAAAAGCTTGGTTATTGTAATTTCATCCTTCCTAGGCACGGCCAAATGGGCTTTGGTCCGGACCGGTTGGCCCAAAACCCGGCCAGGGCTCACGAAAGCAGGACGGCCGGGCCTGCGGAGTCAGGGCTAGGGTCTAGGTCGTGTCGCGAAGCTCATCTTGGGCAGGGTTCTAAGGGTCAGTAGAAACACGGGTCGGGTCAGGATCGGGACCCGGTCAGAGTTAGGGAGCCTAAACGGTCATTTGACTACGGGGCTGCCTTTATAAATAGAGTGGATTCTCATTTATTTTCTCATCCAAAACTCATCTTCTTTTATCTAATACTCTCTCTTAATCTCTCTAATACAATAATACTCTCTCTTAATCTCTCTTATACTTTCTAATACTCTCAAGTAGTCTCTAATTCTCTAATTCTAATGGCTTACTCCTCTTATTACGAAGGGCATAATCCATCTCCCGAATTGAGTCTTACAGCTACTCCTCCTACCGATGTCGAACTCAAATTAGACAATGATCCAATAGCTAGAGCTCCTAAACAGCAGAGATCGGAAGTGTGGGATTTCTTTTGAGAAGGTAGGAGTTGTTGGAAATATATAAATATGCATGGATTTATATGTAAAATGTAAACCCTAATACTATAAATATAGACCTACAGGAGAGCCTCAGAATTGAGCTCTCTATAAATCTTAATCATATTTTTCTACATGGTATCAGAGCCTCCACCAAAACCCTAGTTTATCACCCCCACCTAAACCCTAGATCAGCCGAGAAAAAAAAAAAAACCTTACTGTTCATCTTCTTCCTCTGTTCTTCTCCGCTGCCACCATGAGATCCAGCGCCGTCCCCGAACCCAACGTCACCAGTCTTCAGATCCAGCGCCGCCTCTGCCCTCAAATCTCGTCATCGTCGTCGTCCCTCAGCCCTCAAATCTCGTCGCGACCTCGTTCTCCGCCCCCAACTTCGACTCAGACCTCGGTCTCTCTCGTCAACCTCGGTCGTCAACCTCGGTCTCGATCGTCGATCTCCACCTTCGCCCTCATCTCCGGCTCAAGATCTCGATCTCCACCTTCTCCCTCATCTCCGGCTCAAGATCTCGACTCCCGATCTCGTCCTCAACTCTGACCACGATCTCCGACATCGGCCCCGCCCGCTGATCTCCGACCTCGACTTAAGACCGCTGATCTCCACCTTTTGACATCCCCAACTGCAACGCCCTTAACATCGTTTGTTTTTAACAGACAAAAAAAAAAAAAAAGAAAAAGGGAAAAATTACTGTTCACGGGTTACTGTTCAAGTTACTGTTCAAAAAATATTTTCCTGTTTCGTGAACAGTAATTCGAGAAAAAAAAATATTTTCATTTGTGTGATTTGTAATAGCTTCTAAGTTCCCTCGACAGGTCAGTCCTAGAACTGATGAGAGGAAGAGTACATATCCCACTTTGTTGAGATATTTGCTTCAGATTCTTATTTCCTTGGTGAGATGAGAATTTTTATTGCGATCTAGCTCTCTTGTTATGCCCTTTGTCTTGTAGGAGGTCTTCTTAGAAATTTCTACACTCCCTTAATATGATAAATTTGATCCTGATCTGTTTGTGGGGTTTGGTATCTAGGTGATATTTGGGGATTTGTTCAGCAGTTATTGTTTGAAATTCGTTATTTGGGTGTGTATTTGGGATAGTTTGTTTGGTGATATGGCTGATTCGGATGATACCAAACCCAATTCCGGTGTTCAGGAAGTCGTTTCTTCTAAACTTACAGACCGTAAGTTGGATGGAAATAACTACATGCAATGGAAGACTATTGTTGAGATGAGTTTGAAGGGTAGGAGGAAGAAGCACCACATCTTTAAGGAGCCACCCTCACCTATCACAGAGGACTGGGAAGGAGATGACGCCATTATCTACACCCAGCTTCTCAACGCCATGGAGACCAGTGTTCAGGATATGGTACTTCACACCAAGACTGCAAAGGAGCTCTGGGACTACCTTGCAGTACTCTACTCTGAAAAGGGTAATCTCTCCCGAGCTTATGACATCTACCAGGAGATGACCGGGTCGAAGGGGACCGCACTTGGAAAGATTTCTATTCCGAATTTCGGCGATTGCATGAGGAGTGAAATACCCTGTTCCCTATTACCAATGATGTTCAGCAGATGCAGCTGCAGAGAGAGCAGATGGCGGTCCTGTATTTCTTAGGTGGAGTCCCACAGGAATTCTCTTCAGCTCGTCCACAGATACTTGGGAGTTCTACTGCTAACTCTCTTGCTGAGACCTACAGTTTGCTGCAGCGGTCCTTTCCCGATGGCTCTCATCGTCCCAGTGACTCCTCAGACCGATCCACTTTAGCGGCTTACACTCCGCCCTCGGGGAGGGCGGGCGTGGAGGCTTTCCAGGTTGCGGCACTGGGAGAGGGGGACGCAATGGCGGCCGCACTGGAGGGTCTTACACTGAGCAGAGTGGTGGACCCATCTATTGCCGATACTGCAAGAAGGAGGGTCACACCAAGTACAATTGTCCGTTGCTCTGAGGGTCGCTTCAAGCCTTGACTCATATTGCGACCACTTAGAAATACACCGGCTCGGCCTCCTTCTTGACTCCCGCTATTGCGAGTAGCTTTGGAGTGACTATATCCAACGATGAGTATGCACGGTACCAGATGTTCCTTCAATTGCAGAACTCATCCTTGATATCGACCACTCCAACTGCCACAATCGCCAATTCAGGTAATTCCTTTGCTTGTTTGTCTTCAACATCATCTCCTACTACTTGGATTATCGATTCGGTGCTCTTGACCACATGGTAGGAATTGGGTATCTTGACATCTATGAAACTCATTAGCTCATTTCCGGATATCACTATAGGCGATGGATCAAAATCAAAGTTTGTGGTGTCGACCTTTGCACACACTTCATCATGCTTATCATTATCTTACGTCTTACATGTTCCAAAATTTCCATGTAATCTGGCGTCTATTAGTAAAATTACTAAAGCTTTACCTTTGCTCGGTAACATTCTTTCACGATCGATGTGTCTTTCGGGAACTTGAAATCAGTATACGATTGGCGAGGGTGAGGCGGTGGTGCATACTATTTGGATGGCGGCATGGACCTACGGCATGTGTCGGCGGTAGAGTCTTGTTTTGAAATGCCTTGTAAGCTAGGTCATCCCTCTTTAGAGTCTTCTGAAAGTTAGTTCCTAATTTGAGTCTTAGTAGTTTGGAGTCGCGAGTCATGTCGGATGGGAAAGCATCACAGTTGCCTTATCCATCTAGAGTCAATAATCGGTCAGTCATTTGTTTGAACTAGTGCATTCGATGTTTGGGGACCATGTTCCACGGATTCTCTGTTTGGTTTTAGGTACTATGTTTTGTTTATTGATGATTACTCACGTGCTACATGGATTTATTTAATGAAAGAAAGATCGAAGTTTTTACGCATTTCAAACATTTTGTTCGAAATTCATACTCAATTTGGTTTGCAAATAAAACATTTAGATCGACAATGCAAAAGTACTTTAATCATGAGTTTGATCAATTTTTGACCACCAGCGGTATTATTCATCGATCATCATGTCATTACACACCTCAACAAAATGGAGTAGCGAGCGTAAAATCAACACTTACTAGAAATTGCTCGCACTCTACTAATTCACATGAATATGCCTAAGCGATATTGGGGGATGCGGTCCTAGCGCTTGTCATCGATTAATCGCACACCTTCTACTATTTGGATGGTAAAACCCCCATCTCCGTGCTTTATCCATCCAAATCAGCCTTTCCACTTCCTCTTCATATTTTTGGTTGTGTGTGTTTTGTGCATAATAACCATCCAAATAAATCTAAACTTGATCCTCGTGCCATAAAATGTGTATTTCTAGGATATTCTCGAACACAAAAGGATATAAGTGTTATTGTCCCCTTACAGCGTTTGTGTCGTGGATGTGACATTTTTGACAATACTTCATACTTCTCTACTCCAAATAAGAAATACATTTGAATCTTGGGACAAATGATGATGATGAAGATACATTTCTTGTTCCCATAACCTCCTCATCTACTAGTGATGAAAGCCCATTAAATAAAGTGACTTCAGAACAACTACCTACTACTGACACTAAGCTGAAAGTCTACACTCGACATCCCAAACAGCTACTACCCCAGCCTACTCTCCCAGTGCCAACAACTGCTGTTGTTCCACCTCCTGGTAAGTCTCCTTCATCTGATGATCTCCTATTGCTCTTCGCAAGGGTACTGAATGTATTACCACGATATCCTATTGCCAATTTTGTTACACTCTCACATTTATCTTCATCTTATCGCACCTTTGTTACATCCATGGTGTAGGCAGTCAAAAATCCTCTAGGCGGTCGCACCCTAGTTGTTAAAGCTTCAAGGCGAGGCTCGCGATGGGGCGGTGGATCATGCAAACTTCAAAGCGAGACTTCGTTCAAGAGGCTTCGACCTCAATCTGAGGTTAGCAAGTGGGCGGAGTTCAATTTTAACACGAGGCTCGCGAGGCGGTGGACCATGCAAACTTCAAAGCGAGACTTCGTTCAAGAGGCGAGGCTCGACCTCAATCTGAGGTTAGCAAGTGGGCGGAGTTCAATTTTAACACGAGGCTCGCATGAAAAGCGAAGCTCAGCGGTCATATCATGAGATTAGCCTACAGCGGTGGTGCATGGGGTTAGCCCACAGCGGTGGCTTGGCGAGGTTAAGCCCACAACATCAAAGTTTGGCGAGGCTGCGCCCACAACATCAAAGTTTGGCGAAGCTCTCCATTGAGCGAGGTTAGCCCACAGCGGTGGCTTGGCGAGGTTAGCCCACAACATCAAAGTTTGGCGAAGCTCTCCATTGAGCGAGGTTAGCCAGCGGCGAAGCTCTTCATTCAAGCGAGGTTAAGCCAGCGGCGAAGCTCTTCACTCAACCGAGGTTCGCCAAGTAGCGAAGCCCTTCCTTGACGAGGTTAGCCAGAAGCGAAGCTCTTCATTGAGCGAGGTTAGCCTATAGCGGTGAACCTCGACATTCAACCGAGGTTCGCCTACGGCGATGAGCCTCGACATTCAAGCGAAGTTAAGCCACTCGTGGCTTCGCCATCCAACCATTTCATACAAGGTTAAGCCTCTGCGTGAAGCTTACCATCCAACCATTTCATACGAGGTTAGCCTCGGCGTGGCTTCGCTATCAACAAAATGCATAAATGCATTATTGAAGTTAAGCCCAAGCGGCAAAGCTAGTCATATAGCTGAAGTTCATCCAAGTAGCGGACCTCGTTATGCAATGAAATTTGCCCGGACAACGAAGTTCGAAGAAGCTCGGCTTCGTCATTCAATCAAGGTTCACCCGGTCAATGAAGGCTTCGTCATCTATGGCTTCGTCCTCGTAGCAAACCCAAAGGCCACGAAAGCCACAACAACCACGTGGGTTAAGTGGTGGGCATCGATTATGCCCACTAACCCACGTTCCACGATTCTAGCATGATAGTTACATGCTTAAAGCCCTATAAATAGCCGTGAATAGCTATGAGCAGGGGACTTTGGAAAATCCGGCACTAGCGGCGCAAGAGATCGAGTCCTTCATCAATCATCAACAACTTTGTTACGATCGTCAGCGAGCGGATCTCGTGAGCATTGAGTGAAGCCTTCTTTAGCCACGGGAACCCATACAAAGAAGTCAAATCAATCTTCTCTTCCTCATGTCGAGAGAGTGTGATTGTAATCTCTTTTCAAAGTCAATCAAACAAAACTTTTTCGACTCTACGAAGATGGCGACCACGATGGGAACAACCGTTCATTAGATGGTGGTGGTGGCATAATCGAGACAAGATTGCGGTTGGAACCGAGGTTCAAACCTTGGTTATTGAATTTGATCGAGGGTAATGTAGGCATCAAAATTCTTTGAAGAACCTTAAATATGGCTAAATCATGAGAAGATCGAAGGACAAGCGTCGTCGAAATCTCAAGAAGCCCAACACGAGGGAAGATTGTGTCTGCTTCTGATCTGAGACACTTATGTGTGCCTCGCCACTAGCGAGACACTTTGATGTGTCTCGCCTGGCGAGACTTCGTGTGTACCTCGCCCGCGGCGAGACACCTTGATGTGTCTCGAACTAGCGAGACACTTTGATGTGTCTCGCCCTGGCGAACACCTTGATGTGTCTGCAACTAGCGAACACTTATTTGTGCCTCGCCAAACCACGAGACACCGAGAATACTTGAAGCGATCTCTTGAAGGATCTAAATCAATGCTGGTGGGGCCCACTTGACTTTATCGGTATGAGGCGTTCGGCTACTTCAATGGGCGGTTATCTGGCGAAGATCGCCCACTAGGCGTAATTCTAGGAGCATTTAATCGTGCCTAAAAAGCGGAAAACCGTTCTGGCCGGTGGAGGGCGACAACGCCTCACCGGTTAGCGAGGCGCCCATCTTGCCTCGCCGTAGCGTGGCGGCCGACAACGCCTGCGCCCGTGGCGGCGGCATGGCGAGGCGTCAAGCTGCAGCTAGCTGCAAATTTCTGCACTTATGACACTTATGTTTACGAAAGGGCACGTTTCCCAAAGACTATAAATACCCTCCTCGTCCACTTGGAAGTGCGGCTATCGAAAGGGCAATCGAGATCCAAGCTTAGGAGTTCAAGAACCACGATCCACCGCGGAGATTCCTCGAGTTTAAGCTTTGACTTATTCTTGAGAAGAGTAGATATCTTACCTTGCTAAGATATTTGCTTAAGTTCTTGTTTCCTTTGCGAAGCATCAACTAAACCCGTCGATTCGGCGATCGGCCTTTCGGTGGTCCACGGTTGGCGTCCCGACGCAGGCAAAGTCCCACGAAAACAAGAGATCTACACTTGTAGCGTCTTTTGTTGAGTTTGTGAAGTTATTTAATTTCTTTGTAGCGAGAACCAAAAGTGTAATTTTCTCAAGTTTTACAAATGGAAACAACTTCGACCCAAGCGGTAAGTCGAGGAGTTCCTCTCCTGCAGGGCATCTAGCCCGGTGAAGGCGCATAAGTGTCGTCGAGTCTCGTATGAGGCGTCGGCCCGTGGCCTGCTGAATCCTCTCGAGTGAACCTCGACGGCGACCTCGTCTCTCAAGGACAAGGCTCCAAAGTTAGCCGGCCAGGCTAAGAAGTGGGTTGTTAAGCAACCCAAGTCAACTTCGGATGTTGTTAGCCAAGTTTTGGCTTCTGGCGAGCCTCGCTCTGCCTATGGGAAGACCGAACCTTCTAATGGTCCCCTCTCAAGACGTGCGGACAGCGTCGTGATAGAACCAAGCTTCGCCCGGCGTGCTCGAGCTTTGGTCTCGTTGGGCCGGATTCCACTATCGTCCAAAGAAAGCCAACGAACCTCGTCATCATCAAGGGGTTCATTCGAAACAAGACGAGTGTCGCCCCAGAGGCGAACCTCGTCCACAAGATGAACGTCGCCCCAGCTGCGAACCTCGTCCACAAGGCGAGCGTCGCCCGGTGCGAACCTCGTCCCGCGAGGCGAGCGTCGCCCGGTGCGAACCTCGTCCACAAGGCGAGCGTCGCCCGGTGCGAACCTCGTCCCGCGAGGCGAGCGTGGCCCGGTGCGAGCCTGCGTCGAGTGGCGAACCTGCGCCTACAGCGTGAAGTCCCCTCAAAGGGATGAGCCTGCGTCAAAGTGGCGAACCTGCGCCTACAGCGTGAGGTCCCCTTGAAGGGCGAGCCTTGTTTGAGTGGCAAATCTCGCCCGACAACATGAGGTCCCCTCTAAAGGGATGAACCTCGTCCAAGCAATGAACCGCCAACATGAGGTCCCCTCTAAAGGGATGAACCTCGTCCACAAGGCGAGCGTCGCCCGGTGCGAACCTCGTCCACAAGGCGAGCGTCGCCCGGTGCGAACCTCGTCCACAAGGCGAGCGTCGCCCGGTGCGAACCTCGTCCACAAGATGAGCGTCGCCCGGTGCGAACCTCGTCCACAAGGCGAGCGTCGCCCGGTGCGAACCTCGTCCACAAGGCGAGCGTCGCCCGGTGCGAACCTCGTCCACAAGGCGAGCGTCGCCCGGTGCGAACCTCGTCCACAAGATGAGCGTCGCCCGGTGCGAACCTCGTCCACAAGGCGAGCGTCGCCCGGTGCGAACCTCGTCCACAAGGCGAGCGTCGCCCGGTGCGAACCTCGTCCACAAGATGAGCGTCGCCCGGTGCGAACCTCGTCCACAAGGCGAGCGTCGCCCGGTGCGAACCTCGTCCACAAGGCGAGCGTCGCCCGGTGCGAACCTCGTCCACAAGATGAGCGTCGCCCGGTGCGAACCTCGTCCACAAGGCGAGCGTCGCCCGGTGCGAACCTCGTCCACAAGGCGAGCGTCGCCCGGTGCGAACCTCGTCCACAAGATGAGCGTCGCCCGGTGCGAACCTCGTCCACAAGGCGAGCGTCGCCCGGTGCGAACCTCGTCCACAAGGCGAGCGTCGCCCGGTGCGAACCTCGTCCACAAGATGAGCGTCGCCCGGTGCGAACCTCGTCCACAAGATGAGCGTCGCCCGGTGCGAACCTGCGTCCACAAGGCGAGCGTCGCCCGGTGCGAACCTCGTCCACAAGGCGAGCGTCGCCCGGTGCGAACCTCGTCCACAAGGCGAGCGTCGCCCAGTGCGAGCCTCGTCGAAGTGGCGAACCTCGCCTACAACGTGAGGTCCCCTCAAAAAGGGATGAACCTCGTCAAAGTGGCGAACCTCGCCTACAACGTGAGGTCCCCTTGAAAGGCGAGCCTTGTTTGAGTGGCAAATCTCGCCAGCAACATGAGGTCCCCTCTAAAAGGGATGAACCTCGTCCAAGCAATGAACTTCGCCAACATGAGGTCTCCTCTAAACAGGACGAACCTCGGCAGGGCAGCGAACCTCGCCGCCAGAATCAAAGGAAATGGCAACCTCGCCAGGTTCGCCAAACTTCGACTTCGAGGAGCCTCTCATATGAGGCTCGTTTTGAATCAATTGGGGTACACCCACTTCGATCTCGTGACTACCTAACCATAAGCGATGCTAGTCATATGCAATCTCATTGTCGCTGTGGAGAAGCTTATCTCTGCGATCTTGCCCAATGTTCATCGACACATCGGCCGGTATTTGAGTGATTATCGACCCGTCAACTAGGCGAAGGCGGTTTCGCCATAAGAAACAAGCGACCAGCGGTGGTCATTCCCACGGGTGACTATCAACATGGTTGGGAGAAGCGGAAGCAAGACCCAACAGGTAGTCGAATCGTCGACCACGAATATTCCCGAGGTTACGAGGCACTAATCAATAGCGAGCCTATCGAGTACCGTCTTCGTTCGGGCGACAATTCCATTCGATTATAGACAATTGGTAGGGGTACCAGAAGAACATGAGAACTCGGCATTGCTCGTCTCGACCTTGAACAACGATCTCGGTGATCGGGCCGGTGTCCTCATGGCGAGCGAGAGGAAGAGATGATCTGAAGAATTGAAGAGCAACAAGCTACTATTCTTGCTCAACAAGAATCTATCAGGCGTTTAGAAATGATGATGGAGAAACTTGTGGGCAAGAAGAAGATGGACGAAGGAGGATCCAAATCGAAGCAAGAAGGCTACGACGGGGATCATGATGTCCACTCAATGTCATCAGCGGAATCGAATCCAGCGTACAAAGAAACAAGATAATGTGTTGCGGGATTTCCAAAAGCAGTTGGATGCTCTGAAACTCCAAGGGCAATCTAAGGAGCTGGGGGTGGCGAGGCCATATCCTATAGAATGGGATGATGTCCCATATCCTCCGAAATTCAAGCCACTTAACCTAGTGCAATTCGATGGAAAAAGTTCTCCGTCGCAACACATCTATTATTTTCAAGAGCAAACCGGGCATATAGCGGTGCGATCCTATTATGACCCGATTATTCATTAGCACTCTTAAAATTAAACTTCGAGTGGTTTGAAGGTTAGAGCACAGTTCTATCAACTCTTGGAAAGATTTGCAAAGGCTTTTTATGGCCCGATTTTTCGATGATGACTGTTCGCGGAGAAAGTCGGTTTGATTGTCATTGATTTGAACTTGCTTACGGCTTCTTTGGCCTACAACAAAATTCAAAGAAATATAAGCCTTTTATTTTAAGGCTTACAATGAAAATCAAAAAAGATTACAACTTTTCCTTTATGAACAAACACGAGGATCTGTTATATCGAGGTCCTCGCTTGCGTGGAGTTCTTTGCTGTGCGGGGGACTTTTGTGTCCGTGGACCACAGCGCAATTCGATCGAGTAGGGACGGGTTGGAACTCTGAGGCGTGAAGGGGCTTGTTTCACGAAGGAAGCGAAGCGCTGAGGGATCACCTCCGCGAAGGAGAGGATCGCCGGGCGGGTGAGATCTACTAGGAGAAATCCTGGCTATCCACGAGATTAAGGCGAAGCTTAATCTAGAGGGTATCTGTAGTTCGACCCAAATTGATTACCTTGCGCTTGTAGATCTTCGTTGGCTGGGTTCGTGCTGCGATGCTCGAAGCTAGCAAAATCGCCCAAAGTCCAAGCAGATCCGCCCTTCAATCCGCTCCAGAAGCGCTGGAAGCTCTCTCCAAAAAGATCTTCAGAAATCCCCCAAGCTCTCCAGAAATCCAACTCAAACTCTCCAAAATTCCCTCCTCCAGCTCCCGAAGACCCCCCCTATTTATACAAATCGGGGGGGTTTGTACCAGCCACGAAGGTGGCTCGGAGTGTTGGCGAGGTGCCTCGGCCAAAGTGGCCGAGTGCCTCGGCCAAAGTGGCGAACCTGCGCCTACAGCGTGAAGTCCCCTCAAAGGGATGAGCCTGCGTCAAAGTGGCGAACCTGCGCCTACAGCGTGAAGTCCCCTCAAAGGGATGAGCCTGCGTCAAAGTGGCGAACCTGCGCCTACAGCGTGAAGTCCCCTCAAAGGGATGAGCCTGCGTCAAAGTGGCGAACCTCGCCACAACGTGAGGTCCCCTTGAAGGGCGAGCCTTGTTTGAGTGGCAAATCTCGCCCGGCAACATGAGGTCCCCTCTAAAGGGATGAACCTCGCCCAAGCAATGAACCGCCAACATGAGGTCCCCTCTAAAGGGATGAACCTCGCCCAAGCAATGAACCGCCAACATGAGGTCCCCTCTAAAGGGATGAACCTCGCCCAAGCAATGAACCGCCAACATGAGGTCCCCTCTAAAGGGATGAACCTCGCCCAAGCAATGAACCGCCAACATGAGGTCCCCTCTAAAGGGATGAACCTCGCCCAAGCAATGAACCGCCAACATGAGGTCCCCTCTAAAGGGATGAACCTCGCCCAAGCAATGAACCGCCAACATGAGGTCCCCTCTAAAGGGATGAACCTCGCCCAAGCAATGAACCGCCAACATGAGGTCCCCTCTAAAGGGATGAACCTCGCCCAAGCAATGAACCGCCAACATGAGGTCCCCTCTAAAGGGATGAACCTCGCCCAAGCAATGAACCGCCAACATGAGGTCCCCTCTAAAGGGATGAACCTCGCCCAAGCAATGAACCGCCAACATGAGGTCCCCTCTAAAGGGATGAACCTCGCCCAAGCAATGAACCGCCAACATGAGGTCCCCTCTAAAGGGATGAACCTCGCCCAAGCAATGAACCGCCAACATGAGGTCCCCTCTAAAGGGATGAACCTCGCCCAAGCAATGAACCGCCAACATGAGGTCCCCTCTAAAGGGATGAACCTCGCCCAAGCAATGAACCGCCAACATGAGGTCCCCTCTAAAGGGATGAACCTCGCCCAAGCAAGGTTTGCCAAGCGAACACGAGGCTCGCCAAATGACGAGGTTCGCCAAGTGAACCGAGGCTCGCCGGATGATGAGGTTTGCCAAGCGAACACGAGGCTCGCCAAATGGCGAGGTTCGCCAAGTGAACACGAGGCTCGCCAAATGGCGAGTTCGCCAAATGAACACGAGGCTCACCAAATTGAGCGAGGCCGCCAAGTGAACCGAGGCTCGCCGGATGATGAGGTTGCCAAGCGAACACGAGGCTCGCCAGAAGACGAGGTTCGCCAAGTGAACACGAGGCTCGCCAAATGGCGAGGTTAAGCCAAATGAACCGAGGCTCGCCAAATGGCGAGTTCGCCAAATGAACACGAGGCTCACCAAATTGAGCGAGGCCGCCAAGTGAACACGAGGCTCGCCAAATGGCGAGGTTCGCCAAGTGAACACGAGGCTCGCCGGATGATGAGGTTTGCCAAGCGAACCGAGGCTCGCCAAATGGCGAGTTCGCCAAATGAACACGAGGCTCACCAAATTGAGCGAGGCCGCCAAGTGAACCGAGGCTCGCCGGATGATGAGGTTGCCAAGCGAACACGAGGCTCGCCAAATGGCGAGGTTCGCCAAACGAACACGCAGGTTCGCCAAATGAACACGAGGCTCGCCAAATGGCGAGGTTAAGCCTCTTAACGGTCGGCGTCCGTATCATTCGATGGGTTGTCATTTTGCCGACTCCCGTCCGCGAGTTGGTTTGGGGATCTTGTAAGCATTTTTCAACGCCACAGATACCCCTCCAAAGCGTCTCGGTCTCGATTCTTGATGAGTGCAGGATGCTTTGGACATGATGATTCGACCTTGATCGGTGAGGGTCCCAAAAGATAGCTTCAAGTCTTGATTCTTTGGACCATCCGGTTCTTTGTAGGATTTACGATAAGATCCGCGGTCTTTGCATTTATTGTCGACCGCTTGTTAAAATCTTGATTGAAGTGGTGGGTGAGTTTTATTTGTAACTTCGTGTCGGTTGGTTGTTGTTTGACTAACCATCGGACTTTTGGACTTATCCGTATGTCGGCGAACTCCTTGTTGGCGACCGTTGGTTAATGTCGAATACATGGAATTTCATAACCCTCGATTGGCTATTTCTTCCATCATCCGTGTGTTGTTGGTTTAACCACGGCGGAGGACTAATCTTTTCATGGAGATATCCTCCAAGGATTCCTTGTCGAAACAAGAGACCATTTGGCTCTCAACCATCGTCTTGGCCGATTCGTGAATCGGCAACTTTGGCCTTTGTTGGGATATGATTATTCATAGTGGGAGAAGTTCCTCAGGGACTAGACCGTCGTCACGGTGTCAACACGACTTACATGCCTCGTCGGGTTGTTCCTCTCTTGGATATTATGGTGGGAGAAATTAAGGGTTATCGAGTTATCCCTAAGAATATTTTTATGGAAATATTCTTAGGGAACTTCTCGACAAATTGGGAAGCGGTTTATACTCATAATCCTAGTTGGAGTAAGATTAGGCGTAGCGTTGATGTCGATGCAATCATACGATCGAGTTATCCTAAGAATATATTCTTGCGGGAACTTCTCGACAAATTGGGAAAGCAGTTTATACTCGTAATCCTTGTTGGAGTAAGATTGGGCGACGCGTTGATCGGCGTCGATGCAATCCGCACGATCGAGTTATCCCTAAGAATATGGGTTTATTCTTGCGGGAACTTCTCGACAAATTGAGAAACAGTTTATACTCGTAATCCTTGTTGGAGTACGATTAGACCACATGGGAGGATATTTGGAGAATTGAGCCATGTAACATCTCCAAAATCTTTCCAAATATTTAGGAAAAGAGGATGGATAGGTTATTGGGTTGATTTGGACTCCTTTTAGATATCCAATTGGGCTCCAATTAGAATTCCTACCCATTGCCAAATAGGACTCCTTATTCGAAGGGGATTGGGTTCATATGGGGTTGTTATAAATACCCATAGTTTCCTCACCTTCTCTGACCTAGGCCGGCCCTCTCCTTCTTTGTGTTTCCTTCCCGTCTTGTGCCATCTCGTCTCTCTCAACTTACAAGGTATGAGCACAAAGCTAGGGTTTGTAAAAAATTTTTCTCCTCTTCTTTTCTTTTCTCTCTTTTTTGTTGCATGCATGCATGGGCGGAGAAAGAACCGTCATGGCCATGAATAGGTGTGGCCAGCGTACGAGCGGCCGGACAACGATGGCGGCGGCGAAGCGACCCGCAGGCGGTGGCAGTGAGGTGGTGGAAGCGGCCCGTCTGGCTCGTTCAGTGAAGCGCTGGGCAGCGTCTGGCGCTGGCGCTCGTTCGGTAGAAGCGCTGGGCAGCGCTGAAGCAATAGTCGTTAGGTGCTGGGTAGCGCTGGGCCGTTACACCGATTGTGGCCGACGAGCCGCGATGGGTCTTCTTTGATGCCTTTTTATCGATTTTCAACTGCATATTTGACTTTTCATCATGTTTACGCGGCTTCGATGTCGTCGGAAGATCCGCAGCGCTTCAAGGTGTCGATCAACTTCGCCGCGGTGGCGTGAATGCGCCTCCTTCTTTCGGTGGTGCGCCCGGCGTCATCATATTCTCATTACATATATCGTTGTATCCCGCCGTTCTCCTTCGTGAGGCGATTGGGAAGAGCGAAATCCTCCTTTGTGGGGATCGGCCATTGCCGGTGTACACTTATTACGACCAGCCGTCCTCCTTTGTGGCGATTGGGAAGCGAAATCTTCGCCATTGAGGATTGAGGCTTCAAAGATCACCGTCTCGATATCTTTAGCGGGGCGATTTCATACCGTACCTTTGCCGTAGAGCGAAATATATTGCCGCTTTGTTTCTGCGACTATATTTATCGTTCTCCGGGTATTCGATATGGGTGAAATCGTCATACCCGTTATAAGGTCGTGACTCACTCTCATGGGTTTGAGAAGAGTTCTCGCCTTCTGGCTGTTTCCTTTTCAAGATATTCCTCCTAAATGATCTGCTAACCCTTTGTTCTCTTGTGGTGGCGGATGCTCAGATGATTATTAGTCTGCTTGAAGGCTCCAAATGTCAAGTCTCGATTCTTAAGGTCATCCGGGAGAACACCTCTTTCCACCGAGGAAGCGAACCGCAGCGAGGCGAACACCCGCAGGAAGAAACCAGCAAAGCCTGAGCCTACCATCATAATTTCGGATGACGAGTTTGAGGGATCGCTTCCATCATCCGATCCACCGCCTTCCTTACAGCCTTGGCCGAAACCAGGATTTCCCGACCCGCCGAGTGTAGAGGCGGGTGGAGGCCCGAGTTAATCTTGGCGGACCACTTCCACGGATTCAACCTATCGCCGAGATTGCCGGGCCAAAAATCTGCATTCACGATTCGGTTACGTGATGGGTCTCCTTGGTTAGAGAATGGTTTGAAGCAGGCGATCTCTATTATCGGGGTTAGATGGGCGACCTTTATGGTTTTCTGCCCATTCATATTGAGTAGCTTGGAGGAAATTCAGCGTGTTGGTGGGCCTCAGCTAGCTAATCGTTGTGAGCAAAAGCTCACTAGCTGGCTAACTCTTGCATACCGTGTAGAAGTTTAGCCTTTTTGATTCATGCAATGAGGTGAAGCGACTCATCGGCGAGGCTCGGATCAAACTTCGTGAGCAGCGCATTTCGCGAGAGGAGAATATCGAACAAGAGGTTATTTTCGCGAACTCCTATGGCGGCGGCGTCACTGCGGCGTCGGATAGGCGGTACCACACCCATGTCAATCGCCACGAGAATCGGGACGCTCAAGGGAGAAGACTTTGAAGAATTTCCGCAGCGTGAGTGTACGAGTCGAGCGTCAGCGAGCGTGAAGCAAGTCCTCGAGGCGTCGTCGGGAACATCGCGGTACTATTGCGAACTCACGAAGAAGGAACTTGAAGGAAGCCAAAGCTTCGGGTTCGGCGAACGGGAGGAAAAATTAGCCACCGTCAAAGGCGACCTCGCTTCCTTCACATTACTAGATTGCGCCAATGAAGTCGGCGTGTTGCTTTGGTCTTGAGACTTCTCTGTTTTCTTTGTTGACCCGCGTCGTTGTGATTATCTCCACTTTGCTTGAATCGATTGTCACCGACAATTGTAGCTCCTTTATATTTGCTTCAAATGAATAAGATTTATTAAGCTTCATTGCTTATTATGATTCTTTTACTTCATCGAAATAATTAACCATAATACTTATAGGATTTTTGGCAAACCCTCGACCATCAACGGGTTTGATTAGCCTTTACCAACCACCGTTTGAGTTGGGCTGGCGTGCGGATTATCTAGATCCGTTCCGCGCGTGGCGTTGTGCTAAAGAATGAAACTCTTCTAGACTTGTTGCTATGATATTGAATACATAGGCCATTGCTCTTTTACGGGCAAGAGACCACCCGACAGCGTGTTACCGTAGACTCATCCCTTCTTAGGCTTGGGATGAAATACCCCGAGTGGACTCGGTGTCTTCTTCAATCGGGAAAGACTAAACCCGACAGCGTGTGTTAGGCGTTGACTTTATCCCTTCTTAGGTTTGGGATAAAATACCCGAATCGAACTCACGGTGTCTTCTTCAATCGGAAAAAGACTAAACCGGCGGCGTGTTGGCGTCGACTTTATCCTTCTTAGGTTTGGGATAAAATACCCGAATCGAACTCGGTGTCTTCTTCAATCGGAAAAAGACTAAACCGGCGGCGTGTTGGCGTCGACTTTAGGGTTATTGGCCAACCCGACCTTGGCGGGTTTGATGAGCCTTTACCAACCACCGTTTGAGTTGGGCTGGCGTGCGGATTATCTAGATCCGTTCTACACCTGACGTTGTGCTAAAAGAATGAAACTCTTCGGACTTAATGCTACGATGTTGAATCGTGAAGCCGTCTTTTATTACGGAAATAGACTACGACAGCGTGGTGGCGTTAGCTTCATCCTTCTTAGGCTTGGGATAAAATACCCGAGTCGAACTCACGGTGTCTTCTTCAATGGAGAAAAGACTAAGCGGCAATGCGTGTGGCGTCGGCTTTATCCCTTCTTAGGATTAGGGATAAAATGCCCCGAATCTAACTCGGTGTCTTCTTCAATGGGAGAAAGACTAAACCCGACAGCAGCGTGTGAGGCGTTGGCTTTATCCCTTCTTAGGCCGGGATAAAATACCCGAGTCGAACTACGGTGTCTTCTTCAATCGGAGAAAGACTAAACCGGCAACGTGTGTTAGACGTTGGCTTTATCCCTTCTTAGGCTTCGGGATAAAATACCCAGAATCGAACTCTGGTGTCTTCTTCAATCGGAGAAAGACTAAACCGACAGCAGCGTGTGGCGTTGTCTTTATCCCTTCTTAGGCTTGGGATAAAATACCCGAATCGAACTCTGGTGTCTTCTTCAATCGGAGAAAGACTAAACCGGCAACGCGTGTGAGGTGTTAGCTTTATCCCTTCTTAGGCTTCGGGATAAAATGCCCCAAGATGAATCTTGGTGTCTTCTTTTGACCGGAGAATGACTGAACCGTAATAAGATTGATTGAGGTGGGAAAAGAAGAATGTGTCCTATGATGAGGCTAACAGCAGATTCTTTTGCCGTAGGAATCGAAAAGACTAAACCCGACAGCGTGTGTTAGGCGTTGACTTTATCCCTTCTTAGGATTCGGGATAAAATACCCGAGTCGAACTCGGTGTCTTCTTCAATCGGGAAAGACTAAACCCGACAGCGTGTGTTAGGCGTTGACTTTATCCCTTCTTAGGTTTGGGATAAAATACCCTTAATCGAACTCGTGTCTTCTTCAATCGGAGAAAGACTAAACCGACAGCAGCGTGTGAGGCGTTGGCTTTATCCTTCTTAGGCTTGGGATAAAATACCCGAGTCGAACTCGGTGTCTTCTTCAATCGGGAAAGACTAAACCGGCAATGCGTGTGGCGTTGGCTTTATCCTTCTTAGGCGGGATAAAATACCCGAGTCGAACTACGGTGTCTTCTTCAATGGAGAAAGACTAAACCCGACAGCGTGTGTTAGGCGTTGACTTTATCCCTTCTTAGGCGGGATAAAATACCCGAGTCGAACTCGGTGTCTTCTTCAATCGGGAAAGACTAAACCGGCAATGCGTGTGGCGTCGGCTTTATCCCTTCTTAGGCGGGATAAAATACCCGAGTCGAACTACGGTGTCTTCTTCAATCGGAGAAAGACTAAACCGACAGCAGCGTGTGAGGCGTTGGCTTTATCCTTCTTAGGCTTGGGATAAAATACCCGAGTCGAACTCGGTGTCTTCTTCAATCGGAGAAAGACTAAGCGGCAATGCGTGTGGCGTTGGCTTTATCCTTCTTAGGCGGGATAAAATACCCGAGTCGAACTACGGTGTCTTCTTCAATCGGAGAAAGACTAAACCCGACAGCGTGTGTTAGGCGTTGACTTTATCCCTTCTTAGGCGGGATAAAATACCCGAGTCGAACTCGGTGTCTTCTTCAATCGGGAAAGACTAAACCGGCAATGCGTGTGGCGTCGGCTTTATCCCTTCTTAGGATTCGGGATAAAATACCCCAAGATGAATCTTGGTGTCTTCTTTTGACCGGAGAATGACTGAACCGTAATAAGATTGATTGAGGTGGGAAAAGAAGAATGTGTCCTATGATGAGGCTAACAGCAGATTCTTTTGCGTAGGAATCGAAAAGACCACAGTGACCTTGATCGGACAACACAGTGCGAAAATCTCGGCATACCTTGATCGGCTACCTAAGATGAAAGGTGGACCTAAGAGTGGGATCTCCACTCAGAGAACGAAAAGACTCGAGGTGACCTTGAGGCGGACAACACAGTGCGAAAATCCGGCGCATACCTTGATCGGCTACCTAAGATGAAAGGTGGAACTAAGAGTGGGATCTCCACTCCGAGAACGAAAAGACTCGAGGTGACCTTGAGGCGGACAACACAGTGCGAAAATCCGGCGCATACCTTGATCGGCGCTACCTAGGAGAGGTGGAACTAAGAGTGGGATCTCCACTCAGAGAACCGAAGAGACTTCGGGTGACCTTGGCGGACAACACAGTGCGAAAATCCGGCGCATACCTTGATCGGTAGCTACCTAAGATGAAAATGGAACTAAGAGTGGGATCTCCACTCAGAGAACCGAAAGACTTCGGGTGACCTTGGTGGACAACACAGTGCGAAAATCCGGCGCATACCTTGATCGGCTACCTAAGATGAAAGATGGAACTAAGAGTGGGATCTCCACTCAGAGAACGAAAAGACTCGAGGTGACCTTGAGGCGGACAACACAGTGCGAAAATCCGGCGCATACCTTGATCGGCACTACCTAGGAGAGATGGAACTAAGAGTGGGATCTCCACTCAGAGAACCGAAAGACTTCGGGTGACCTTGATCGGACAACACAGTGCGAAAATCGGCGCATACCTTGATCGGCTACCTAAGATGAAAATGGAACTAAGAGTGGGATCTCCACTCAGAAGCGAAAAGACTTCGGGTGACCTTGATCGGACAACTGATGCGAAAATCGGCGCATACCTTGATCGGCTACCTAAGATGAAAATGGAACTAAGAGTGGGATCTCCACTCAGAAGCGAAAAGACTTCGGGTGACCTTGATCGGACAACACAGTGCGAAAATCGGCGCATACCTTGATCGGCTACCTAAGATGAAAATGGAACTAAGAGTGGGATCTCCACTCAGAGAACCGAAGAGACTTCGGGTGACCTTGATCGGACAACTGATGCGAAAATCCGGCGCATACCTTCGGTCGGCTACCTAGGAGAGAGGTGGAACTAAGAGTGGGATCTCCACCGAGAACCGAAAGACTTCGAGGTGACCTTGGCGGACAACTGGTTTGACAATCCGGCGCATACCTTGATCGGCACTACCTAGGAGAGAGATGGAACTAAGAGTGGGATCTCCACTCCGAGAACGAAAAGACTTCGGGTGACCTTGAGGCGGACAACACAGTGCGAAAATCGGCGCATACCTTGATCGGCGCTACCTAAGATGAAAATGGAACTAAGAGTGGGATCTCCACTCAGAAGCGAAAAGACTTCGGGTGACCTTGGCGGACAACACAGTGCGAAAATCGGCGCATACCTTGGTCGGCGCTACCTAAGATGAAAATGGAACTAAGAGTGGGATCTCCACTCAGAAGCGAAAAGACTTCGGGTGACCTTGATCGGACAACACAGTGCGAAAATCCGGCGCATACCTTGATCGGCGCTACCTAGGAGAGAGGTGGAACTAAGAGTGGGATCTCCACTCAGAGAACGAAAAGACTTCGGGTGACCTTGATCGGACAACACAGTGCGAAAATCGGCGCATACCTTGGTCGGCGCTACCTAAGATGAAAATGGAACTAAGAGTGGGATCTCCCTCCGAGAACGAAAAGACTTCGGGTGACCTTGATCGGACAACACAGTGCGAAAATCGGCGCATACCTTGGTCGGCGCTACCTAAGATGAAAATGGAACTAAGAGTGGGATCTCCACTCGAGAACGAAAAGACTTCGGGTGACCTTGATCGGACAACACAGTGCGAAAATCCGGCGCATACCTTGGTCGGCGCTACCTAGGAGAGAGGTGGAACTAAGAGTGGGACCTCCGCCGAGAACGAAAAGACTCGAGGTGACCTTGATCGGACAACACAGTCACGAAAATCCGGCGCATACCTTGATCGGCACTACCTAGGAGAGAGATGGAACTAAGAGTGGGATCTCCACTCAGAACCGAAGAGACTTCGGTGACCTTGATCGGACAACACAGTGCGAAAATCCGGCGCATACCTTCGGTCGGCGCTACCTAAGATGAAAATGGAACTAAGAGTGGGATCTCCACTCAGAGAACGAAAAGACTTCGGGTGACCTTGATCGGACAACTGATGCGAAAATCCGGCGCATACCTTGATCGGCTACCCAAGATGAAGATGGAACTAAGAGTGGGATCTCCACTCAGAACCGAAAAGACTTCGGGTGACCTTGATCGGACAACACAGTGCGAAAATCCGGCGCATACCTTGATCGGCGCTACCTAGGAGAGGTGGAACTAAGAGTGGGACCTCCGCCGAGAACGAAAAGACTTCGGGTGACCTTGGCGGACAACTGGTTTGACAATCCGGCGCATACCTTGGTCGGCGCTACCTAGGAGAGGTGGAACTAAGAGTGGGATCTCCACTCAGAGAACGAAAAGACTTCGGGTGACCTTGATCGGACAACACAGTGCGAAAATCGGCGCATACCTTCAGTCGGCGCTACCTAAGATGAAAGTTCCAGTGCTTACCTTCAGTCGGCGCTACCTGGAAAAGGGGTGGATAGAACCCTCCGTTTATCACGAAAGGGATCTTACGCTTGGAGAGGAAGAACTTTATATTCTGTCTCCGGCGTGAAAGGAATTTTGAGTGGGCCTCTTGTTCATAGAAGGAATCAAGAGGGGATTATGGTAATGCACCAGAAAATTTGTAGGCCTACCGTCAAAGAATTTGATCGGTGAGGGAAATTATGATGGAGGACAAATCGAGGGTTATCCTCAAGGAAAGTGGGTGCAACATCCCACGAGGAACTTCCCGTCGAAACGGGTTATCCTGAAGATACTAAGGGTAGTATTTCTTCAGGAACTTCCCATTTATCGGCATTAATTGCCGGTCGCCATTTTGGGTAATTAGGCGATACGCACCGTTAGAGTAAACCGTCTCTACTACAAACGGACCCTCCCATTTAGGTTCGAATTTACCTTTCTTTTTGGAAGTGAGGATTATTGGTCGTCGAGCAGCGAGGACCAAATCTCCTTCTTCGAAACTCCGTTGTCGTACTTTCTTGTTGAAAGCCCTCGACATCCTAGCTTGATAGAACTCAATGCTTTGTTGAGCTTCCAGGCGCTTCTCATCCAACATCTCGAGCTCTTCAAGGCGTTTACGATGTTGTTCTTGGTCGTCATCTGTTGAAAGGCGTCTGAAGTGGCGGATCTGGATCTCCAGCGGAGAAGCTGCTTCACATCCGTGAGCCGAGAGAATACGGGGTCTCTCGGTTAGCGTCGCGTCTGGTTGTGCGATATGCCGAGTGCTTCTCAGAGTTTATCATCGGTCTAAGCTTGTTATTTTTCACAAGCCGACAAGATCTTGATAATCGTCTTGTTGAGCGCCTCGGCTAATCCATTTGCGGTGGGTTATAGAACATTGGCGAGGCGTCTTGTATTTTGAATTTCATAAAACGATGAAGGAGTTCTTGATGAATTGGGGACCGTTGTCATGCGATCCGTCTCGGGACACCATGTCGATAGATGACATGGTGTTTGATAAATTGGCGGCCGATTTTCGCCTTTACTTCCTTTAAGCGGGATTGCTTCCGCCCACTTGGAGAAGTAGTCGGTGATCGCTAGAATAAACCGATCGCCTTTGGCCAGCGGAGGAAAAATAGGACCTACAGCGTCCATTCCCCATGTCTCGAATGGCGGGATGTGGCGAAGGATGCAAGCTTTCGGGAGGTGATGCAAGTAATTGGCGTGAATTTGACAGCGTGGCATCTCCGAGCATCTGCGGCTGCGTCATTAATCATTGTTGGCGAAGTAGCCCATTCTCGATTCGATCGTAGAGTTTGGGACGGTGGTGTGCACCACATTCACCTTCGTGTGCTTCGAAGGACCTCTTACGCCTCTTTGTTTGAGAGACATCGGAGTAAAGACCATCGTACCCGTGATATAGCATCACGGGTCTACGTGTAGTAAAAGAATCTTGGAGCTCTTCAGGATTGACTCTCTCTCCTTCCGTCTTACGGTAGAATACCATGTAAGGCGTGTCGATGATAGGAAAGCCAATCTCGGGGCTCCAACTTGGTTTGGGTTGCATTTACCTCTTTGGTAACTATCCCTTTGTCTTCTTGTACCCCATCATATATTGGTACGAAGAGCTGGTGAGTCCTGACCGTAACCAGTTGCTCGGTGTCGGAAGGTTGTGCGGCGATCGCTAATGCGACTAATGCATGCATGGCGTTAGCGGGATATATTCGATGAAGAATTCTTCAAATGAGTACGCCATTTCAGCGGCTATCGATGGTAGGGGACGGATCGGGGTTCCTAACTTCATAGTCACCGGATCTGTTTGACTATCAATTGCGAATCGCCGTATGCTTGAGATATTGACCCCGGCTCCTTGGCGAAGCTAAGTCCGATAAGTAGCAGCGTTGTATTGACTACGTTGTTGCAACAAGGTTGGTGAGTGAATAAGCACGGGGCATGACATGATTTGGCGGAAATCAAGACAACTCGACTCCGGCGGAGATTTTAGAACATCCGGGGTACTCGCCACATTAGTGGCCGAAGCTCCGTCAAAATACAATCGCCATATTTGTTGGTGCGATGTAGTGTTGACTTCTGAACTTCATCGGAAGATCATCATATAGCTCAAGCTGCGTCCGTTGTCGGTGGCGGCGAGATCTAAATCGCTTGTCCTTTGGTGACTTACGTTGTTTGAAGTGCAAGTCATATTGGGACAAGAGTAAGGCCATTCGCGGGCGCCAACTCATTGAGGCGGTGGGTCATAAATATTCGGACGGTTACATTAGAGATAACATAAATCGTCTGTCCGACTAAATAGTGCGCATTTTACGAACCGCGAACACTAATGCAAGGCCTTTGCTTCTCGACCATTGGATATCAAGACTTCGGCACCGACTAATGTTATTTCGGGTAATACTTGCTGTTCATGATCACTGTCGTCGTCTTGTGCGAGTAAAGCGCTTAACGAGTGATCCGTTGCCTTGACGTAGATCAAAAATGGTTTTCCGACCAGCGGTGCAACAAGAGCGGGAGGTTTAGCAAGATCTGATTTGATCTCTTGAATGCCTTCGGCGGGCATCGTCCCAAATAAGCGACCGCCCTTCTTGTTCAACTTAGAGAGCGGTTGGCACTTCCGGATAGGTTCGATATGAACCGTCGGATGTACCTGTCGCCCTTGTAACCCCGAGTTCTCTCAGATTTCTCGGAGGTTGCAACTCTTGAATTGCCTTCACTTTGTCGGGATCGGCGTGGATTCCTTTGTCGGTGGCAATGAAGCGAGAACTTACCCTTTGGACATCCCAAGGAAGGATTTGGCGGGGTTCATCTTTAGTTGATGAGTCGCATGAGTTGAATACCGTTCTAAGATCTTTGATGTGATCTCTCTTATCCGCGGCTTTTCACGACCAAATCGTCAGCGTAGCATTATTTGTTTTCGGAGATGGTCTTGGAAAATCTCGTCATTGCTGGCGATATGTTCGCGTAGGCATTTTTGAGGCCAAGCGGCATGACCGTATAGCAATATATACCGATGAAGTTACGAGCGCCGTGTGCTAGCGTCATCGGGGTGCATCTTGATCGATTGTAACGAGAAACCATCCATGAATGACATTCTTTCAAATCCACCGTATTGTCAACTATGGCGTCGGTGATTGGCGGAAATCATCCTTGAACAGCGGCGTTTAGGTCTCTGTAGTCGACCACAGTCCTAATCGAACCATTCTTCTTCATGGCCGGGACTATATTAGCCACCCAATCCGGATGTTGAATCTCCTCGATGAATCTCGATTCTATGAGTTTCTTCACTTCGTCTGATTGCACGCAAGATTTGTGGGCGAAACCGTCTTCTTGGTTGCAGCCGGAGTTTGACATCCATCATGATGTTTGTAGGCAATAAAATTGCCTTAATCCTGCCTGACAACTTCGGGATGAGCAAAAGAGCTTAAGGGTCCATCGAGTGAAGTCAGTCCGCTTAAAGGTTAAGTTCACACGAATGCTTGACTTTACAAAATAGACAAAGTGTCGATATCTCCCAAACCGAAGGAATTTGGCAAAATGGCCAGAGCAAACCGAACCCTTTGGGTGGGTTTTGTTAGCTCCGTCTCGTCGAGATAGTCAATTTTCATATATAATTCGTCCAATTCCGACATACGGTTTGAAAGTTACGACCCGTTCTTAGTAGCATGTTAGAGCTTCGCCCGTAAGAGACAGGCTTCGCTACAAGGAGCTTAGCTTCGCCTCAAGCACAAGCTCGCATGAAGACTTGGGCTTCGCTGCGTGCTTGAAGCTTCGTCTGCATAGGCCAAAATAAGCCCACAACCTCAAAGTTTGGCGAGGCTGCGCCTACAACATCATTGCGGCGAGGCTCGACATTCAACCGAGGTTCGCCAAGCGTGGGCCCTTCATTCGACGAGGTTCGCCAAGCAAATGGGCTCTTCATTCAGACGAGGTTCGCCAAGCGCTGAATCTCGACATTAAACCGAGGCTAGACCGCAAGCTTCAAAGCGAGACTTGCTCAAGAGGCTGTGACTCGACTCAATACGCAGGTTCGCGACGCGGAGCCGGAGTTCGATCTTAACACGCAGGTTCGACGAGAAACGAAGCTCAATAATGGTCGGCGAGGTTAGCCTACAGCGGTGAACCTCGACATTCAACCGAGGTTCGTCTATAGCGGCGAGCCTCGACATTCAGCGAGGTTAAGCCTACAGCGGTGAACCTCGACATTCAACGAGGTTAAGCCTACAGCGGTGAACCTCGACATTCAACGAGGTTAAGCCTACAGCGGTGAACCTCGACATTCAACGAGGTTAGCCAGCGGCAAACCTCGACACTCAGCGAGGTTAGCCAGCGGCAAACCTCGACACTCAGCGAGGTTAGCCTACGGCGGTGAACCTCGACACTCAGCGAGGTTAGCCTACGGCGGTGAACCTCGACACTCAACGAGGTTAAGCCTACAGCGGTGAACCTCGACATTCAACGAGGTTAAGCCTACGGCGGTGAACCTGCGACATTCAACCGAGGTTCGTCTATAGCGGCGAGCCTCGACATTCAACCGAGGTTAGCCTACGGCGGTGAACCTCGACACTCAACGAGGTTAGCCTACGGCGGTGAACCTCGACATTCAACAGAGGTTAAGCCTACGGCGGTGAACCTCGACATTCAACCTCAACATTCAGCAGAGGTTGGTCTATAGCGGTGAGCCTCGACATTCAGCGAGGTTAAGCCTCGGCGGTGAACCTCGACATTCAACCGAGGTTCGCCACGCAGCGAACCTCGACATTCAACGAGGTTAAGCCTACGGCGGTGAACCTGCGACATTCAACCGAGGTTCGTCTATAGCGGCGAGCCTCGACATTCAACCGAGGTTCGTCTATAGCGGCGAGCCTCGACATTCAACCGAGGTTAGCCTCGGCGGTGAACCTCGACACTCAACGAGGTTAAGCCTCGGCGGTGAACCTCGACACTCAACCGAGGTTAGCCTCGGCGGTGAACCTCGACATTCAACCTCAACATTCAGCAGAGGTTAGTCTATAGATGAGCCTCGACATTCAGCGAGGTTAAGCCTACGGCGGTGAACCTCGACATTCAACCGAGGTTAAGCCTACAGCGGTGAACCTCGACATTCAAGGCTTCGCCGCTGGCAGTCGGCGAGGTTAAGCCTACGGCGGTGAACCTGCGACATTCAACCGAGGTTCGTCTATAGCGGCGAGCCTCGACATTCAACCGAGGTTCGTCTATAGCGGCGAGCCTCGACATTCAACCGAGGTTAGCCTCTGGCGGTGAACCTCGACACTCAACGAGGTTAAGCCTCGGCGGTGAACCTCGACACTCAACCGAGGTTAGCCTACGGATGAACCTCGACATTCAACCGAGGTTAAGCCTACAGCGGTGAACCTCGACATTCAACCGAGGTTCGTCTATAGCGGCGAGCCTCGACATTCAACGAGGTTAAGCCTACAGCGGTGAACCTCGACACTCAACCGAGGTTAGCCTACGGCGGTGAACCTCGACATTCAACCGAGGTTAGCCTACAGCGGTGAACCTCGACATTCAACCTCAACATTCAGCAGAGGTTAGGTCTATAGCGGTGAGCCTCGACATTCAACCGAGGTTAGCCTCTGGCGGTGAACCTCGACACTCAACGAGGTTAGCCTACAGCGGTGAACCTCGACATTCAACGGCTTCGCCCGCTGGCGAGCGGCGAGGTTAAGCACCCGTTTCGCTGCGGCGGTAGCGGCTTTGCTGTAGCGGTTCGCTAGCGTAGCGGCAGCGTTCTTGTGAAGCGGCCGCGATTACTGGCGGTTCCATTAAATAGCTAAAAGCCCAACAAAGGCAGGCGGGAAGAGAGTCCGAGAACTTTTGGAGCTCAACGCGTAGCATAGGAGAGATCGGGAACCTCTCCAACAACCTCTTGATCACCCGCGACCTTGATTACGTCGTCAGCGGGAAGCAACCTCGACTTCGAGCATCGGTGAAGCATCCTCTCGCCACCAAGAACCCATACAAAGAGGAGTCAAATCAACCTCCTCTTCCTCATGTCGAGAGAATTTGATTGTAACCCATTCATTCAATCAAATAAACAATTTTTTCGACCCTACAATGTTGGTGATGTGTGCCACATTAGGATCGAGTCTGGCATGTCCTCGTAACTCGGTGAATACATCGATATACTCCCGATTAAGGCAATCAACTCTTCCTTTTCTTCAGGAAGAGTATTGCTGATGTTTATGAGCTTAGGATGCTCTTTGTCACCCATATTAACCTCGACTACCTCGCCCCTTAGTGGGGGGTTCTCTTTGTTGAACTTATCCCCAAGCTGCTCTTGGAGTTGATGGATCCATGGGTCTTCCCATGTTGGCATGTCTTCATCACTCTCAGCGATGGCGGGATCAGCTGAAGCCATGTTTGACATTAAAACCTTGAAAGCTTCTCGAGGCTGGTGTCGAGAATCCCAGAAGAGTCGGGCGAATGTCAGTCTACCTCATCGGGTGGATTATTATCAATCGACCATGAGCATTCATCTTCGAGGAGGATTCGTATCCCAATCCTACGAGCGCATAGTAGTTATCCGGCTTCCCTCTTGGGACATATGTCGCTTAGGAGGGACTCGAGGACCTCGCCCAAAACATAGACCTTCCCTTGTGTCAAGTTGTACCCCTTCTTCATGATACCCGGTGTTTGGACTATATCGAATGTGTGGAGGATAGGCCATTGTCATCTTCATCTTCTTCTAAGAAATGATTGGCATTGGGCGCATCTCCTTTTAGTAAACCAAGTCTTTCGTTACTTGATCTTAGGTGGGATGGCAGTGTTGTCCCAAAGGAGTCTTGGAACCGCTTTTGTGTAAAGCAAGATGACCCGAATTGGTAAGTGCAACTGGATCGTTGTATAAACTGTCATTACATCATTCAAAGACAAAGGGTACTCTAAATCGTCATTTATTGATTCATCGGCAATTTGCCAATTACAATGTTCATCGGCGATTCTTCATCGTCAAGATTGATTACAAGGTACAATGTCGTTTAAAACAAAACCACCACTATAACCAAGCCGGCCGGTATCGGCTTCTTCACGGTATGCGCCTTGGTAGATGATTGATTTGGACTCATTACGTAGAAGAGAATCAATGAAATAATTCTCCATCCCCTTAAGCGGTTGTTTGTCGCGACCACCGTCTTGACTTCATTATTAGTGTCTACATACTTGAGACATCGATGAAGAGTGGGCGGGACTATAACGTTATTGTGGATCCAAGGTCGCACTCCAACAATAAGTTATAGGAAGTCTGCGTCAATCACATGGCGGTGACTTGGACTTTAAGTCCCCATTTGGCACTTTATCGGATCTTACCAGCGGTAGAGACCGCTGGTGTTAAATCCATAAATCATTGTGCTGTTGATGCGGCTCTTGGCGAGGAATTCAAGGTGATACATGGCCTTGAGGGCATGATGCTCCTGTGGAACCGGATCGACTTGGATCGGTTAACTTCACTAGAGCCAATATACCCGTGAAGTATAGCGGCCTATCATGCTTGGAATTCCTTGTCGCATATCCTCCTTTGTAAAAGTGATGGAAATGCTTAGCCGCCGAGGTTACCTTGTTGGGCCGACTCTTACGTTTGGCTTAATCACGGGTAAGAAAGACTTCGAATCGGCTAGAGCCTCTTGAAGAGCTTCTCTTGTCTCTTTTGACAGCCGCAACAGCTCGTAAAGAGTGATCCTCACGGGAATATTAGCCAATTGGGCCATGACGTCGAAGCGATATGGGGAGTTGGAGCTTCCCGGTTTGTCTCTTCTAATCGGGTGATTGAGCGAAGCGCCGGGTGAACTTCTTGCGGTACGCTTTCTTTGTGGCTTCTTTGGTAGCCACTTGCTTGCGCTTTCCGGCGAGTGAAGGTGTTGGTACCCCAGCTCGGCAATCTTGACATTAAGGTCGGAGACTTCTGGGTACTTGTATTTGTACTCGTGTCCGCTCCTGGTGGCGTGGGCTTCTGGTTCTCCTTCGGACAACTGGAATGCTACCACCTGTTCGTCATCTCCCTCCAGAATTGCGGAAGTAGCATGGCATGACTTTCCCTTCCGCTTTGATTTTTTCTTCGGTGAAGAAGAGGCTACCCATTGCTCATCCTCAAGCGGTGCAGGTGGATCCACGAGGACTTAGCCATTTGGGGCGTATATGATACAAGTCCTTTACGGCGTTGTTTATGTGAGTGGTCGTTCACCGATCTTCATTGCGACTTTGACTCTTTGGTTTAGGTTCAAACCATGTCAATGGCGACCCAAAGCTTATGGACACGCATTTGCTCCGACCTTCTTTTTCTTTGGGCGGCTTCATAGTGATGACCCTACGTCAATTAAAGCACGGATTTTGTCCTTAAAGTGAAGCGAGGATTTAGTGGGGTGATGAATTGCCTGTGTCTGTAGATATTTTGGGTCGTTAGTCCTCATTGCTTCCTCTTGATTACGAATGGGAGGAGTTTGATCTTGTTATTTTCGACAAGATATTTGAAGAGGCAGGAATCTCGTCGTCCCTAAAGGAATAGGACTTGGGAATCTCGGCTCACGAGGCCTTACGTTTACGTGGCCCGGTTGCCACGTTGATTGTGCTGTTGCGGTGCTTTCGTTGTTCTTCTTCTTCTTCTTTGGGGTTAGAGTTGGAGCGTTTGGTTCATAACCGCCGTCTTGGCTTGCTCTTTCCCTTTGCGCGTGGGACAAAATTATGCTTGAGCTTCGGTGTCGGTGGCCTCTTTCGCCTTTTCCTCTTGAGGAATCTTCGGCTTGCTCTCCACGAACCTTCAAATCCTTCCGTTATAGGCGGTGCTGTTCCCATTGCCTCAAGCACTTCTATCGACAAATTGTTGTGGCGGTGCGGAGGATGAACTCCTCGTTATCGGATCCGGCGGTTCATTGCCTTGTTCGAATCGTTTGACAAAGATATCCACGGTTTCTCCGTCATACGCTTTTCGTCGAACAGCGTCGATCGATGCCGGTATCGTCGTCGAAGAAATTGGTGAGAAACTAGATTTCATGTCGTCCCGGTATGTGAATGCTCCCGGCTTGAGGCGGTACCAATCGAAGCGCACGAAGGGTGCCAGCGAATGACCGAACCATCGGGGGCTCGTTGCGGATATTACCCAGGAGTCACTTGCCTCAACTTCTTCTTCTCGTAGGACTTTTGGACCCCTTAGGGATGCTCAAAGCGAGATGCAATTGGAATTCTAGAAGCCCGAGATGTTTCAGCTTGCTCGGGGACTCTTTTGGACTGGGTAATCCAGTTTCTTCATTGGTGCCTTTATTTCACGGCTATGGACCAAGGCGACTAACTCTTGAAGTTGTCGGTTCGGACTTAAAGGTTGATACCTCGGCCAGAGAGAAGTGGAAGAAAGACGGAAAAAGTCCATTTTTCATAAGGCATGGAGGTGCCTACGTTGGCGAGCGGCTCGGATCTATTTGGCCTTGGCGATTTATACCTACATTTGTCGGCGAGAACGCTTAAAGCTAATCATGCTGACTCAGCTTCGGTGAAGAATGTTCTTGCGGCGAGTCTTGAGCGATTTTGATGTCGACGGGACCCAAACTTTGTGATTTTGAGTCGATTCGGTTGATTTCGACTCACTGCCTTCGAATAATGCAGCGATATCGGCAGCGTGCCGG